>CM061352.1:66777020-67374520 GCA_030867105.1 Liasis olivaceus | reverse complement strand
CATCTGCACAGGCCTTAGATAGAGATAGATAGATAGATAGATAGATAGATAGATAGATAGATAGATAGATAAGGTTCTGGCAGTGGAGAATCTGTCACAAGCTGAACGTAATTTTGACAAAATAAAGAAGAAAGGACAGAGATCCATAATCTTTTGGCTACTTTATGCTTTACACAGTTCAGGCTAATTTCCTGCTGAAACTATTCCCTTGAAGGTACAGCACGTGGATGGTTTGTAAAGTCTTTCATGTGATGAAAGGGAAGGGAGGAGGAAGCAGGGTGGAATGGGTGTCTCCTGCTGAGACATTGTGATGAATTATTAAAACTTCTTAATGTTGATGTTACTCTTTAACCTCAGATCACAATACTGACAGAAGAGGAAAATGGAAAGTGCTATTAAAGCAGAAATCAACTTAGGAGAAACATAAGTCATGGGGTGCATCCAATCCACAATATAAGGAAACAATTAGAGATAGAACAGTTGTGGGGTAGAAAAATACTGCCCAACATTTATTACAAGCACATTTTCCAAAGTATTGATATTATAGCATTAACATTCACAACTGTATTTGAATAGCACTCATTTCTATTTCCAACTTGCTTTTCCAGCAAATTGCTTTCAAAAAGCAAAGCAAACTTTAAAGAAAAGGGATATTTGGTGAAATCTACAAAGGCTGGGTATCATAAATACTCCTCTGTCTTTATGAGCATAAAAGAAATCAACTGCAGTTCTCAAAAGCTGTATCTTTCTGTTAGCACAGCAAAAAGAAATTCAATAAAGTTAATGCAATTTATCTTTATTAACACATCAACACTGATACAGTCCATCAGCCTGTTAGTAATGCTGGTGCTGCATTTCTTTAAGAGTCATATTCTCAAAAATATCTGTCTAATAATTTCATAGTATCTACCAACAATGTTATCTGCTGAACAGGCTGAAGTGCCTTTTTTCCTCCCTGGAATAAAACAGGTCAACCTCAGGAGATGACAGTTCCCTGAAAGACAACACAGCTACACCATCTGCATCCCACCCCATTATCTTTTGCCTTCTCAACCTCCATTCTGAAATGAGGTGTCAGTACTATCAAAATCTTTAGCACATGAAGTTCAAATCACCTGTTCATATAGGAAAATATTTATGAAACATTCCAATGACTCCCACGCAGGCTTGTTATTATTTAAACTCATAATCTCCATTTAGACACAAAAGCTTTACACATTAAAACACACGAGCAATTCAATTCTATTTAATTAGTTTCAAGCATAGAGGGCAATGAAAACCTTTAAAGAAGCACATTTGTTACCATTAGGGCAGATAATGCCATTCAAGATTCCCAACAGACAACCCTTATAAAACTTTTTAGCACTTACCCCCCTTCCAGTGCTTGCCCTTGGTCCTGCTTAGCTTGCTAAGAGTTGATTCAGAGAAGAGCAACATCAAAATAAAAAGAAGTTCAAGCACCGTAATTTCCCTCTGTCTTTCTGATGATAGCATTTCCACAAGTTATTTTCCACAATTTCCCCCCTTACATTTTTTTTCTTTCTTTCTCCATTTTCCATTTGATTAGGAAAGAATCATTAATCAGGTAAAAAGCAGCAGAAGGAAACGCTTTGCCATTCTGAGGTAACATCTAGTGATGTAGCCCTGAGGAATACCACATTTCCCTCTGATCCAGTGTCTCCCATAGACAACGTGCAGGCAGCACTGCTGCTTCTAGGAGAGCTGTAAAAGAATTTCTTGCTTCTCACTTTGGCTTCGGTGAAAATATATTCCTCAGCTTTCACTGTGAGTGTGATTGAAAATGATAAAAACATTAATGCCAGTGTCCAGTAGAAAAGAGAAAAGATGTCATGATTGTGGAGGGGGAGAGAGAGAGAGAAGGGATAAAGAACAGATGAGAAGCAGTTGCACTGACAGCTTTAAGCCTCGCTGTCTGATCCTAATAGCCTTGCAACCAACCAAATTGCTCTTTTAAGGGTAATAAGGCTTCAGTGAAAGCTGGTGTCACTGCCACTTGGGTAGGTAAAAGCAGGGTTGAAAATCATCAAGAAAAAGCTGCTCAAGATAAAAACTACCAGAGTTCTTATTCAGAATGCTGAGGACCAAGCAAAAGAATACAGTATGCACACAATGTATTTAATCTCTATTGTGTAGAGGAAATCTCTTCCTTCAGACTATAGACTCAACTGCACGTAAGCAGTGCTTTACTCAATTTAGTGTGAGCCTTTAGAAGATTTAATATTTGCTGCAACTAATTATTTTTAGATTTATCTGAAATATTGATGAGACGGGAAAATACAAGCTGCTGTTTTTTAACAAGAGAAAATAAAGAGTGTGCATGAACAAACACAACACATACATACAAGCATGCCCAGATAAACAGACACAGGCACAATCTGACTTGTTCCATAATAATATCTGTTTTGAATTAGCCTCTATTAATGCTTACTTTTTAAAAAAAATACTTTGTAGAATTTGAAGAAATGCAACTACTTAAATACATATATTTAGGGCAAGCTGGTACCCAACCTGGTGCCCTCAATATATGTTGGGACTGCAGTGCCGGCTAGGATTTTGGGGAAATGCAGGATGACTATGGGAAAAATCATATTTCTATATTTTTTTTCCTTAACAAATTATTCTGTAGCTTATTCAGCCACCACATTCCCAGTTTGAAATTTTCATGCATGCTTCTAAAATGAATTTGAAATAAATGTCTTCAGTTTTATGATCCTGAGCTTTCCATTTAGCCTTCATACTTCACAGCATGAAATCAAAACTATGTAAACTCTCATGGCTTTTTTTTTTTTTAACCATATTACACCAAATAATATTCTTGGGAAAACTGGAAACAAGACTATTCAGCAGTAACATTATTAATTGTACTTACAATTAAATTTGAGCTATTCTGGTGTTGACCTTCATAATTAAACACAATAACAAGTTCTATTTCTATGTTTGCAGAGCAGCAATAAATAATAGATAGATTCACTTGAATGCCTCCACTCATTAAACAAATATACAAAGAAAACAAACATGTGTCCATGCTACACGGTCACAATATCTGCCGTTTGAATATACACTGAATATTCTCCCTTTACATTATTATCACATTTGTAACTAGTGGACACTATGGGCGATAGGTGTACTAGTGAAATAATAGGGTTATAAAAGAATTTCACCATGGATTTTGCTGGAAATGGATTTAAGTTTTTCACTCTTAATGAATACTTACTGGGGTAAATACTAACAGAAATACCATTATCATTTGTCCTTCCACAGAAAAAGTGTCTAAAAATGTATGGGTGCACAAAGATTTTCTTGAGGCTATTTATCTTTTCTAAGACTGCATGAAAAGACCATGTGACTATACAGCACCACATGATCTTATGGTCAGTTCAGTAAGTACTGCAACAGAGAAGGAATTACAATTTGTGCAACCCTTTATCATTGTTTATGCTATCTGAAAACTGATGAAAATTAAAATTAAGAACAACTGTAGGATACCAATTTGCCTAATCATACATGAGACCTCCCCATTTGACTATAAATTTTGTGTTCATGGGTGTATATATTTGCAGTGATGAGTTTCTATATATACTGTAATAAATTTGTTTTCTATCTGGTTACACTAAAACACTAATGTGGGTCTCACACACAGCAGTGCTTAAAAGTTTGTGAACCCTTTTGAATTTTCAATTTTCTGCATAAATATGACCTAAAAGGTGATATGTTCTCCACATAAGTTCTACAACTAAATAAAGAGAACCCAATTAAGCAAATGAGTTAAAACATTATACCTGTTCATTTATTTAGTGAGGGAAATGATCCAAAGCTACATTTTAGCTCCTAAAAAAAAGCTTCAACTCAGGGATGTTGGTGGGCTTCCTGACATGAACTGCCTCTTCACATCCTTCCACAACATTTCTATAGGATTAAGGTCAGGACTTTGACGTGATCATTCCAAAACATTCTTCTGCTTTTAACCATTCTTTGGTTTAAAAGGGTACACAAATTTTAAGCACCACTGTAGTTAATACCTGCTAAAGTTAACTGGGTTTTGTCATGTATAAAATAATGTAGACTTTTCATGTTAACAATAATGTAGCATATATTGTATACAATACAGAACTGCATAAATTGAAATTACAATTTTTGCAAAATAATTTTCCAAGTTACTATTTCCAGTAAGGCTTCCATTACTATAATTGATTCAGTGCTAATCACAAGACCAGCAATTATGAGTGGTATAGTATTACATTTTTAATTCAGGAACTCCATTTGGCACTATATACAGATAAACATGACATGCCCCATAGTAAGTGATTATAGTTTCCTTGACTAAGCTATCTTGAATTCCATGATGTTAACCTGTATGTTAAATTTGCTAAATTATAACAAAAAATCTTCAGCCAGCTGAAATATAGTTCTTAATTCTTCATAGGAAGAGTAAATAATTTTGCAAAAAGCATTACAGTTGAAATTGTAAACACTGAAAGTTCCATTTAAAAATAATTAAAAAGAATTATCCAGATTTTGCTTGTTTTCCTCCAATTTCTTACTTGATAACATGATTTTATAAAAATAGAAAACTTTTATTATCATCTTGTTTATTTGCAAGAGCAAGAAATATTACATTAATTATCCTTTAATTCTGACAAAGAATGTCAGGAAAAAAAAAAGCTAGCTGTGAAAAAGTCCTCCACCTGTATTTCCTCACATTAACCTTCTATTGCACCAAGGGATGGCAACATATAACTAGCAGTATAATTTCAAAACATCTTTGCAATCAGTTCAGATTTTTTTTTTTTTTAAATTTCCCACAGGCTTACTTTTCTTGCCTTTTGACTTTCATTGATAAAAGTAAATATGGTAGTGTTCCTAATGTGGCACATTTCAGTAGAATGATAAGCCAATTTATTTAGCACAGAGGTTAGCATGTACTTAGACTGGGCTTCCAGGGGAGTAATGGTGGATTGAGGATGGCTCCATTTTTGCAGAGCTGAAAGCCATGGCACTTAAGAGGAGCTGACAAAAGGCCTGGCTCTTCAGAACCATCTCCAGAACAAGAGGATGTCTGGACCACCCACAAGCACTCCTTACAAAGGCTTCCTGTGAAGAGATCACAAATTTGTGATCCTTAGTGAGTTTGAGCACTGGGAGTCAGGAGAAACATTGAGCCCAAATGGACTTATCTGATCAGGGTTAAATTGTATAAGTTCTGGTTTTGGGTTGTTATTATTGGAATCTTTTTTTTTCCTGACCAGGATTGTAAGATGATGATTTACAGATGTAAAAGGGATTTATTTGATTTAGTTCAAAGTATACATGTTACTATTATTGGGATTCCTTATGCCTGTGGAGATCTTTTATGCTTTACTTATTAGAAAAAGTTATAAGTTAAAATGCAAAATAGATTTTTGTTTAAGCTTAAAATATACAGTTTATTATCACTGGTAGACTTAATGCTTTTGTTGACTAAGGTTGATTGGATATTTTTTATAATTTGGCTATTGTTTAGGGATGAGAAATGGGAAGAAGAGGATTTTTTTTTTTCTGTAATATTAGAGAAGGTTAGTTACTGTAAATGCTTATACTTGTTCAGAGGGAGGAGGAAGTCACTTTTTATATGTCTTTCTTCTTTGTCTCTCTCTTAATATTTCTTTTTTATTATTTTTTGTACATTTTTTAAGTTTTGTATTAGCTTTTATATATGTAAAACGTCAATAAAATTATTATATTTTAAAAAAGAATGTACTTAAGTCTGCTTGTACATTTAAAAAATTGTATCAACAAATAGTTGTTACAGGAGGGTCTTCTTCAATAATTCTTGCCTTTGTATGTGTCCAAAATATTTAAAGTTTAGTTTCCTTATTAGTTCTTCCAGTGTGTTTCATCCAGTGCTTCCATTTACTTCTAGTATTAAAATATTTGTTTTGTTTGTGACTCAACTTATCCTCAACAATATTAACCTGTGCCACAATTCAAATATATATATATATATATATATATATATATATATATATATATATTCTTCATTCAGCCTTTCTGATGGTCTAGCCATATATTACAACTGAGAAAACTACAGTTTTGGCAATACATACTTTTGTTGTCACTGTGATGTGTATGCATTTTAATATTTCATATAGATCTGTCATCATCTTTCTCTCAAGCTGTGAACATCTATTTTTATGACTATTATCACCATCTCTGTAAATTTTTGATTTTAGGAAGATTGCAACTTCTTCTTCTGCACCACCTATTTGTATTGGGTTGACATTACCTGCTGACATAATTTTAGTTGCTGTTTCTTTTCTTTTCTTTTAATATAGAGCAGCATGCCAACTTTTTGCACTCCTCTTTCAGCTTTAACAAAAGATTCTTTAAGTCTTCCTAACTGCCAGCCATTAAAATGCCATTAATAGCACAACTAAGAGTGTGAGACTTTCTACCAACAGTTTTAATTCAAATTCCTTCTAATCTAGCATTTCTCATAGTATATTTTGCATGTACAATTTGCTATTATCTACTTACAGTAGTCAAAAGCTTTTGCGTAATCAATAAAGCAGGAATGACATCTTTAGATACAGGTAGTCCTTGCTTAATGACTGTTCATTTAACTACAGTTCAAAGTTACGACAGCCTCAGAAAAGATGCTTTGCGACCTGTACTTGCGGTTACGATGTTGCAAACCATCGCATCGCCCTGCTGTCATATGATTGTAATTTGCAACCTTTTTTACAATGATCATTAAGCAAATCACCATGATCATTAAGTGAATCATGCGGTTGTTAAGTGAATCACATGGTTGTTAAGCAAATTCTGGCAAAAAGGTCCATTGGGAAGCTGGATTTGCTTAACAACTACAATGATTCGCTTAATGGCCATCATAAAAATAGTTGTAAAATCGGGTTCAGTCATGTGGTGACTTTTTTAACCACTGCCCCACTTAATGACCAATTTTCTGGTCCCTACTGTGGTTGTTAAGTGAGGACTACCTGTATTCCCTTGCCTTTCCTATTATCAATCAAAAGTTAGCAGTATTATCTTGGATGTTTCTCTATCTTCTGAATCTAGCTTATACATCTGATAGTTCTTGTTTCATGGATTGTTGAAGTCTGAGTGGCAAAATCTTGACTATTGTCTTACAATAGGTGATATACTAGACCTGATTATAGACATACTCAGACACAAAAGTTCCTTTCATCAAAAGGCAAACAAATGAGATTGTTCTCCCATACCACAATCTAATCTTTTTCTATATTTATAATATTCATTTTTTTAAAAATTTTTCTAAGAATGTCTATTGCATTGTTTCTCAACTATTGCAATATCCAGATGTGTGGCCTTCAATTCTCAGAGTTACCCATTCCCCACGCCCTTTGCTCAGAATCCTGGAAGTCTACACATCTAAAACTTACCAAAGGTTGGGAAACACATCTATTGGGACATGTCTATTGGGATATGTGGGACCCAGAAGCATTCTTGGAAATAACGAAGATGCTGGCATCTTATGTTTTACTTTGTAACACACTGATTTTCCACTTAATGTTTTAACTGAAAGAATAATGTTTTGTTTGTTTGTTTTGTTTTGTTTTCATAAAAAGACAGGTGGTTCAAAAAGTCCGGTTGTAGCAAGTGAACTGTGTATGAGCACATTTGGGCTCATGGGCACTGGTTGCTCACCCCTAATCCTACAGGAAATGTTGAACTGGCATTAAGTCATCTATGGAGATCACTGGAAGTATCTGGCCAGTTATCAGAAGGAGCCTGGAAGTACCTTTTCTGAAAAGGTGCTACCAGATTCCCTATTTCTTCCATCATTGACTAACATGGTTCTCTTACTACAGTTTGGCCAGTTACTATCTCTAAGCCTAAACCTAATTTACAAGAATGTTCTACTAGGGGGAAAAAAATTAGGAGTGACATCATATACACTGCCTTGAGCTCCTTAATGGATAGATAAAATATACATGTAGGAGAAAAAAAATCAATAAAATAATATATCCAGCATTTATCATCTAACTTTCCTTCATTTTTCAAAATAGAAGCCCCAACTTCTTATGTTCTTAACATCTCAATACATAATCTCAGCTAAATCTTTATTAAAGTGTGGCACCAGAACTGAATTCCAAGCAAGGTAAGACCAATTCAGAATAAAGCAAAACTTATTTTTCCCATGATTTAGAAGCTGTATTTTATTGGTGCTGCCTAAAACTGCATTTGCCTTTTTTGCTACTATATGATAGTGCTCATATTCAGTTTGAGATTCCAATATCCTTTTCTCATGAACAATTACCAAGCCAAATATTATCCAGCCTGTACTTGTGCATTTCATTGTTGTTGTTGTTTTTGCATTGTCTGCATTAAATTTCCATCTGTTATTTTCAGAACTATTCTCAAACCTATCAAGCTCATTTAAAATTTTATTTCTCTCTTTTAAAGATTTATGTATCCCATCCAATTCTGTGTCATTTACAGATAATGATGAGCACTACCACCCAAGTTTTTAAAGAACATGTTTTGCAGATGTTTTCTGTTCTTGAGATATGAACAAGCAAACACATAATGGAGGAATGACTTTTTTTTTTCCAATTTCAAGAGTCTATTATAGTCACCAGTGCCATCCTTTGAAAGTCTGAAGATGTCTTTGTTCAGATCCTCCATGGTGTTTGTCAGTATCTACAAAACATATAGGAAGAGATAGCCATTGTTTTGGAAACCTCCCCCAACATGTAAATTCCATTAGAATGGTATATATACCCTCTTCCCTTAAGCTCTCAGAAAGAGATATAGAAGTTATATTTTGTAATGCCGGTATATAGGAAGTTTTATATGACTCCTATTCCCCATTGGGTGTGTGATATAATGTAATATCTGTATATCTCTCTGCAAACTTAAGAGAAGGTAGACTGTATATTCTACTCTGTTAGAATCTATATATCCCTTCCTGCACTGGGCATGAGGACCTGGATAGCACCTAAAGCTAATGTACCATATAAAGTCACATAAAGTGAGATGATCCATGAGTTCATTTCCCAGTAAAAGGTTTGAGCCCCAAACAATAAGTCTGGCTATATACATCTGACAATTCCCAATAAAGATGAAACTGGTTATGTATGAATTCTTGGTGGTCAATATAAACAACATGTAAATGTTTCTTATGCACATAAAACCATGAACCTATTATTCTGTCAATCTGAGTCTCCCAAAGCACAAATTGTTCTGAAACTTTAATCCAATTTCGCAGATGAATTAGATGCATTACCTGTCCATTAAAATATAACTTTAAAAGCATCTAACCAGCCACAAAAATATATTCATTTGAAATTTGGCAGGCTTTCTCTCCTAATAAGGAGCTAATAAAGTTGTGAATCAGGTTTTAAGAAATTATTAAAGGAACTATTTAAGATGAGTTTGGATGTTTGGATGCAACCATCTAGCTATTATACTTCATTAGTTCTTGTTAAAACATATTTTTAATATTTTTTAAAGATTTTAATATTGGACTGTTTTACTGTGGATGTTTTATTGTAAATTGCTATTGTAATCTCCCAAGAGTCAATGGACTGCAGTGGACTAAAATCAAATAAACAAATATCCTGAGCAGATTCAAGGGAAATAAGCAAGTTTTATCAACCACCAGATCTAATAAAATAACCTTGCTTAACCCTGCTTTGTACACAGATCTTTTGCTTTTTCCCTCAACTTTTGCTTCAACTACTGTCCAAATTCCTTGGCAGAAACTGTCTTTTATATTACATAATTTTGAAAATTGCCATATACCACAATGGTGCTAAATAAACAAATTATTGTTACCACCTATCAATTATAAGGATAGCCATAATTTATTTATGTACTATCATTGATGGACAAGGTGGATAAATATTTAACTATTGCCGAGAAAGCTCTGTTACAATCAATAGCAATGAAATTGAAGATGGTAGGAGTTATATCTAACTCTGTACTTTGATAATATACTGTAGATTAAGACATGAATTCTCATTTTATGACACTGAAACCTTTCCTTCCAATATCCAGTATCATGAACATTAAGAACCTAACACATGTCAGTAGTTCTGACTTCTCTATTTAATATAGGAATTATAGCCTGTATATTATTGTAGCCCATGAACTATATTTGTGAACAAGGCAATGGGTAATTGCAGATACTTCTTGCAGTGGTCTGACTCTGTTAGTTTCTTTTTGCAAACACATATTTTATATGATGCATATTATTAATTTCTTCTATATTGCCATGCTTGACATGGCCAATCAAAACTAAATTGGTAGAGCTGCATGTACAAAAAACTCCTTATAATGATTCTTTGGTTTGCAGTTTGCAAGCTTCCCATTTTTTAATAGGAAGGAAAGAAGGTCTGGAAGTGGATGGTTTTCACATGAAACATCTACAGGGTCACTGACATTCATGAGCAAAACACAGATGACTAATAGTCTGATCTGTTGATACTACAGTAGTTGGTCATTAGGAAGAGAAATTTGCAGCAAAAAAAAAAAAATAGGTAACTGGAAGTGTACTTAATATTTTAGGATGTAGGATGCAAGAGTTACAGTGGGAAAGGCATGATGCAAAGTGAAATAATGTCATATACTAGATGGGCAAGCCAATGAGTTATATATTTTTTTCTGCTTTTGTTAAGAAGCCTGGAGATTTCTTTGATTTTAAACTCTGTTTAGCCTAACTTAGACCTTGAAATATAGTTTTTATGCTTGTCCCATATCAAAGGAACAGGAAAACAATCATTTCTCCAAAATTTAGCTACATGGAAGCTCTGGGTGCTGCAAAAACTGGGAGCTCATGTGGTCCTGGCACCACAGAGCATATCAACTCCAGTGTTCTTAGTGTGAAAGATTTGGGATTTCAATAATTCTTCATCATGACTAAAGGCCCAAAACAAAAATAGAGGGATATGGCTGCTATCTAAGCCATTATTACATTATGTTACGTCTTAGATGTAATGTGGGAGTTGTCTACAAACATGAAAGGAGCATATATGGATTTTGTTCTACTAAAGATCATCTAAAACTTACAAATAAAGAAATAAATCCTACTGTGGTAAAATTCCAGCTACAAGGAACCTTGGGAATTAATTTATTTATGTTATTTATGTTATTGCATTTTATACCACCATTTTAAAGATTCCTGGCATTCCTGGCAGTTCATATAGTAAAAACAGAACATATATATTGACAATAAATAAAATAAAAATAAAGATAAAATACAATAAATGCAACTACACATAGTGATAACCAGCCTCAATCTTCTAACATACTCTAAAGCAATTTAGTCTTCCAAGGTGAGGATGCTGTCCTAACATTGAGATGGAGTCCTTTCCAAATTTTGAAAGTTGCAACTAAAAAAAAAAAACACATTGCCTGTAGGCTCTCATATTCTTCAGTTCACAGGCTCTTGGGATCACCAAGATATTTTAATAAGGTATACCTGCTGGATAGATTGGAAATGTCGCTTCTACTTGAAAAAAAGTGGTCTTGTAGATACCTAATTGTTAAGCCACATAGAACTTTATAGATTAAGACTTGCACTTTGAAACCTACTGTTCACCAATTCAGTGACAAAGCAAATGTTATATGACTATGGCTCATCTGAGTCACCAATATATGAGCCATTGCATTTTGAACAAACTGAGTATCCCACTGGCCTTCAAAGGCAGCTACACATGCAGTGCATTTGAGTAAACTAATTGGGTGCCAATAATCTGCGAATCACCATTGCCAGGGCCTCTCATTTCAGGTAGGGCCACAACTGGCTCATCAACTGGAGCTTGGCAAAGGCCCCGTCCTATCCACAGCCTCCACTTGCTTAACTAATAGTGAGTCAAGAAAGACTCTTAAGTCGTAGACCTCCTGTTTCACGGAACCCTATTATAGACTTCTTCTACAAAAAGAGAAGGGAAGGATTGTTAGCCAAGTTAATATTAATTATTTTACTTAAAATGGAAATAGAGGCTTTCCAGCAAACTTTTTCTTAATTATCAAATAATTTGTGTGGCAAGAGTAGTTATCAAATATGGAAGCTTAGACTTTCCATTGATCTGTTCCTCTATCCCGTAAGGTCATGAAATGACAACCTTTAGATGATTTTAGCTGATCTATGGCACATTTTGCATTGCAGGAATCCTCAAGAGCCAAACACCGCTCTATCACCATGACTGACAGTGAAGCGAATACAGTTTTGACAGTCATAATTACATTCATATCTCCAAGGACAGCCATCAATTTGAGTCTCTCACGGTAACTTTTGAAAACATTTTCTGTACTAGAAGAAATAAAGTTTATTTGCAGTACTAGGCAGTATAATTTAGTCTAGTATATATATTTACTCAAAAGGTGGAGTATGTAAAAGCCTGCAAGACTCAATGCTCAGACTTTCTCTATGTGATATTGACATAGTCCAACTTTCACACACACAATTTAGAATAATATATTCTGCATTAGTCAGCCAAATGTATTTATTCATTAAATAATATATTTATAGTATGTTACAATTCAAATAAACTATGAGTGAGGTACAAGAAGGTCCAAACAAAAACAGGATACTAAAAAACATAAAAATTAAGAAAAATGAATACTTTTCTTTCTATCTTACAGGTAACGGATCCAAGCAGAACAAAAAACCAGTATAACACACACTGTAGAAAGGCCTGCAATCATGCTTAGTCTGCTTTGCTATTAATAAAGCACACATTCTGCCAGCTACAATGACAACAGGTAACAACAGCAAGAATTATTTTAGGATCTTTATTAGCCAAAAGAAGCTTTGCATAAAATTGTTCTGTTCTTCCAAGAAATGGGCCCAAAAGAGGTATCAGTAACTTATCACACACACTGGTAAAATTACAGTGATGCAAAATATAAGTCTGTGATTCAGTACTGCCATCTTCACAAGGGCAAAGCTTCTCAGCATAGGGGATTTTCTAGAATTTATCCTTACAGTAAATTAGTGAGCCACAATAATGTGAAAGCCCTACAAATTTATTGTTTTAGCAGTAACATTTTCTATGATCCAGTTATAGCTTACTGTTTATAATTCTGTTTGTAATTCTATATAAAAAATTCTTTGTCTGAGATTTGTCATAGATTGTTCTGTTGTAGGGACATCAGCTTCTCATTTGAAAATCCCAAATTTTGGAATTTATCTTCTATTTGATGTTTCCAGTAAAAATACATGTGTCAGAATAAAAAGGGTCAGACCTAAGGTTGAAAATGAACTTTTAGCTAATATTTAAGCACACACAATTTTGCCCTCATTCAATTTTCAGTGAGTTATGCCTCCAGATATAGAGCAACATTAGGCATACATTTTGTTAGTTAACAGGTTGGGACCCTCTCTAGTCTATCATAACTGATGCCTGTATTTAACTGAGATCCATGTAAGATCTTTGTCAGTGTCTTGGCTTCAGAAAGTTTCAGTGCAGCTAGTAGTTACTGGTGTCCTCAGGAAGAAATGGGGGGGGGGGGGGAGGGAAATGCTTCTAAACTATTCCTGGACATTCACAGCAACCTAGAAAGGGTCAGTGTGTTGCTTTCCCAAAAATTGTACTGCAAAAATTATTTCTCTCTCTTTCTTTCCCTCTCTGTCTCTCTCTCTCTGTATGTATGTGTGTGTGTGTGTGTATGCAAATTTTACATAGATAAAAGATAAACATAAAATATACAAATAAATTAGAAAAAGAAAAAAGAATAAAAGAAAAAGCGCAGAAAGTAATTAGAGTAAGAAAAGAAGAAAAAGATAGTTGAAGTGACTTCTGATCTTTTTTGCAGCAGTTGCAAACAAACTTATTATCCCTCCTTTACCTTTAAAATTACATTACATAAATTCCTTCTGTCCCATATTCAACCTTTTTTTTCAATCAGCAAATCCAGAAATCACCATTTTATTTTCTTTCAGTTTCAGCAAAAAGTCCATAAAAGGTTTCCAGTTTTTTATAAAAGTGCCTCTTGTTTTATTCCTTTTTGCCATTTCTGCTAATTCTGCCATCATTACAATCCATTCCTCCACTGTGGATGTTTCAGTATTTCTCCATTGTTGTGCATACAGTAATCTTGCAGCAGTTGCCATATATGAAATCAATCTTCTAATATTCCATAAGTCCCAATAAAAAAAAGTTCTGGTTTCATCTTAATATTAATCTTTAAAATTTTTTGTATCATCTGAAGTAGTTGTATCTTTTTGTTGTTGTTGTTGCTTTTTGACAGCTCCACTATGCATGTTAAAATGTCCCTTCATGCTTTTCACATTTCCAGCATTGACTGGAAATACCTTTATACACCTTAGATAATTTCTCTAGTGCCATATACCAACAGTACCTCATTTTATAAAAATTCTCTCTCAAATTTTCACACAATATGAATTTCAATATTTTTACTCACATTCTCTCCCACTGATCCATCTGTATGTTATAACCAAAATTCTTAGCCCATTTTATCATGCAATCTTTAACTTGTTCTTCTTCCATTTCAAATCTCAACAAAAGTTTATACATTTTTGCAACCACGTTCATTATTTGTACACCGCTCCGTTTCAAATTCCATCTTATGTTGTTCAATTCCAATTATCTTTTTATCTCTATTAAATATTTCTTAAAATTGTGCATATGAAAACCATTGAAAACTAAATCCCTCCACAGCTGGTTGTTCTCCTTACTTCATATTGAATTCTCCATGTTCCTGTACTAACAAATCCTGGTATGTTAACCATTTCTCTTTGCTTGCTGTTTCTGTTCTGTAAAATGCCTCTTGTGCTGAGACCAAGAAAAGTATTTTCAGGCACAGCCTGGGCTTGTGTTTATTCCATATTCTTAATATGGCACTTCCACATAATGATTTTTAAAATCTACATTAAATTTAACTTTATCGTACCATAAAAAGTCATGCCAACCAGACCTCTGGTTATGTTCTTCTAATTCTAACATTCTCTTATTTCTAAGCAACACCCATTCTTTCATCCAAACCAAAAAGCAGACTGGCAAAATGCAGTTTGAAATCTGGCAATCCTAGTCCTCCTTTTTCCTTTGCATCTTGAAGAATGTTATATTTAACCCTTGGTTTCTTCCCCTGCCATATAAATCTAGATATATCTTTTTGCCATAGCTTGAAAGGTACATCATTTGTTCAAAACAGATATTGTTTGAAATTAAAACAACAACAACATAATTCTAGGTAATGCTTTCATTGTCACCACAGAAATTCTTCCAAATAATGATAATTCTAACTTTCCCATCTTAGTAAGTGCTTAATTTCAATTCATACCTTGACATAATTATTCTGAAATAACATACAGTTCATATTAGTCATAACAATAAGTATTTTACCTTTTTTCAATCTGAAAATCAGTTTTTTCAATTAATTCCTTTTGACCTTCTTTCCTCATATTTTTATTACCATCTTCATTTTCTCCTTATTAATTTTAAATCCAGCTAATGCACCAAATTGCTTCCATTAGTATATCTATTCCTTCCATGGGATTTTCCAGAATTAAAACCAAAATGTCTGCAAATGCCCTAAATTTATATACTTCTCTTTTAACCTTCACCCCAGCTATTCTCCCATCCTTTGTCTCTATTCAAAACTTCAAGAACCAAAATGAACAGCAGTGGTGAAAGCGGGCATCCTTGATGTGTCCCTTTTTGTACTCCACAGGGTTTTGTCAGTCCCCTATTAACTATTACTTGTGCTGTTTGTATATATCCATTTCACCCCTTTATTAAAGTTTTCTCTAAATTCCATATTTTCCAAAAAAATTAAATAGGAAACTCCAATTCAAATTATCAAAAGTTTTCTCCATATCCTTTTGTTCAACATGGCTTGTTTTTCATTATGATGTTCCAAATATTCTAAGATATTAAGTATATTTCTAATAGAATCTTTCAGCTGTCTTTTAGGCAAAAAGCTACATTGGTCTTCATATATAAGGTCTTGCAAGATGCTTTTCATCCTTTCAGCTGACATCATAGTAAATATCTTGTAATCATCCTTCAGTAATTATATTGGTTGATAATTTTTTCCTAGGGTCAGGTCCTGACTTTCTTTGTGAATTAATGCTATATTTGCACCTATACAGATTTCAGGTAACCTTCCCCTTTCCAAAATGGAATTAATCATTTTCTGAAAAGGTTGCAACAGTTCAGCTTCAAAATATTCATAATAGGAGGCTGGCAATCCATCTGGGCCAGGAGCTTTCCCTGTTTTAGTCTTTTTTAGAGTCTCACAGACTCCCCTTATTGTTATAGGTCCATTCATTATCTGCTTTTGTTTTTCCATTATCTTTGGTAAATTTTGTTTCTTTACATGTCTACTTTTTCTATATTTGTCTACTTTTATGGGAGAAATCTCTTCTCCTTTATAAAGTTTTGTATGATACTGGTGAAATGTTCTTTGCCTATTTGTATTATCTTTTACCAATAGCATTCCCACTTTCTAATTTTAATACAGGTAGTCCTTGCTTAACAACCGTTCATTTAACGAGAGTTTGAAGTTACGATGGCCTTGGAAAGGGTGCTTTATGGCCTGTAAAGCACTTCTGGCCATCATAAAACATTGTGCCACCCCCCCCCCCCATGGTCATGTGGCTGCATTTTAGGGGCTTGGCAACCGGCTCATAATTACAACTGGTTGCCAAGCGTCCTGTAGTCATGTGATTGCCATTTGCAATCTTCTCTGCTGGTTTCCCCAGAAAGTCAATGGAGAAGCCGGCAGGGAAGACTACAAGTGGAGGGGAAGGAGGAGAAACCTTTTGGCAGGCTGCAGGAATATTTGAGAGCAAAAGGGCTGCCCGCTGGGAGGATCTTAGCTCCACACAGAGCTGAAATCCTTCAGCAGGCAGCTGTTTCCCTCCATGCACAGAGGGGAGAGGAAACCCTTTGGTGGGCTGCAGGAACATTTGAGAGCGGAAGGGCTGCCTACCAGGAGGAGTTCAGTTCTGCATGGAATTGAAATACTTCAGTAGGCAGCTCTTTCACTCTGTTTGCTTAACGACCTGGGAGATCACTTAATGACTGCAACTGGGAGTGCCCAGATTGTGGTCACTGAGTGAAGGAGTCACGTGGGCATCTTGCTTAATGACTGTTTCACTCAACAATTGAGATTCTAGTCCCAATTGTGGTCATTAAGTGAGGACTACCTGTATCATTTTTTTCTCATCTTCTTTCCTCAGTTTATATGCTACCCATTTCCCTGGTTTATTTGCTGACTCAAAGTTCTTTTGTTTTGCAAAATTCATATTTGTTTCCATTTCTTTCATTGTTAACATAGAAAGCTGGCATTGTAAAAGTTTAATTTGCTGTGACATACTTTTCCTTCCTGAAGATCTTTCATTTTTATCTCCTTCATGATCTCTTTTATCTTCTCTTCTTTTTTCCTTTCAGTTTGCTATTTTGCTGTATTGTCTTCTCATAAAGGCTTTACTAACATTCCATACTGTCATAACAGTGTCTTTATTTAGATTAATCACAAAAAATTATTTCAATTTATTTTACAATCCTCAATTATTGATTCTTTTTGTAACAAAGCTTCATTTTAGCCTCCATCTTAAATTCTAGCTTTCCTCTTGTATGTTAGAGTCACTGTGTTATGATCTGAAAAACTCTTTGGCATTATCTCCACTTTGTTAAGGCATGTAGCAAGGTTCTTAAAAATCAAATACATATCTATTCTTGAGAAAGATTTGTGTCTTTCAAAGAAGTGTGTGTGTGTGTGTATGTATATGTATATTTGATGACATAAAAACATATATATATATCTTAGAATCTGTTTTTATGTCATCAAATATATAGTACAGTGCAAAAGTTTTAGGCAGGTATGAAAAAATGCTGTGAAGTAGGAATTTTTTCAAAAATATATATTGTAATTGTTTATCAATTTACAAAATGCAAAGTGAGCAAACAGAAGAGAAATCTAAATCAAAACAATATTTGGTGTGACTACCCTTTGGCTTCAAACCAGCATCAATTCTTACACTTGCACACTTTGTACACTTGCGCAAAGTTAGGGATCTTGTAGGATTAGAGTCAGGTGTATGATTCACCAATTATACCAAGCAGGTGCTAATGATCATCAATTTCATATGTAGGTTGAAATACAGTCATTAACTGAAACAGAAACAGCTGTGTAGGAGGCTTAAAACTGGGTGAGGAACAGCCAAACTCTGCTACTAAGGTGAAGTTGGGGAAGACAGTTTCATGTCACAGGTCATACACCATGGCAAGACTGAGCACAGCAACAAGACACAAGGTAGTTATACTGCATCAGCAAGGTGTCTCCCAAGCAAAAATTTCAAAGCAGACTGGAGTTTCAAGATGTACTGTTCAAACTCTTTTGAAGAAGCACAAAGAAATGGGCAACATTGAGGACCATAGATGTAGTGGTCGGCCAAGGAAGCAGCAGATGGAAGACACATCATGCTTACTTCCCTTTGACATTGGAAGATATCCATCAGTGCCATCAGCACAGAACAAGGAGACCAGTGGGACCCATCAACTGTCCGGAGAAGTCTGGCCAGAAGTGGTCTTCATGGAAGAATTGTGGCCAAAAAGCCATACCTCCAACGTGGAAACAAGGCTAAGTGACTCAACTATGCACAAAAACATAGGAACTGGGGTGCAGAAAAATGGTAGCAGGTGCTCTGGACTCATGAGTCAAAATCTGAAATATATGGCTGTAGCAGGAGGCAGTTTGTTTGCCCAAGAGCTGGAGAATAGTACAATAATGAGTGTCTGCAGGCAACAGTGAAGCACGGTGGAGGTTCCTTGAATGTTTGGGGCTGCATTTCTGCAAATGGACTTGGTGTCCTCAATGCTGAGAAATACAGGCAGATACTTATCCCCATGCCATACCATCAGGGAGGCGTGTGATTGGCCCCAAATTTATTCTGCAGCAGGACAATGACCCCAAACATACAGCCAATGTCATTAAGAACTATCTTCAGCATAAAGAAGAACAAGGAGTCCTGGAAGTTATGGTTTGGCCCTCACAGAACCCTGCTCTCAACATCATCGAGTCTGTCTGGGATTACATGAAGAGACAGAAGGATTTGAGGCAGCTTACATCCATAGGAGATCTGTGGTTAGTTCTCCAAGATGTTTGGAACAACCTACCTGCCAGGTTCCTTCAAAAACTGTGTGCAAGTGTGCCTAGAAGAATTTATGCTGTTTTGAAGGCAAAGGGTGGTCACACCAAATATTGATTTGATTTGGGCTTTTCTTCTGGTTGCTCACTTTGCATTTTGTAAATTGATAAACATAAACAAGTACAATATATATTTTTGAAAGCATTCTTACTTTACAGCATTTTTTCACACTTGCCTAAAACTTTTGCACAGTACTGTATATAAGTCAAAGTTATCCATCATTTCAAAAACATTTTTGGTAGTTTACCTTGTGTTAATTTAATTCCTTTTGTGGAGGTTCTATCTGTTTGTGAGCAAACCACTCCATTCCAATCTCTCCAAAAACACTAGTTTTCAAAAGACAAGTTTGAAGAATATGTTAATACAGATGAGAGGGGAGGTTAAACAAATCAAAGAAAAATAGAAATTTTGGAAAACAAGCAGAAATAATCATGAGATGGAAAAAGATTTAGACACTGTGGCACTACTGGAATTAAGAGAGAAAGAATTTTGTTTAAGACTGGGAGCAATTCCAAAGGAACCTGGTGAAAATACCAGAAAGAATTGTTGAATCTCTAACAAAATTTTTGGATTTATATGAAGAGAAGATGGATGCAGAAGTGGACAAGGTATACAGATTAATACAAGATATGCAAAATTAAAAAAAAAAGATACTAAGAAATATACTTGTGCACTTTGTCAGGAAGAAGACAAGAGACCAGGTTCTACAACAACATGTTAATACTAAGTTAAGAATAAATAATTCAGAAATAATTTTGCTCAAAAAAATACCTATTAGAATATTGTGCAAGAGAAAATAATACACCTTTTTGACAGATAAACATAAACAGAAAAGAATACCATTCTGCTGGGACAAATTGGAAGGAGTGATTTTAATCTTTAAGCAACAGAATTACTGACTTAATTCAGTCCAAAAGTCAAGGCACTTTTATGAAAGGTTCAAAAAGGAACTGGAGAAGATGCAATAGAACTGAAGGAATGGAACTATACAACAAATACAGCAAGATCAGGAAAAGACTACTACATTAGGCACCACAGGTATAGACTTTTCTAAGGTTACAACATAAACATGGATCTCAAATGCCTAATATGGAGTATAAGTGGGGCAAATGCTCCTCAAAAAAGAAAAAAGTTTGCAAAACTTTCCTCCATTCTCCCTTCAACTGTAGCCAGATCTCTTTTAACCAATGATGTCACTGATGCAATTACTGATTCAGACACTGGTGCTGTAACATTTTTCCCCAATTCTTCAAACATCCTTTGTAAAAATCTCTGGTGTAATTCATTTTTCTGTTATTTGTTGTTCCTCTGTAAATGATCCTCTCCTTCCTTCTGTAATTTTAGCTGCTTTTCTAGTAGTAGACATTTTTCTTTTTCAAATTTGTAATCCAGAAAGGAGAAGTAAAAAGTAAAAGAGTGGCCCTTTTTTCCCCCCTCTATATTCTTAACTCTATTTTCCCTTTCAGCACTCTATACATCTGCGGTCACATGAACTTTCCCAACTTCCTGTTTCCCTTCTTTCTTATCTGTTTCAGCCAGTCATTCTCTTTAGCAAGGTTAAACAATCCTGTTTCCCATGGGCTATGTATTATTTATTTCATTAATTTGAAAGTTCTTTAAATAAAGCAATATTCCAAATTTATCTGTGCCCTTAGTCCATTTTTTACTTTTTCATTTCAAACTCTTGGCAAGCTTTTTGTTTTTAGTTTTAAATCCTTACAATTGTTTTTTTCCCCCCCACTTTTTATGTTAATCTTTCCCACTGGTCAAAGGTACACTCACAGGGTGGCTTAAGGTACTTTGCTACTTCAAAGATCTCTATACACTTTAAAATTTCTCCAATCCAATGTGCTTTAGAAAGTGGAGTGGGTGAACTCAGTGCCCTTTAGGCAGACTCCACTTGAGGCTGTGAGCATGATATTTTCTTCTTTGAATCCCAGCACTCTACTTGCAAGTTGCCCACAGGTCCCCTCTGGATCTTGCGGGTTTCCTCACAAGGAGCTGCCTTCCAGAGCTGAAGTGGGTAATCTCACAATTTTTTCCTGGTCCAGAGAAGCTCAGTTAGCCTGGGCTTACTGCCCACCTGCTGGTCTTTGCCTCTGTGTCATCCCCACAGTGCAAAAGCGTGTTAGTTTGCTATGTTCTCCACTCAGAAGCCCACAAAAATTATTTCTTTCATTGTATTTTCAAAATTCAAGCAATAGTTTTCAAACTTGTTGATATACTATTTGGAAGGGGGGGAAAAAAAGGAATGAGCTAATATGAAGTTTGAAATGCAATCAAAGCAAGTTAATAGGAACAGCAAAGATGGAACTTTTTGAAGGAGTACTTGAAAAAGCAGAGAGAACTGCTGCCATATACAGCTGCTGCTGCTTTATGTGTAACTTTATGTGCTTTATGTATAACTTTGAGGAGAGCTGCATAAATATGTTGCCTGGCTTTGATATAGAGCCAAATGGTAATTAATGAACTGATATCAATTCAAATAAAATGGAGTTATGGTATCCAGAGGAAAGTTTCCCTAGCTGTTGGAGAACCTGTATCTTAAAATAAAGGGGGGAAAATGAAAGATTATGTTTAAAAGCTGAAATAAGGCCAACAAAACATAATGTTTTGACAAAAATAAATACAACGTTTTATATCTAGTAGGAAAAGCAATGCAAATACAAGATGGATTACACCAGGCTTGACAGTAATACATTTGTAAAGCTTTTAGGAATTCCAGGAAATCACAAACTAAACTTCAGTTGGCCAAATGAAGCAACAAATAAAAAGCTAATACAATGCTATATGCAGAAACAAAAGTAATACTTTTGGCAGATCATAATTTGATCTGAGGATTATTGCGTTTTTTATTTTAAAATTATCTGCTGGCTCTTCCTTTATATGGGTAATCATTTTTAACAGTTCAGTCCTCTCTAGGCTTGTCAGATATACTTCGTATCAGACTTAATATGGTTAACCCAAATATACATATTTTAAATGAATGAAATGTACATTTTATTCTGACACCATGTATTGTAATGTAATGTCAATACATTTATCTCAAAATGATGATGTCCTGTGTCTAGAAATCAACCCTCCTTTCAATATCTCAATATATAAGATTGTTACTGTCAGTATTCTTCTTTAGGAATCCTCCTTGGTTTGCTGCTGACAAACTTAGGCAGGGTAAAAGAAGAACTGAGTGGTTGTGCAGCAGGAAGAATTTCACACAGCAGTATAAAAAGCCAATCACCCTGATTATTAGGCTCTTAAAATCCTCAAGCATGCTGTCTTGAACTGATAGACAAAAGCAAGTATGTAGTAAAAATAATGGGTAAACATATGTTTGGCAAAACTTTCTTTAAAAGCCCAGTACTGTTGTGTGGCACCTGATTGATTATTGATTTAGAAACTTTATATGACATCCCATCTTAAATAAGTAATTCTGGGTGGCTAACAATCAGTACACAAAAGAAAAACCATATTATAAAACCCCTATAAACAAAAAAAAAAAATCATTAAAAATAATCATAATGCAATAACCAACGTATCACATAACTAACCTATAACACAAAAACTTATGTATTGGCTCTGCTAACAGCCTAGCCCTAACACCTGGGGGGAAACCAGGTCTTCTTCAATGATCGGAATTAGTGTGTGTGTGTGTGTGTGTGTGTGCACGTGCACACACATGTGTATGTGTGTGCATGTGTATATGTATAATTTGATTGTTTAACATACTGTATTTATTATATTATTTAACTATAACTGGTGTAGCCTGTTATACTTCTGTTCTTTAGGATGGATATTTTTTTAACCTCATAACAACCTTATATAATTAGATATGTTAAGGATTTATTACTATGACAGTAATCCAGTGAGCTCATGCCAACAGTTTTAGTTTAAGATATTTCAGTCAAAACCTAATTATTAAACCACAACATAACACCACTGAGTTTGACAATGAAGAGCAAATCAATTTTATGTTTTTGTTTTTTTTTAAATCAAAACATTAACTCATTTTCTATAGAGCTTGGAAGTAGAAATTGAAGTCTGAATCCAGGGAAGTTTCCTGTTCTTGTTATCCCTTCACATTCTTTCTATAAGGGACACTCTGAAAAGATGCATATTTAATATTCTGTTATATCTTTGCAATATACTGTGTTTTCTGTACAACTGTTGATAGGAAGGAAGCCTAAAACCCTAAATGTTGTATACTTGAAATTGAGAAGTTGCTTTTTTGGAGCAAGTAGGTTACCACATAGAATTAGAAGCTTGAACATACACATTCTTTGCCTCTGCAAAGAATAACATTCAGTTAAGAACTGAACATTCAGAAATAACATTCAGTTATGATGATTTAAAGCGATCTCTAAATACTAATGGGGCTAAACCTATAGGAAGTAAAATTAACTTTATTTAATTTTACAGATAGCTTTAAATCAACATGGCTTTAAAAAGCCTCAGATAAAATTCAATTGCTAGGCTTTTCTATGGAAAGTCTGTGCTCATTAGGCTTTGACAATGCTAGAACCGCCCTTAAACAATGAATATGGGAAATAGATCTCCAAACAAATTTAAGTAAGGTGCTACATCCCAATATTTCTCATTTTCTCCCACAAGGGTTTGTTGCAGCCTCCTATTTATCATCCATTACAATTTTGAAATTTTGTAAGGCCTTCACCTTAGCCAGGATGGATGGTTTGGCTTCATCAGTCCTTTTTGGATGTTTTAAGGGCACTCCTATGCACTTTCGGATGTGTGCATGTGGTGATGGCTCAATAGAAATTCTAAGCCATATGCTACTTTATTGCTCCGTATATAAGGTCTCTAGACAGACCCTTATATATTTGATCTTGAAGAAATTTCCAGGTAGGAAATGTGATTTTTATTTAATGTTGTTTCATTTGGACAAGGACTCAAAAGTATCTGCCCAAGTTGCCCAGTTTTGTGCTACATCTGTATGATATGCTGCACCATTATCTAGGTTTGGGATTTTTTACAATAGTATTTTAATACATTTTAGAATTTTTCTTCTTACCTATTTTAGACCTATTATATTTACTGTTTTTCTGTTTTATATATTCATTCATTCATTCATTCATTCATTCATTCATATGTATGTATGTATGTATGTATGTATGATCCTGTGGGACTTCCAGACAGACAGGCAGGTACTGGCCAATCAACCAGACATCGTGGTAGCAGATAAAGACCAGAAGAAAGCGGTAGTGATAGATGTAGCAGTGCCAAGTGACAGCAACATCAGGAAGAAGGAGCATGAGAACCTGGAGAAGTACCAGGGCCTGCAGGAGGAAATAGAGAGGATGTGGAAAGTAAAGGCCAAAGTGGTCCCAGTGGTGGTAGGAGCACTCGGGGCCATGACTCCTAAGCTGGGAGAATGGCTCCAACAGATCCCAGATCCAACAACATCAGAGCTCTCTGTCCAGAGGAGTGCAGTGCTGGGAATAGCTAAGATACTGCACAGAACCCTCAAACTCCCAGGCCTCTGGTAGAGGACCCGAGATTGAAGAAGACACGTACCACCCATAGGGGTGAGAGGGGAATTTTAAAATTTATTTTATGTGTGTGTATGTGTGTGTGTGTTTACACACACACACACATGCATACAGTTGCAATCAAAATTATTCAAACCCCATTGCAAATCAGGTTTATTGTCAAAATGTACAGACTTTCAGCTGTTTGCAATGAACAAATCAAACAAAAGAATCCCAAATCTTCTGTGGCTTATTTATATGATTCTGGGCATATTGGAGTCGACTTTTCTTGTGCTTTTGGGTCAGTAGTGGTGTACGTCTTGGAGTTCTGGCATGGAAACCTTCTGCATTTAGTATGCGCCTTACTGTGCTCACTGAAACCTCAGTGCCTGTTGCCCACAGTCTTGCTGCAGGTCTTTTGCAGTCATTCGAGGGTTTTTCTCAGAAATCTGGTTGCAGCCATTGATAGTTTCCTTTTTCTGCCCCGTCCAGGTAGTGCAACCACTGTTCCTTTAAACTTGCGAACTATGCTTCCAATGGTGTCTCTAAGAACATTCAGTGCCTTCGCTATCTTTTTGTATCCTGTTCCTTGTTTGTGAAGGGCGATTAGCTTTCTGGACCATTCTTTTGACTTAGCCATATTTCTAACATGCAGTCAAACATGACACTCAACAAACCCCCAGCCAGTTCAGGTATTTCATGCGTTCCAGCTCAAGCACACTTTGTGCAACTAATGATGCCCTTGATTAGTTTCATCAGGTGTGCTTGAGACAACACCTGTTTTGCATATTTGTGCTGTTGCAAGGGGTTATATCCAGGGGGTTGAATCATTTTGAGACTGGAGAAGTCATTATAAGTTGCATTTTCAGTTGAATTTGGGGAAACCACTTGAAGCATTCATTGTGTTGAGCTATTTCAATTGCTTTTGTTTGATTTGTTCATTGCAAACAGCTGAAAGTCTGTACATTTTGGCAATAAACCTGATTTGCAGTGGGGGTTGAATAATTTTGATTGGAACTGTACATACATATATACATAGTCTGCTATTATTAGATATTTTGACTGTATCTGGCCTAAGGGCTGTAATAAACTTGATTGATGGATACATTCAGTTATTGTAAGTACTTCATCTCCTTTATGTAGCGCAGCACATTTTCATATGGAAGCAACATCCTTTGCTAATATTCTAAAAATCTTTACTAAACAATTATGAAACATATATTCCTTTGAAAGTGGACTTTATATTTTTAGTGGAACTACAAAGTTATTATATAATGTTTGGCACCCAGTTAATGTTTTATTATTTTCCTTCTTTCCACTGGAAAATCTATACAGCAATAAAAAGGTCCTGTCCCCAAGTTGCTACATGTAGGTTTCTACATTTAATTGACACTACTGAAGAAAGTATAGGTTTGATACAATTTTCTCTATACAGGAATCCAAAACCAGCAGCATAACTGATACATTAAATGTATTTTGATGTGCCTGTTAATTTATGATTGATTCATTTACTTACTGGGGCTTATATGCCATTTCCATCCAGCGGGACTCTAATCAGCTTATATTTCTTTCTTACAGTAAGAAGATTAAAACAGCAAAAGAATATGACAAAAGAACATATATCAATAACAGAAAAAAAATACAGAAAAAGCTATGGCTGCAAGGAAAAATAAACATCCAAACACAACCCAGGATGGGGGCTCTCAACTCATCCCAGCTCCACACGTGGGCCTTCTTTAAAAGCCTGCCTGCCTGCCTGCCTGCCTGCCTGCCTGCCTGCCTGCCTCTTTAAACTCAACAGGTTGGGACTAGTCTGATCTTGAAAGGTAAACTATTCCACAGAAGATGAAGGATGATTAAAGGTTCTGGGTCAAACCATTTCTGATAGCATCAAGAGTGTATCTCAGGAAAAACAGAAGAACAATGGGAAAAAAGGAAAGAAATGAAAGAAACAAACTAAAATTAGAATGATGGCAAGAAAAGCAGGTTCAAAGGTTTGTATGAAAATATATTATATATATTTTATATTAGTATAATATAAATATTATATATATATATTATATTATATATATATTAGAAGTCAGATTAATCTCACAACAGAATGAATGGAAACTAAACTAAACTAAATTATGGTGATGTGCAAACTTCCTAGAGTAGAATGAAAAGAAATATTATTTTATTATTTAACGCTAATGGAAAACAGAATGATGAAATAAAAAGGGTGTAGATAAGGAAAAATGCATGAATTTTGCATAATGATTGCCACAAAATTAAATATGAGTGTATGATATATATATATATATATATATAGAGAGAGAGAGAGAGAGAGAGAGAGAGAGAGAGAGAGAGAAGTTTAGCTGTATAGAAGATAGTAAGGAACTGTTAAGATTAAAAGAGGGAGATAACACTCAGAGATTGGTTTTTAAAGACTGAATAATATGGAGAGATATAATAAAGGGTATTGGTATAAACTAAATTTAGCCATGCTTTCTTACGTTTTTCTAATCTTGTGTATTTGGCTTTTTTTTTTTTATTCCCCTTGTTTGCCACAAAAAAAAAAAAATAGTGATGTGCATGTGTATATATGTATATGTGTATACACACACACACACACACACATATATATGATTTGATAAATGAGCATCTGCTAGTATAGACAAAAATTATATGCCAAAGGTTACAGTTGAATCTTTTGATGAATTTTGCTGAATCTGAGCAGCAGCAGCAACAACTCAATTACAGATCCACTATCATACATATATAAGAATAATCCTCACATAGTCAGGTATATAGAAAGATAGCATAAGTCTAAGCTGTAGCATTTCAGATGATTCCAATAGAAGAGAGTATCTGTAGCTCAGGTTGAATTGTGGAATCCTTGGTGCTCTCTGAGCTTGGTTGTTTGATTGCAGACATTTTATGACCTGACTAGTTAACATCATCAGTGCTAGTGAGTGTGGGGTTTGCTCCCTGTTTATATACCAAGTTCAGAGAGCACCAAGAACTCCACATTTCAGGTGATAGTTGTAGCCTAGATACAATGAAGTACTTCTCAGTATAAAAATAATTATAAGAAATAGAAAATAGAATACCTTTTCTTTTTTGTTATTCATTGTACAAGAAGTTCGTGAAAAAAAAAGGGGGGGGGATAAGAGAGAAAAGAAAAAAGAAAAAGACCCAAGAACATAATTTTAAAAAAGTTGTTCTCTGTTTCCTATAAATCTCTGAATGATCCAAAGAAACTGGAAAAAAAAAACACAACCTGTCTGTTCTTTGGGTTGAGGAAGAAGTTTTATTGGTGAGAGCAGAGCTATATTGTTTTATTTCCCATAAGGATCTCCTCTAGCATTTTCAAATGTTCTGAAATTTGGATGGTCGGTAGCATTCAGAATGAATTATCATTCCACTCATACTTGCACTATTGGAGGTGAAATGCAAGGAAGCAACAGCTGGTCCTATGTTTCTATCATTTTCTATGACAGAACACTCAAAACACTTCAAAATGTCTTGTGATGGAACACAGAACTCTCAAGTTTTCTTCCAAAGGAAACAAGCATTTTCCAATATTTTGAAATTGGGCTGTTTTGCTCTGAACATAAACTATTAATATCTTATGCTTTATGCACACCATACTTTGTATTATGTGATGCAGTGAAGGCTTGTGATAATCTGGACTGGTTCAGAATGTATCCAGATTGGCCCTCTGCCCTTGCTATGATAATGTGCTTCAGCAATTCAGCATATTATCATTGTTAGCAGGAGAGAGGGAAGATAATACCAAGTTTGATTTAACAAAGGAGGTATATATTCCAACACGTTTAAGGATGACTTGAGACCTAGCCTGTCCACAGCTTGAGGAGGTGTGCAATTTTTAAGGCCTCTCCTAACATTCCCTTAATATTTAATGAGTCTTCTTCACTGCATGAGTCTATATGAAACTATGCTTTTTATTAATACAGAACATTAAATATAGTACATTAACATCTTAATTTACTTTATGCACAATAATAACATACATCTCAGAATTTTTAAAAATCATTGCACAAGCAAGCAACTATTGTGTCATTCCCAAAAGAGGCTAACTTTACCAGTAAGTCATGCCAGAAAGTCTGCCAGCCAAGAAACTAACTTGTCAGTAAGTAGTGCACTCTTCAGTCTTTAGAAATAGCTTATTTGTAAAGCAGTTTTTGTAAGTTTTTATTTTTAAGTGGGAACAGGTCACTTTCTGTATTGGTTCAGCACAACTTCTCTATGGGCTCTTTATCAGGCAAGCTCCTATGTTATCATTTCATCAAGCTCATTAGTTTGTTCATTCATTCATTCATTTAGTGAATTTAGTTTGTCCTGGAAAGAGGTCCAATGGGAATACTTTACAAATTTATTGTAGTTAAATCCTGAAGCAATTAAAGTTAAATTTTGAGGAATTGCAGTATTGCAGAATCTATGATATCTGTGATTTTCATCCAATTCTGTCCCCAAATGAAGTAGCTTGGATGTTTTGTTGTTTATCCTTTACTCCAATACTTGAATCTGTTTAATATTATTGTTTTCAGATCTTGAATCTCAATTTCAAATTGAATCTTGGCTGATTTGGATTTATGTGCCATCAAGTCGGTGTCACACAGATAGATTTTTTCCCATGATGAACTGTCCCTAACCTGGTCCTTCATGTCTTCCAACAATGCACCCATAACACTGTAATTGCGTCCATCCTTCTTCCTGCTGGTCATCCTCTTCTCTTTCCTTCCAGCATTAGAGCTGCCTCAGAGAGCTATGTCTTCACATACTGTGGCTGAAGTAGAATAATTTGAGCCTGGTCCTTTGTGCCTTGAGTGAGAACTCTTGGGATGATATATTCTATGCTGTCCATGGTATTCTCAGGAGTCTTGTCCAACACCAAAGTTCAAAAGCATTAATACTCTTTCTATCCTGCTTCTTCAAAGTCCATCTTTCACTTCCATAGAGCATCACAGGAAATACCACTGTTTCCACTGTTCTGATCTTTGTAGGCATCATGGCATCTGAGTATCTGATTTGCCTATTCTTTATTTTTAAACCAAAGTTTTTCTTTTCTGGGACCTATCCAGAATCCTAGAGAATCTGTCTCCAATTATTTCTATTCCATGATTCTCCTACTTGTAAAAGTTTCTTTTAGCAGTGGTTTGTGGAACAAGTCAAAGTGGTCTGTTTTGCAAGTAATACTATAACAATAATGGGTGTTTATCCCAAGCAAACCAAGCAGTGTTCAACTTTTAGCCTTTTGGTCTTGCTACAAGCATTAAATTACTACAAAATTTTGTCTTAGCCATTGGGCTAATTCTTGTCTGTTATATGATGAAGTTCAGACAACAGACAGAATAACTCCAGATCTTGCCTGCATGGTGGGTCATTACTTACTTAAATCTATATTTATAGTTACAGGATGGAGAACACTATAATGGTGTATGCAAACTTTTCAGCATAAATGTTTAAGGCGAGGTAGTTATCAAAGTGAGACTGATTTTACTCCCTCTGCCTTTCCCTCTTTTTTTTCATATCATCCTTGTTTCATTCCTCTTGCTAGCACATATATTTATAACTAGCAGAAGACAATACCTTTAGGAATTCAGAAAACATACATCAACTAGAAGGTAATATGCTGCCTCAAAAATAAGACTAAGGACAAATGAGATGGTTTTTCTGTGGAAGCACATAAGCAACCAGTTTGTGGGTTAAGGATCCAACAGGCTGAAAACTAAAGTCCATTTATTATTTACAGATGGAGAACAATATCACTGTAAATAAAGGCAGCATTTCATTGGCAGGATGTTCATTACCACATTTAACCAAACAGTTATGCAAAGAGTTATGTCTCTATAACTATACAATTTGGCATAAAGTAGAAGGCGGCTTTGAGCTTTGCAAATGTTTGGGATTATTGCTGGGCAGAATACTGCACGTAGCAATTTACATTCCCATCAGCAATTTGTCTGCAAATCCAGACCTCTTGTCACCTGGCAGTAGCTTCTCTGGATCATAGCCATAAGCTGAATTATCACATTACTATATTCTCTGCTACTTAGAGAGAGCACATTTTACTATGTGCATAGTCCATAACTGTTTGAATAATTCTACATCAAACAGCTTAGAGATTTTGGATTGTTGGGTTTAAATAGAACTACATACACACACCATTTTGGAGATTTCTTAAAAAAACACACACTCTGAAACATGCTGAGCAACTGTAATACAACACTCACACGCTGTCATGCTGTAGGCAAATATGTCATCACAAATATTTAAGATGAAATAGTTATTAGGGTAAGATGAAGACATTTTCCTGTTTGAAGTGAAGAATAAGATCAGATTTTCTGAAGGATCAGTTATATATAGTTTGGGAATTCTTGTGAATTTTCTATCATGGCAAATAGTTTTTCTCTCAATGTAGCTGCATATGTTAACTATGACCATATCAAAAAAGGACCTTGGCTGATTGCATTTTGCCCGCTCTGCTAACATCCAAAATGGACTACTGTAACATACCCTGTGTGGGCCTGAATTTGAAAATGGTTCAGCAAACTAGGTTAATGTAGTATGTGACTTATTACTAACAGAAGCAGTGACATATTTGTAATCAGACAAGGCAAAGAAGTAAAATGTACAATTTAAAGGTAAGCAGATCAATTTTAAAATATTAATTTAGCTTATTAATATTTTATACACACATATATTACATTCAATTCATTTGGATTTTTTTTTAAGCTACTCTGTATATTTTAATTTATCAACATTTTTTCTACCTCTAACCTTACCCTTTACAAATATCTAATTATTATAAATAGATATGGGTTTTTAGTACATTTTATCCTTAAATGTAATTTTAAATATTAAAGAAATGAAAGAAAAATAGTGACGCTTGAATAACAGAAATGCTAACTATAAAAAAATGTACAAAGCTGACAAGCAGGATTTAATTCTACATTCAGAGAGAAAGATTATTTTTGTTTCTAATACAAAAGAGTAGGACTGTATTGTTGTAAATAAATGAACAAAATACAAAGCTCTTAATTATAAACATATTCAAATACCTGCTATGGGAATGACTGATATTGAAGAAATGCTGTAACTGCACATATTTCCTCATTTAAAATCACAGAGCTACCCTAAAACTGAACAGGTAAACTTATTTACCAGTTTTTCTTATATATTTCATTCTCTTACAATTTTCATTTGCTCATATTCATTTCCTAAATAAATAAGACAAATAGCAACCTTATTTTGGGGAAGAATAAATTAGTTTAATGCATAGAACTACCTATTATATGTCTCCATTTGTAAAAAAGAAAATTATTCATGAGAGAAATCAAGTTTCTTCAAGGCAAAGCATAAATAAGAAATGAGTGCTCTTGCTGGCAATTTCATACTGCACATGAATTTTAAGAGTGCATTAAGTGTGCAGAACTATTTGCTTGGATTTATAATAATGAGAAATCATTGATGGGATCAAAACTAGGCCTGAGGAAAGTAGGTACTACTCATCTTGATGCTTGACTAGAATGTTGAGAGTGATATGATACCTTGGTCCTCTAGGTAAAGCAACAAAGGTTTTTGCCTAGCTTCATGAAGCTGAGATACCTTGACTAGCTGCTTTGATTTGAGATGAGTGACTTCTCTGAATTCTCTGAATTCTCTATCAGACTAGAGGAGCAGCTGAAACAGTGTAGTTGCTCTATTCCACATTTGATCCACCATCCAGTATGTTTTGTTCTGTTTCATCATTTTTGGCAGTCTCTTTTCATATTCATCCTTAACAGCTTTTTATTTCATTCCACAGTTGCTCTGGTTCTCTATCTGTAAGGTTCAGGACTTCAAAGCAATTCCTGAGGTTCTCCTTGAAAATACTGAGTATACGCCCAATATCATATTATGGAAACTAGTTGGCTTTATTTCTCTTCTTTAGCTTGACTTGTAACTTGTGGATGAATAATTTGTGATCTGTTCCACAGTCAGCCCCTGGCCATATCTCTGTTGTTATAATTGAGGTCTTCCACCTCTTTGTATCAATAATATAGTCAATTTGATTTCTGTTACTCAATTTGGTGATGTTCATGTATATAGACATCATTTTGGTTTTTTGAAGAATGTATTAACAATAAAGAAATAATTGGAGTAGCAGAAACTAATAAATCATTTTTGTTTGTTTTCTAAGCCATACTGTCCAACTACATTTTCCTCCTTACTATTTCCAACTTTTGGCATTCCAGTCTCCAACAACCTTAGCACTTCTTGAATTTGACCATAAAAGTCACTAACCTTCTCTTCTGCATTAGTGGTTAGAGCATAAACTTGATAACTTTCACATAAAAGGGTTGCTAATAGCACATACGGGACTATACCCTTCCTATGTGAATGCCTTCTTTCTTTACTTTTCATGTCCTGGGTAGTAAATAGAATGATCTTCTGCCTCAAATTGTCCAATTCCAGTCCATTTCAATTTGCTGATGCCCAAGAAGTTCAATGTTAGACCATTCATTTCACCTTTCACAGTGTTGAGCTTTCCAATGTTCATGCTTCATATGTTCCATGTTCCCACTGTAATTCTGTCTTTGCAGCTTTGGATTTTCTTTTGCTGCATGCCTATTTCAGCAACTAGGCATCCATTAGGCTTTAACTGAACTGTGTCATGAATACCATTGGTACTCTGAAATGATCCTCAGTAGCATATTGAATTACATCTAACTTGAGGGGTTCATTATTCAGAACTATAATGACAATCATTTTATCTTGTCTATTTCTTGGTAAAATACAGGAATAGTGGAGTCCTTGGGGTTCTCTGAGCTTGGTTGTTTTCTTGCAGACATTTCATTACCCAGCTAGGTAACATCTTCAGTGCTAGAAGGGAGTGGGGTTTGCTCTCTGTTTATATACAGTGGCTTGCCCTGTCAGTATTGGTGGGGGTGTTGTTTTCTTCTTGGTAATTCCTTGATTAGGCTGTTGTTTACTGTTTGATTGTCTGACTTGGTACTTCCTTGATTAGAGTTTACTGCTTGATTGTTTGGATTAACAGCAATATTACTGGGTAATATTAAACATGATGTACCCATGAGTTGACCTGATACAAGACAACTTTTCATTAAGGCAAGCATAGGGGGATCACCAAAAACAGCAAAAAACTGTCCAGATTAAAGGAAAGTTCTGCTAAATATTGGGGAGAGAATTTAGTCATTAAATTGTAAATGTTGCATCATTTGTCTAAATTTTCTTAGCTGCCATTCAAAGATCAATTAAAACTTACTGTAAAAAAGAATACAGCAAAAATGAGTGCATAAGAACAAAAACATATTATAAAATATGGAGGAAGATTCATATAAGAGAGTAGCAAAACATGATGACACAGTAAACCACCACAAGAAGAGAGATATATTTCATACATCTCAAGTCTGAAGGAGATATTTACACTCAACACTAATTTACAACTTTGAAAAGATGATATTATAAGAAAATGAAAAACCGTTTAATATAAAAGCAAAACATGTTAGAATTCAAATTAACTTTCTACCATAGAAATTATATACCTGTTTGTAATATATTGTGTTCATTAGTGTTGTAATATACACTGGGAGGGAGGGAGGGAGGATTTCACAGATAATTATACAGACGTACAACACAGTTGTGTGTGATAAAATCTCCAATAGTTTGATCCAAATCATAGCTCAGAATGTTTACTAGAACTTAAAACCTTGTCCATATGTTCAGTACCCAGGTTACAAATGACATTTTGTAGCATGTTTTGTAAATAATAGAAAAGTTTAATTTAATACAAAATAAATACCATTACATTTTAAAATGTAAATTTTACTTGAGAATAGACAAAGAACAACAACCAAAATGATATAGATATAAACATCGAGGTCATATATGGCCCTATAAAATTTAGTATGTAGACTGGGAACTCCTTTGATTTTATTATAATAAAATATGTACATTACAATGAAATTTCAACTATTTATACTGCAATAGGTACAAGGACACCCATTGTTTACAGCTCAGAGACCTCAGCAAAAGTATATAGCTGAGTACCGAACATATTGTAAATTCTATCAGTAACTGCAGAACCTTAAAGAATCCATGGCTATAAATACAGAATGTGTAAATTAATGTCTGTTTCCATAATACGGCCTTTTAATGGAAAGACACTTGAGGAAAGTATAATCTAAAGCTATCTAAATAACAAGTTTGTAAGTCAAACTAGCCTTTGATATGAAAAAGTGCATGTTAAAATATATATTTTTGGAAAAGGACAAAGTATGCACAGTATTGAAAAGTAATAAGGACTGAAAGACTTAGTGATAGCTGACATAAAGATCTGGCAGAATATTCTATTTACAATATGTAGTAAAACTGTCAAATGTAGAATTTATAAAAGCATTTATCCTCAAAAACTAAGTCATTTCCCCAAGGGCAACTTAGTAACCTCTGAAGTTGGACTTCTGGGGAACAAATGGCAGTTTAAAGATGGCTCCATGAGAAAGAGAAGCAGGTGAATGGATCAGATCCTTGGAACCCCTCTCTAGATCAAGGAGAGGACTAGGATCACCCACAAATTTGCTCCATACAGAGGCTCACCCATAAAGAGATTGCAAAATAGCAATCTCTGGAGGGTTTGAGAGCTCTGGGAGCCAGGGCAAAATAATTTTACCTAAGCCATGTTTCTGTGCCTTCAAATGGACACTGGGTTCACCCACTTCCTGTCTTAACTACCTTAGAAAATTGCTTGTTATTGATCTTTTGGATATTAAGAACTTTCTGAAGGGCAAGATTTCCTATGCCAGGAGTAAGAGAAGTTCCCTAAAAGCTACAGGCTGCACCAATGCCTTAAGGCAGTTAATCAACCTTAGTTACCCAGGATCCTTGACCCCAATTATAAAGGTTTATAACAGTAAAATCATCCCAATCATTACCCATGGTGCAGAACTGTGGGGATGTTTAAATGTCCCTTTGCTTGAACAGATATAGTCTTCATTTCTGAAATGTATTCTGGAGGTGGATAAGTCAACTCCAACCCGAGCTGTAAGAGCAGAGCCAGGCATACCCCCACATACAAAGCCATTCAGTAACAAAAGTATTTAATTACTGGCTGAAGATCCTATTTATGGACTCAGAAAGTTTACCTAAGCTTTGTTTTGAAGAACAGATGCACAACAAGCCTTCTTGTGCTTGGGTGGCCTGACTTATCAACACCATCTCCCAATATGGATTTTCAATCCACTTCCCAGTTCAATCAGACTTGAAGGCCAAGAAAAGCTTTAAACAAAGGGTTTTTGGATGTGGCTGCCCAAGAGGATATAGCATTTCTTAAACATCTCAAGTACTTGAAGTGGCTGGCCCAACACGAATCAGTCTTTCAACTAGAAAAGTACTTGACAACTCCTTTACCCCAATATCTTAGAAGAGCTTTTACTAGAGCTTGTTTTGATCAATTAGACTCTATAGTAAGATATGGGAGATTCCAAGAAGTTCCATATGAAGAAAGGCTATGTATTTGTGGCACCTCAGCTGTTGAATATACTGCACACTTCTTTATTTGATCACAAATTATACGCAGTAGAAAGGACTGTCCACTTAGATCTATATTTAAAAATGCAGCAGCCAGCAGAAACTTTTCTACGTTTTACAGGGCAAGAATCTGCATATTACCAATAAGACTGCATTCTTCATATCAAAGGCAATTACAAAGAGGACAGATTATTTAGACCAGATTGGTGTTGACTGTAGGGGTGATGGTTTGATATGAATTTGTATCATAGTTTTACTTATATTTTTACTAATTCTTATCTGTATGTTTACAATGGCTTTTTATTTTATTTCCTCTATACTTGATATGGTCAATAGACTAAATCAATAAAGTTGATTGATTGATTGATTGATACTATGCCAGTAGAGCTTACTTCTATCCTGGATGAAAGAAGTTTCATGTAAGTTTAAGGATTAAACATTTTTTAAAAAATGGGAAAACAGCAAAAGAGGAACTAGAATGTTGATTTTGGAAAGTTAAGGGGCCAGACAGACTTGAAATAATATTTCCTGTGAGTTGTTTAAAATTGTATACAAGTATATATGAAGACCTTGAAATTAACTGCAAGAAACCTTCCTGTGGGAAAGCTTTGTTGATTGGAAAATAAACATATGTTACAAGGAGACTTTGAATATTGACTGGAGGGAACCAGAGAGAACTAAGGATTATAATTAAAGGAAAAGAGACCTATTAATACAATGGAGCAATATTATCTGACTAATTTATAGAAGAAATTAAGGCTGTCTGGGAACAATGTACTCAGAAATTACTTTCAAGATTGTCTACCACTATAAAAATGAATCTAACAGTGGCTACAGAACAGATTCTACTGGACAAATACAGACTGAGGCTGATTTGAATGTGGATTTGAAAATGGATTCTAAAAAAATGCCAGACTACAAGACTGATATGAAAAAAGATGATGTGGATTTGAAAATGGATTTAAAAATGACAGATTATTAGAGTGATATCAAAAAAGATACCACAATGGATTTACAAATGAAACTGGATGATGTTTTAATAACTAAAGGGCACATACAATAATAAATCAGAAGAGTGACTTGGATTGCCTCCTCATCTTGGATTTACAAAAGGGTTATGTTAAACTACTGAAGCAGTTGCTGAGAGGAAACAAAATGAAAATGATCAGCTTGTGGGATATCAAATCAAATCTTTATTATGGTCAAAGACCAGCATAAGGAGGGTAGGGTACAGTCAACTTAAGAAGCATAGAAAATACATCATAAAAATAATAATAAAAAGGTAAAAGATATAAAATAGAAAGGATATTGTGGGATATTATTTGATGAGATTAAAGACCAAGCTTTTTAAAAATAAATGAAAGGACTATAAAGTGGATTTATTTGATCAGGATTAAAATATATATGTTATGGTTTCTGGTAGCTATTAATGGATTTTTGTTTTTTTTGAACCAGGCCTCAGTGATGAGGCTTTAAAGATCTGTTTATAAATGGGGAGAGATTTCTTTTGCTTTATTCTTCAGGGACAGTGATAAGTTGGAATACAAAATGGATTTATTTGATTAAGGTTAAAATATATATGTTATTATTTCTGGCAGCTCTTAATAGACTTTCTCTAAATAGGGCTGAATGAGTTTTTAAAATTTGTTCTTTGATAAGAGGTGAGATATGGGAAGAAGAGATTTTTTACTATTATTATTGAAATACTAGAGAAAGTATTAAGTTAATTAAGTTGTTTATACTTGTCTGGAAGAGGGGGAGATATATATATCCCTCTTTCTTTCTTTCTCTTTCCCTTTGCACTGTTCTTTTTCTTTTCCTCACTTTTTTATATTTCTCTTAGTTCAGGTTAGTCTTATCTTTATATTTGTAAACTTTAATAAAATTATTACAAAAAAATAATAACTTCTACAGTTCATCTGAATACCTGAGCAATGAGATAGTCAATTTAATAGAGCTTTGCATGAGATACTTCATAGTTCTTATAGCAAGAAAAGTTAAGTTGGAAAACAGATCCAAAATGAGTTTTGAGATGAATTCTTTGTTCTCTATATATCCCCATTTGGGTAGTATTATGCTAAGTAGAACCCACATTTTAAATGAAATTTATCCTTAATATTTAATATTTAAGCATAAAGCTGCTAACTTTAAGAAATTTAGTTTAATGCACCACTTTTTTAGTTTAATGCAACACTTTGGGGAGGATGACTGATGCCCCTTTCTTTATGTTACCTTCTGGGTTTATTTTGACATCATTCTTCCTTTGTCTTGTGCTGTTTGTGTGTGTGTGTTTCTATTGTTCTTTGTTTTAATTATTGTAAGCCGCCCAGAGTCGTTGGGAGTCAGGCAGCATATAAATTTAATTTATTATTCTTGGTTGCACAGTCAGCCAGATGTTTAGACTGGATTTGGCATTTTTATCACTTATCAATCCTTCCCAAGGTCCTGGGAGAGGCAGATGTTGTTGCTTGATTGTGTTAAACATATCACTGCAGGATATAAGCTGTTCCAAGTAAAGCTGCCTTTTACAATTGACTGACAGTGATTTTGTCAGTGCCAATGGTCTTCAAGTGGTGCTCCAGATGTTTTGGGATTGCACCCAAGGCACCTATTACTATTAGTACTACCTTTGCCTTCTTTTGCCACAGTCATTCTATTTCTATTTGCAGGTCTTTCTATTTTTTTTCCCCAGTTCTTTCTCTTCTATTCTGCTGTGTCCAGGTATTGCAATGTCCACAATCCAGACTTTTTTGTCTTTCTTATCAACAACTGTTAAGTCTGGGGTGTCATGTGGCAGGTGCTTGTCAGTTTGAATTCTAAAGTCCCGGAGGACTTTAGCTTCTTCATTTTCTATTACTTTGTCTGTTTTGTGGTCCCACCAGTTCTTGCTCAAAAGAGCTGATCTTTAACTTTCTGCTGTTTGGGTGGTTTCCTTCCTTCCTTCCTTCCTTCCTTCCTTCCTTCCTTCCTTCCTTCCTTCCTTCCTCCCTCCCTCCCTCCCTCCCTCCCTCCCTCCCTCCCGCTTGTATACCGCCCATCTACCCCAACGGGTGACTTTGGGCGGCTCACAATAAAAAACACAGTTTTCTCCAAAGATGGTTAAAATCTATAAATAATCTATAATAATCTATAAATAATTAAAAACATATTAAAAATGCCCTAAAAAACCTCCTCTGATTTTTGGCCCTAAAAAACCTGTAAGATGCTGGGGGGGGGGGGGACAACCCATCATCCCACCAGCCATCTCCACAGGTGCGGGCCCCCCTATGGCCCCCAGGCCTTCTGGCAGAGCCAGGATTTAATACCTTTCCTGAAGGCCATGAGGGAGGGGGCACACCGGACCTCAGGAGGCAGGATGTTCCATAGGGTGGGCGCTACAGTAGAAAAGGCTCTCTGCCTCGACCCCACCAATTGAAATTCCCTGACTGGTGGGGTGTGCAACCTGCCCCTTCTGCTGGACCGAGTGGGACGGGCTGAAGTGACCAGGGCGAGGCGGTCCCTCAGATAACCTGGTCCTGTGCCATAAAGGGCTTTAAAGGTAATAACCAACACCTTGAATTGGACCCGGAAACAAACCGGTAACCAATGCAGCTCGCGCAACAGTGGTGTTATATGTGCCCTCCTAGGGGCATTAAGAACTGTCCGCGCCGCCGCATTCTGCACCAGCTGTAGCTTCCGGATACTCTTCAAGGGTAGCCCCATGTAGAGCGCATTACAGTAGTCCAACCAGAGGTGACCAGGGCATGAGTGACCGTGCGGAGGTCCCCCTGATCCAGGAAGGGGTGTAACTGGCGCACCACACGGAGTCGTGCAAAGGCCCTCCTAGCCACGACTGCCACCTGCTCTTCGAGCAGGAGTCGTGAGTCCAGGAGAACCCCCAGATTACGCACCAGGTCTGTCTGGGGTAGTGCAACCCCGTCAAGAACCAACGATGACAAGGTCCTAGATCTTGAGGCTCCCCGTATCCACAGCCACTCTGTCTTACCAGGGTTCAGCTGAAGCCTGTTGTCCCCCATCCAGGCCCCCACAGCCTCCAGGCACCGCGAGAGGGCAGTCACAGCATCACTTAGGGCACCTGGGATGGAGAGGTATAGTTGGGTATCATCAGCATACTGATGATACCTCACCCCGTGGTGCCGGATGATCTCACCCAGCGGTTTCATGTAGATATTAAATAGGAGCGGTGAAAGCACTGACCCCTGTGGCACCCCACACAGTAGGGGCCGGGGGCTGGACCTCTCGCTCCCTATCAACACCGATTGGGTTCGGCCTTGGAGAAAGGAGCTGAACCAGCACAACATTGTGCCACCCAACCCCAACTCCCGCAGCCGACCCAAAAGGATACCATGGTCGATGGTATCGAACGCCGCCAAGAGGTCAAGAAGAGCAAGGATGGATGCACTCCCCCCATCCCGCTCTCGCCAAAGATCATCTAGAAGTGCGACCAATGCTGTTTCTGTCCCATAACCGGGCCTGAATCCTGACTGGAAGGGGTCCAGATAATCCGTTTCCTCCAGGATCCTCTGAAGCTGCCGCACGACCACCTTTTCTACCACCTTCCCTAAAAAGGGGAGGTGGGAGACTGGACGAAAGTTGTCCAGAAGGGTGGGGTCTAGCGACAGCTTCTTGAGGAGTGGGCGGACCAAAGCTTCTTTGAAAGGCTTCGGGAACACCCCCTCCTGCAAGGATGAATTAACCATCACCAGGACCCACCCTAAGGTCACCTCCTTGGTAGATTTAACTAACCAGGAGGGACACGGATCTAAATCACAGGTGGTCGCACTGACAGCTCCGAGGACCCTGTCCACTTCCTCAGGGACAACAGGATCAAACCGTTCCCAGATAACTGGGCAAGAACACTCCCCGGGCAACTCCTCTGGACCTACTCCATGCTTAGCTTCCAACTGGGAACGGATCTGAGCAATTTTATCCATCAGGTGTTCAGCAAATTCCTCTGCATGACCCTGCAAGTAGTCCTCCCCCCCCCTTTTCCCAGGAGGCCCCGGGTGACCCTAAACAGGGCTGCAGGGCGACACTCTGAGGATGCAATAAGAGCGGAGAAATATTGACGTTTTGCCGCCCTTACCGCCACTAGGTAGGCCTTAATAGCAGCTTTAACCCGTGTTCGGTCTGATTCATCCCCAGTTTTCCGCCAGCAGTGCTCTAGCCGTTTATGTTCAGATGGAAAGAGCTTGTTTTCACCTTGATGCTGTTGGACTGTCTCAGCTACCACATCAGTTAGCAATTTTAAAGTTGTTGGCAGGTTGTTGTTGTTATTCCAGCGTATAAACTGCTTTGATTTTTATAGTCTCCTTATGGAGTATTTTCTTATTCTACTGGCTCATGCTGCTGGGATCTGTTTTCCTTTCTCTTAGAGATTTTGTATGGGTGGGTGCTTAAAGTTCTCAGTTTATTCCTCTGTAGACTGCTTCACCTCTGCTTGCATGTAGCTTTCAGGTGACTCTGCTTCTTTCACTCAGTACTAAAACAATTCCAGTCTCCTCTGGCTGCCCCATATTATTTTCTTCCCACATTTGTGCTTTCTGTATTCTTTAGATGAATTGATATGCTGTAGGCTAAACAATGCCAGCTCCTTCTCCAACTCATTCAGGCACCATCAGCAATTTAGCAATTCAGCGATTATCAGTCTTGCCCTCTAGCCTTTCTGGCCTCTTTCTATTCATCAGTTAGCAGCTGGCAAGCAGACAGAGAACACACAGAAATTTTTGATTCTTCTGAAATAGCTGTGAAGCTATTGCACAGGGAAGAAGTTGAAACTTCCATAAGCTTGGCTTCTGTCCAAAATATAGACAAGGGGAAAATAGTACTTTTCCTTACAATTACATTTGTGTTTCTCTCTAAACATGTGTGTGAAGTTTGCACTTTCCAATCTTTTCTATTTGATCTTCCTTCCGTAGTCAGTTCTGATTCATTTATAAATGATGAAATCTTTATGAATTAGCTTCAATCAAGTATGCCTTATTTGATACAGCAATACATTTGGTTAAATGAAATGAAGAAGCACACCTTTTTTAAAAATAAAATTCCAAATCACTTTTTTGCCCTGATAATTCATCCTGCAGATTTTGATTTGCTGGATTTTGTTTATCAGACAAGTTCATTTAATAACAGCCTTGTCCATGTTATGTCTATATCAATGTTTTGGACTGTAAATGAGAAATTGCTCCTCTTCCATTAAACACTACCTTGATTATTTTTAATCTGCAGGTATGGTAGATACTAAATATCCCATGCACACATTCATTCAGAACAGTTGGGTTTGGTTGAAAGTACAACATATACAAATCTTCATCTGGTTCACAAAGTTCAGCTACTCTGAATTCCAATAAAGAAGCTTTTCAGCTATAGTCTGCTTCTTCATAAGAAAAAATACTTTGAAGTATGAAGCATTACTAACATGCAGACACAACTGACAATAATAGAAAAAATCACTTATTTGAATAAGTCCATTATTTATCATGGATAAGTACGTAGTTTATTTTGGCCAGGATTATTGCAAAATGTCACTAATTTACACTACAAAATGAAGATACATGAACAAACATGTTTTAATCATTTTAGCTCACATGCCAAAGAATTATAAGAGGAGACTAATTGGGTCAGTACCTTCACAGAGAATTGTTTTCAGCCTCCCCACTTTTTTCTCTCTCTCCCTCTCCCTCTTCTTCCCTCCCTCTCTCTCTCCTGGATTGTTTAATAATCAAAGTATTGCTAGACATCTGCATAAGATTATATCTAATTAGAGGGAGAAAAAAAATTTTCTGAAGCAGTTCTTGAATTTGGTTCTTCATTGCCTACTGTCTCTGGTCAAATTGCTGTGTTACATGCTGTGACTTGTGTTTTAGATTCCCATTACTCTGTTAATATTTATACTGACAGTTGTTATTATTTTGGCATTGTACATGACTATGGCCAACTTTGGCAAAACCATGGGTTTCTCCTCTTTGGGACCAACTGTAAATGTTAATCTGTTTGAATTTTGACCATTTTTAAGGTCCAGGAACACTAAACTGGTATCTTCATTTTCAGCTTTAAAAATTACCAGGCATATTTGGTTATTAACTGGTAAGTGGTTACATTTTAATCCTCAATCATATAAAAAACTGATGTTGTAGAACAACCCAAATTTAAAAGTAGTGGAGAAAATGTTCTATTGGAATGGTTGGGCTGAACAAGGGATTAATACCATAAATCAGGTGATTTCTAATGGCTGCTGTAAAGGTTTGGGGAGACTATGTCTTGAAATTAACACACCTATGATATATGATTAGCAATATATACACTTGAAACATGTACTAATTAAACAGTATGGCCAGATGCTCAACCCCCAAGGTACCTGTACTGTTAACTTTTTAAAGAGATGCAGCACTTGAATGGAAACAAACAGTCACTCGGTGGCCATTTTGCTCCGCCTCTTAATCACTATAATAAATTTAGGTTTTTTCCCTTCAATGTACAATCATTATTAACGAGTGGCCCCACAAGCTGTTACAGCCACCTTTGCACATAGTGTCTTATTGGAAGTTTCCAGTCATGCTTAACTCAAAAAAGTTAATTGGGAAACCCAAACTCCTGAAAAAAAAAAATGCTGAGTGTTGTTATTCATTGCTCTAGACAATTACAAACCAAAAATAAAAATAATAAAGAATGCCTATTATTCCTGCAAGAAATGGGGAAGTCCTTGTTCCAACTGTCTCATTTATAATTTTTCCCTGTGAGAAATGATGTAGTTTCTGCTTCAGTTGCAGAGTTTGGTAGCCATATCCTACAAGCCAACTAGCTTGCTTTCCATGTGGACAAATGGGATGTCAAAAGTGCTCCTCAAAATTGTGCTCCCTTTCAGCCTCAACAACTGGCAGCGTAAAGAGGAGTTGCCCAATAGGACACCCCTGGGAGACCTCCATTTCCTCTTTTGCTGCTTATTTCTGCTCCTTCTGTCTCTCTTTCAATAGATGGTGAACCTCTCTCCCTTTTAGTGGACACTAAATGTGCCTCAGTGTGTGTTTTTTCCCCTCCTAGCCACTCTGCTTAGTGTCAGTACAGTAACTGATGTGGGTACTGGTAAGCAACCCATATGTCAACAGATTACCACCCCAATGATGATTGAAATCATCTCTTTGAAGGAACATGCTTTCCTTTTGGGTTCTGACTTATTTGTAAATGTATTGGGAAGGGATTTTCTCTGAATGCTTGGTGCAGTTTTCTACACCAAAAAAGGCATGTATTTATAGGTCCCAGAAGAACACCTTAATTCAGCTCTTGCTATGATCTCTACTCTACCTTCTCATTCTTTACTCTTTCCTATTTTATCTCTGATTTGCCACATCCTGCATTTGTCTATATGTCAAAAACCTTATGGACTACCTCAAAAACTAAATGTGGTTTGCTCAAACCAGCATGAACAATTGTCACTTTAAAACCTGATGTACTTTTTTTGTTGTTGAATTCCTCAGTATCCCTTGACTAAGGCTGCTATTGAAGGACTCTAACTCACTATAACTGAATAAAAAACAACATAGTATTTTGGTGCCTTCTTCCAGTCCTTGTAACACTCTTTCCTTACATGTCAAAAAAACTGCACCAAAAGAAGAGAAGCCCAGTCCAGGACTATATGGTTCAGGAACTAAGATGTATTGATGCTATGGTTATGTCCATTTTATCTTTATGCTCAATCCAGCTACAATTTTGGATGTATTCCTCCTATAGCCTCCTGCTTTACAACCATAGACCTATGTTTTTGGTACGTTTACATCCTGATTTGCAGTACCTTTTTTGCTCATACCTTTAATGATGAGCAGATCACCTGGACCAGAATCCCTCACATGAAATTTGACTATTCTAGGAAATCTCCAGTACCTAGAGAATAGGGAAAAGGAGACAATATTATTGTCTCTCTTGAACATTTATTCATTCATTCATTCATTCATTCATTCATTCATTCCCCTCCTTCCCTCCCTATCCCCCTTTGAGGAATAATATGCCCCTAAGGGTTCATCTCAAGATGCATTTGACCCACAGGGAGTTTTAGTTTAGCAGAAACTGTTTGGTTTGTGGGCACTCAAGCATATAAAGTCTGCTTTATCTGGCCAATGTTACACTGCCATCATAAAGCAATACATCCAAGTGCTCCAAAAACTTTCTGGACCTAACAAAATAAGTAGGACCTTTTCCAGTCCAGAGAACTGATATAAGACAACTTTGATGCAAAGTATAGGAGGCCCGGTATGTCTTAGTAGTGCCATGATCCATATCTAGGCAGTAGTGGAAATATTAGCCAATGAAACCTCAGAGGCCCTACTGGATCTGCAGAAGCCAAGAACTCCACCAGTTACACTTCAAAATAAATGACATTAGGTTATGTCTTGGGTAATAAAAGAGAAGTATGTGCCCTTGTAACTGCTGAATATTCTATACATATCTCTAATAAAATAGGACACATCAAGGCATGGATGTTTTACAAAATGTGTCTTAAATACCACATGTGTTACCAGGGGCTGGTAACTGGGACTGTTGTGGATCCTTAATCTAGAAGTATGGAGAAGAAAAATCATTCAAGAGATTCTCCTTTATTTATTGTAATAACTTTCCTTTATGTTTTACTTCTTGTATTTAAATATTGTCTTAGTTATGTCTACCATGGAAGGCTACAGTAAAAGATTACATAAAAACAGCTTCTGCTGCAAATATGACAATGGCTATTATCATTACCTCTTATGAAACAGGCCAGGATGATCAGGCTCCCTGTGCAGACATTTTAAGTTTTACTTTTGAAGAAGTATAAGAGAGAAGAATCTTTATTCCACAACCATTCATTTATTCATTTATTCATGGCTACTTTTCAGTTATGTCTCTACTTTTGAAGACTGTATGTGTGGTAAATATTTATTTTGAATTTAGTTGGAACGTAGAAGATACGGTATTAAATTTTATTGTTAAGAATTTTGAGTTAAAAATTCTTTAAAAGGTATTACATATTAATATGTAATATTATATGTAAATTATATAGGGTTGGTTTTTTGTTTTGTTTTGTTTTGTTTTTGTTTTGCTTTGGTGCCGTCAAGTAAATTTTGACTTGTGGTGATTTCCGGGACAAATCCCTTCAGTTTTCTTGGCAACAGTTCCAAAAGTAGTTTGCCATTGCCTTCTCCCTAGGGCAAAGAAAGTATGACTAGCCCAAATTCACCTAGGTGGCTTCTAGAACTCATAATCCCCTGATTTCTAACCTGGGGCTTTAACCACTACATCAAACTGGCTCTCATACATATTACTATTGTAATATGCTTTAAAAGAAACCCTAATCCATTTTATAATAAACTATGTGATTAAAAAATAAAAAACCTAAACTACCTAAAAATAAAAATGAAAGAAAAAAGAGGGAGTGGGAAAGAAAGAGAGATGGAACAAGACTCAGATTTTCAGTGTTTATATAGTTATATCACAGAAAGTCCAATTTAAAGAGTGAAAAGTATAGCACAAAGCAATATGGATGTGAGATAAAAATATGTATCACTCATATTATTCATATTAGAGTGTCAAGATACCAGCTGCAACAATGAAACTGCAAGACTACAAGTGTGCATGCATTGAACACTTTTTTTCAGATTGTCTTCTTTGGAAATTTCAACAAATATATCCCCAATGCTTGTTAAATTGTCTCACAAGTTTGAAATTTGTCTTAATCAAAGATGTTACTTTTTGAAGGAAAAAAAAAGGGGGGGGACAGCAAAATTAATAAAATCTGCAGTTGCACCTACCCTTCTAGAAGGCTATTAAGGCTGGCTCTTTCCTCAGGTCTTGGGCCAGGATGGGAGGTGAGACCAGCACTTGTGTGTTTTGACAGGATAATGTTATGGCATCTGGTGGTATACAACAGTTTTTTTTTTTTTAAAGAGCATATTTTATTATTTATATATTTGTTTGTTAGCTCCCTGAAGTTATTGTTATTGTTTTTAATAATACGGGTGGTTACATAATTTTTTTCTAATAAATAAATTTAAATTCAAATATATGAATCATATAACTAGTGTTTATTCATACTCATTCATATTTCATGTGCTCCAATCCTGCATATCTTAATTTGGAGGCTGGTATACATTATATCTACAGGGATTCCCCCTTGTTCCTGTGCATTTAGCTTAACAGAACATTTCCTAGTTTGTCAAATCATACGAAGACTTGAAATCCTGGTTTATAAATAATGATCAAACCACAGTGTTATATTGATCTGGACATTAAAACCAGGAAGTGATCTATTGAAACAATGTATTAAGGATGGGCATATATATACATGAACACAAGAAGAATGACTATGTGTGCTATATAGCCATTGGTATTCCTTTCCCCACCATAGGAATGTGAGGATATACTTATTTGTGTATTCATTAATTTATTCATTAAGGGCCAGTTGCCTTTTAAAATCCATTTCCCCATCTTCACCATAAAACTGAAAGGGAAGAATGAGGAAATGAGTGGGGCAGTAATTGTCTGCAGATTTTTACACCATTAGCCAGTGAGGATAGTACTGGCTGGCAACGTGGGAAGACAGAGTATCAGCAGTGGGGACACTCACACAAAGAAAGTAAGGCAGGTGACTCTGGTATCTGTATAGAGGTCCCTTATTTTTAAAGTGAACTGTTTATTATATCTGATCCTACCCATACTGATTTGATTCAGTGTGTGCATTGATGTAACACCTCAATAGAAAGTAAACTGAACATGAGTTAAACAGAAGTCTCCAAATAACTTCTTAAGACTAAATGTTCAGAAAACAAAACAATTTCAGTGCGCACACCTACACACAACTCCATACAACCATACTTAAGTATTCTAGCCAAGTGGGTAAATGTAAAGAGACATTTATAGGGAAAACTGTAGGAAATTTAACAAGAAGCAAGTATTCACCTACTGCTTGGAAAATGTTGCCTTCATCAGATCAGCAAGCAGCAGTCACTTATTTGCATTCTATTACTATTAAAGGCCACTGTTAGGCATGTCAAAACCAAGAAGAGAATAAATGTGTTTATTAAATTAGCATTATAACTTTTCATCATTATGTAAAGCCAATACATTCATAGCTAATTTAAAATTGGTATTTCTTTACAAAGAGATCTGGATTGCAATGAAGTTCACACACAGCTATGCTATTTTCTTGGATTAATGGCAAGAAAACGTACATGTATAATCAGGTAACATTGCTGCTGCTGATGTAATTCATTTGTAATTTATGCAGTTTCATCTCTTCTTTTTAATGGCAACATTTTTCATGGAAGAGTTCTGCTTTCCTCAGCTATAGTACTGAGGCATTCATTTGCAGAGAACAGAGAAAAGGACAAATGGATTGCAAAGCAATATACAGTATGGTGCAAAAAGAGCCCAAATAATTTTGAATTTGAAATATAGATAAGCTATATACATTGGAAAGTATTTTCCCCCCTTTTTACTGAGCTAAGTGATGACTAGGCCAATTCTCAACTATACAAGAGACAATAAACATGTTTTACAAGTTCTTGTCAACAAGAATGTTTACCACAAATTAAACTGCTAGAAAACAATAGTTTCTTGTGTCTACAAAATATGAACCTAGACTTATAACTTTTTTTTTTTTTTTGGTTTTCATCAATAATTATATTTACAGCATTAACTGGATATGAATTATGCCAAATTTCATAGAACTCTGTGCTGGGGGATCTCACTTGGTCTTGGATTGTAGCAGATAATTGCTCAAATGACTTCTGCAACATTCCCAAAATTCCCAGCAACCCCTAATAGTTACAAGTTGATTAAGACCCCACTAATCCAAACTCTTTTTATTTCAGAATCTTGCAACCTTCTGAATTCAAGCCAGTACCAGTGTGAAATAATGGTTGTTTAACTTTAGGAACAAAGGATATAGATTTTCCTCTGTGGCAAGAAATGGACATAAAATTTTCCCTAATGCTTCTGCTTCTTATCCTCCTAGGAGATACCATACATTGTATAGATACATATAAGTCATGAGATGACATAATATAAATAGCAGAATGGGTGGATGTGTCACTGCCTAATATACACTCTTTCCATTTCTCTCTCTTTTATCAACACAGTCTCACACATAATAGAGCCAAAATTGGATGGGGTGAGCAGAAGCACTACTTACAAAGATAAAAGATAGGAACAAGATCAATAGCAACAAGAAGTGCTATTATTGACATAATAAAGACAATAAGAGTAAAATGAATGATATGCAGAAGAATAAATGAACAAGGGAGGACTAATAATTGAAGCATTATGTAACAAAATAAATTATTTAAACTAAATAAGCATGGAATAATATATGTCATAAAAAGAAGTGAGAAAGGCAGGAGGTTGAAAAGAGAGGAAAGGAAACCAGCAAAGAAGCTATCTATGGGAGGTACAAACAAAAGTAGGAATGAAAATTAGGAATAATAAATCAGTCAGTCGCAATCAGAATTATCAAAACACATCACCATCATACAGAATATCTCTGGTCAATAACCTGGGCAACCAGGAGGATAGATTGTGAGCAAAATGTGAAAAATCTTCCAAAAACTTCCAAAAATCTCCCCAACGATTTTTGATCCACAAAAAAGGCTGTGATTGGAATAACTGACAATGAACTGATTTTAAGGATCGTCTCAAGCCCTGTATCCAGAACTTTCCATGACCATCAAAATGTTTTATGCAATCAAGTGCCAAAGGGCTCATTAATTTTCCTTTAATTTGATGAACACCCTATAGTAACAGAGCAGGTAGCAAGATTCTGCGCTGCAGCAATGAAGATCCGCCTCATCAAGAGATCAAATGCTAAGAAAGGCTATCCTCTGTAATGGCCTGTATACTATAGTAAATCTTCTATAATTTTGTATACATATACTTTTACATATAGCATAGTCACAATGCAGACTTTTAAGTTCTATACTTCACATTTAATATATTTTTAATCTGTATTTAGTTAGTATAGTCAACATAGGCTACATCTTAGATCTCATTTGTTGAGTTGAATAGGTAATAAGTGTATTTATTTATGTGTGTATATATATATATATATATATATATATATATATATATATACACAAACACACACACATACACACACACCTGCTATTACAAGTTGTTAACATTCTAAGTATGACTATGCTTGTTTTATAAACCTATGTCTTTGTATTGGTCTATGACTGCAATAAAGAACTGATATATAGGTGTATACTGCTGCACTACCCACTGCAAACTGGGACCAAATTTTTGTGGAAATTTTTAAAACAGGAAGAAGAAAATTGGATCATCTTTCCACAGATCATCAAAAGCTGTTTTGAATTGCTCTAACATCATGTTTCCCTCTAACTTGGAGTACAATTTTAGTTAAAGAAACAACAGGTAAATAAAATATGATTGTCCCAATGCTGAAACAGAGAATAGTCAATTCTACTTCTATCAGGATAAAGATCTATAATCTTGCCAATGTTACTATAAAGTCTGTTCTTATTCCTAGTCAAAAAAAAAAAAATCTGGCTGCCATATTCTGTGCATCAAGCAAACATTGATTAATTTTGAAATCAATTCAAAATTTGTTTCATTAAACCAAGTCTCATAATGAAACTGAAATGCAGTGATGGACTGTACTTCTAGAAGGCAAAACTCATGTGTACTTGGCTTTTTAAGTTTGTGTGTGTCAAGCATTGGTAGTGTCCATGACTAAATGATGTTCTTCTGTTTACATTTAAAGAAAAAAATATAAAATCTACCCATATATTTTAAGAAGAAAGTACAATTAATATTTACTTTCAATTTGTATGCCTAATAATAACTAAATATTATTTCAGTAACCATTATGACAATATTTATCATTGTGCATATCCATCATTCATTTAAGATACTATAGAGTGAAGAATTTAATGAAACAAGTCTACGCTGATATATTCAATTTTCTGTAGCTCAAACATCCCCTTCATGGATCACTGCCTTGTCGTGGTGAAGGGGCTTGTGTAACTCAGTGAAGCCATGAGCTATACCATGCAGGGCCACCCAAGACGGACAGGTCATGACAGAGAGTTCGGACAAAATGTGGTCCACTGAAGAAGGAAATGGCAACCCACTCCAGTATCCTTGCCAAGAAAACCCCATGGACAATGTTAAAAGGCTAAAAGATATGACACCAGAAGATGAGCTCCTCAGGTCGGAAGGTGTCCAATATGCTACTGGGGAAGAGCGGAGGGCAATTCCAAGTAGCTCCAGAAAGAGTGAAGCGGCTGGGCCAAAGCCAAAAGGACGTTCAGCTGTGGATGTATCTGGAAGCGAAAAGAAGGTCCGATGCTGTAAAGAACAATATTGTATAGGTACGTGGAATGTAAGATCCATGAACCAAGGCAAGCTGGATGTGGTCAAACATGAGATGACAAGATTGAACGTCGACATCTTGGGAATCAGCGAATTGAAATGGACGGGAATGGGTGAATTTAATTCAGGTGACCATTATATCTACTACTGTGGGCAAGAAACCCTTAGAAGAAATGGAGTTGCACTCATAGTCAATAAGAGAGTGGGAAAGGCAGTAATGGGGTACAACCTCAAAAACAACAGAATGATCTCAGTGCGTATCCAAGGAAAACCAGTCAACATCACGGTAATCCAAGTCTATGCCCAAACCACTGATGCCGAAGAAGCTGAAGTTGACCGGTTCTATGAAGACCTACAAGACCTTCTAGAACTAGCACCAAAAAAAGATGTCCTTTTCATCATAGGGGATTGGAATGCTAAAGTAGGAAGTCAAGGAGTAATCGGAATAACAGGCAAGTTTGGCCTTGGAGTACAAAATGAAGCAGGGCAAAGGCTAATAGAGTTCTGTCAAGAGAACAAGCTAGTCATAGCAAACACTCTTTTCCAACAACACAAGAGACGACTCTACACATGGACATCACCAGATGGTCAATACCGAAACCAGATAGATTACATACTTTGCAGCCAAAGATGGAGAAGCTCTATACAGACGGCAAAAACAAGACCGGGAGCTGACTGTGGCTCAGATCATGAGCTTCTTACTGCAAAATTTAGGCTTAAATTGAAGAATGTAGGGAAAACCACTAGACCACTCAGGTATGACTTAGATCATATTCCATGTGAGTACACAGTGAAGGTGATGAATAGATTTAGAGGATTAGATTTGGTAGACAGAGTGCCTGAAGAACTATGGACGGAGGTCTGTAACATTGTACAAGAGGCAGCAACTAAAACCATCCCAAAGAAAAAGAAATGCAAGAAAGCAAAATGGCTGTCTGATGAGGCTTTACAAATAGCTGTGGAAAGAAGGAATGCGAAAAGCAAGGGTGAAAGGGAAAGATATAAGCAACTGAATGCAGATTTCCAGAGAATAGCAAGGAGAGATAAGAAGGCCTTCTTAAATGAACAATGCAAAGAAATTGAAGAAAACAATAGAATGGGGAAGACTAGAAATCTCTTCAAGAAAACTGGAGATATCAAAGGAACGTTTAGTGCAAAGATGGGCATGATAAAGGACAAAAAAGGCAGGGACCTAACAGAAGCAGAAGAGATTAAGAAGAGGTGGCAAGAATACACAGAAGAACTATACAAGAAAGATCTTAATGTCCCTGATGTCCATGCTGGTGTGGTCACTGACCCTGAGCCAGACATCCTAGAGAGTGAAGTCAAGTGGGCCTTAGGAAGCATTGCTAACAACAAAGCTAGTGGAGATGACAGTATTCCAGCTGAGTTATTTAAAATACTAAAAGACGATGCTGTTAAAGTGCTGCACTCAATATGCCAGCAAGTTTGGAAAACGCAACAGTGGCCACGGGATTGGAAAAGGTCAGTTTACGTTCCAATTCCAAAGAAGGGCAATGCCAAAGAATGCTCAAACTATCACACAACTGCACTCATTTCGCATGCTAGCAAGGTTATGCTCAAAATCCTACAAGCTAGGCTTCAGCAGTACATGAACCGAGAACTACCGGATGTACAAGCTGGGTTTCGAAGAGGCAGAGGAACTAGAGATCAAATTGCCAACATTCGCTGGATCATGGAAAAAGCACGAGAGTTCCAGAAAAGCATCTACTTCTGCTTCATTGACTATGCAAAAGCCTTTGATTGTGTGGATCACAACAAACTGTGGCAAATTCTTAAAGAGATGGGGATACCAGACCACCTTACCTGTCTCCTGAGAAATCTGTATGCGGGCCAAGAAGCAACAGTTAGAACCGGTCATGGAACAACCAATTGGTTCAAAATAGGGAAAGGAGTACGACAAGGCTGTATACTGTCACCCTGCTTATTTAACCTATATGCAGAGTACATCATGGGAAATGCCAGGCTGGAAGAATCACAAGCCGGAATTAAGATTGCAGGGAGAAACATCAATAACCTCAGATATGCAGACGATACCACCCTAATGGCAGAAAGTGAAGAAGAACTAAAGAGCCTCTTGATGAGGGTGAAAGAGGAGAGTGCGAAAGCTGGCTTGAAACTCAACATTAAAAAAACGAAGATCATGGCATCTGGACCCATCAATCCCTAGCAAATAGAAGGGGTAGAAATGGAAGCAGTAACAGACTTCATTTTATTTGGGCTCCAAGATCACTGCAGACGGAGACTGCAGCCATGAAATTAAAAGACGCTTGCTCCTTGGGAGGAAAGCTATGGCAAACCTAGATAGCATATTAAAAAGCAGAGACGTCACCTTGCCGACAAAGATCCGCATAGTCAAAGCGATGGTTTTTCTAGTAGTAATGTATGGCTGTGAGAGCTGGACCATAAAGAAGGCTGAACGCCGAAGAATTGATGCCTTTGAACTGTGGTGCTGGAGAAGACTCTTAAGAGTCCCCTGGACTGCTAGGAGGTCAAACCAGTCAATCTTAAAGGAAATCAACTCTGATTGCTCATTGGAAGGATTGATAATGAAGCTCAAGCTCAGATACTTTGGTCACCTAATGCGAAGAGAGGACTCTTTGGAAAAGACCCTGATGCTGGGAAAGATGGAAGGCAAAAGGAGAAGAGGACGGCAGAGGATGAGATGGCTAGATAGTATCACTGAAGCAATGAGCATGAAATTGAGCAAACTCAGGGAGGCAGTGAAAGATAGGAAGGCCTGGCGCAATATGGTTCATGGGGTCACGAAGAGTCGGACGCGACTTAACGACTGAACAACAACAACAAAGCTCAAAATCCTAATACCAACTTAATATTAATATTAATATTAATATTAATATTAATATAATTAATTAATATAACAATGATCAAACATTATTAAATATTTGAAGGTACTGTTATACTCTTTAACTTTCACATGTTAAAGATTTCAATTCATATTAAGGAGATAAGTAAAGAACACTTTCAAGTGGAAAACAGTTTTATAGGTAGTCATCAACCTACAATCATTCAGTCAGTGACCATTCCAAGTTACACTGGCACTGAATGAGTGGTAGTTATGACTGTCCTCAGAGTTCTGGCCATCCCAGCACCCCCACAATCACAATCTGGGTGCTTGGTAACCCATCCACACTTACATCATGTGATCACCAATTGCAACTTTCTCTGCTGGCTTCCCCAGAAAGTCAATGGGGAAGCAGGCAGGGAAGGTTGCAAGTCACTTGGGTAAGTCTCCCCAACCTGTGCACCTTCCCCCAGCCCCTCTGAACTTGTGCTACGCTAGCCACTTGTGCACCCTCCCTGACCTGCATGGCACCTCTTGAGTATTCTCCCCAACCCATGCAGCACCTCTTGTGACCCCCTCATGCATCCTCCTTGGCCTGTACTGTGCCTCTCATGTAACCCCTTGCACTCTCATGCACCCTCGCACACCCTCCCTGACCTGCAAGGTGTCTCTCATGCACCCTCCCTGACCATGTGGTGCCTCTCGTGCACCCCTTCATACCATCACAGACCATCCCCAACCTGTGCTGTGCCTCTCGTACACTCTCTTGCATGCTCCCTGACCCACACTGCACCTCTTGTGCACCCCCTAGCACCCAACCCATGTGGCACCTTTTGGGCACCCCCTTGCCATGCCTCTCATGCACCCCTTTGCACTCTTGCACACTCTCACACACACTCACCGACCTTCCAACCCTCCCCAGCCCGTTCTGCACCTCTTGCACACCCCATCACACACAATTCCCATGCTGTGACTCTCACGCATTCTCTCTGACCCTCCCCTGCACTCCTGCACTCCCCTCCCTTCCTCCCCCATTTTCCATATTAAAGAGAGTGCTGAAATGTTGTCTGCTCAGAATAAGTCTTATTGAATTTAAGAGGGCTTGCTTTCATATACATAGATAAAAGATTATAACCTGCATTTCCTTTTCTAATAGTGAAAGCTATTTGATCCATAAAACAGGTAGCATAATAAAGCAAAGCTTGACATTTTCAGTGTACAAAGAGAAATTCCAATAATTCTGATAGCAAATGTTTCTGTAATGAAATGATAACATGGCTGTATTGGACGCAACAACAAAAAAACAGGCAAATTAAATGAACAGCATTGATCAAGTCTGATTGACTGATGTTTGAAGACAGTGATTGAGATCAATGACTGATTAACTATTCATGATGTTAGTTTCAGGGAATATTGAGCTCCTTAACAGCAAAATCAATTCATTAACTTTATTAATGAGGCTTCACAATTGTTGCTGTATAGTTATTCTAAAAACAGATTAAAGAAGAAAAATATCAAAGCTGCATTCTTGCACTTTCAGTATATAAGGCAATCCTGTGCTTGTTTGCTTGCTTGCTTGCTTGTTTCAGTGAATCTGCTCACTTGCCCTTGGTTCCATGATAAGTTTCAGTAGGATTATAGCATTAGCAATTTAATGGAGAGAAAGAGAGGGGGGGGGGGGGGGATATTAAAATGGCTTAGTTTTCCACTTTAAATTCAGTATGTATGCAAAAGGATAGAATCACCAGATTCACGCAATACAATAAGGCATAATCTTTGGGTTCAAAGGCATATGGAGGGGATGCCTTTGAACCCCACCCTCCCAGGAATGCCCTGTTTGATTCTGGTTTAGTATATTAGGCAGACCTAGCTAGTGTAATGTTTAAGCCATGGTTTACATCTTAGCATGTTGTGCAAATCCAGTTACTTGATAAACCATGATTAAACATATCATGAGTTAGCACAATATGTGATCTCAGTCCATATTTTAAGATATGCACTTATTAAAGAGCATATATGACTTGGGCCAGTCAGTCTCTCAGCCCAACTCACCTCACAGGGTTGTTGTTGTGGGAAAATAGGAGGAGGAAGGAGTATTGGGTATGCTCGCCGCCTTGAGTTATTTATAAAAATAAAAAGATGGGATAAAAAAATCTATCCATCCATCCATCCATCCATCCACCCACCCACCCATCCACCCACCCACACATACACACACATATGTAGTGCTATAGGGCATACCTCCAAGTAAACCTGTGTGGTAAATATTATTTAGCACTAAAAAACAATAATCTTTCATCACTGCAGGGATTTAATATTCAGAAGGGCCACATGATGTTACCTTTCTAAGATTTTGGAAAAGTACACTGTTACCATAAAAGCAATTGAACAATTTAATATAATTCCACAGGGTCTGTTTCCATTTTATTCTAGTCACTTTAGGTAGAATTTTCCTAGAACCAAGTGTGCCAGCCTAGGTCATTCATTTGAATTTGTTTATTGAACAGATATGAAAAGAAGTAGTATAAAGTCAAGTGTGAACATAGTTTTCTTTTTCCTTGCCTTCTTTTATCTAATTTTCTATATAATAAAGACTAGGATATAAAATCCTCTTCCCAAATTCCTGCTGTGCTGCCTCATCGTGGTGGGCTGGGGCTGGAGGATGCTCCTGAGAGGACTGAGTGAAGAGTACCAGGAGTATATATTCCCAGCAGGGTCACCCAAGGTCAGAAGATCATCTAAGCTGTCCTGCTAAAGCAAGCAGGTACTTATACTGGGCAGCAGCAATATAGGAAGATGCTTTGCTTTTATATTTAGGAAGAGTTTAGCAAGAACTGTACTTGACTACATTTCAATCAATGACTGAAAAATATTAATTAGACTTCTGGACAATCCTTTAATATGACAATTATGCAAGTTTATGCTCCAACCACTGATGAAGAAAATGAGATTTATAAATTTTATGATCAAGTTCAATTTGAAATTGACAGAACATGCAAGCAAAATGTGCTGCTTTTGATTGGAGACTGGAATGCCAAAGTCAGAAATATTAAGGAAGAAAATGTAGTTGGATTCTATGGCTTAGAAAACCAATAAGAAGGAGAATGACTTATCTATTACTGCCAATCCAGTGATTTCCTCATTGCTAACACCATCTTCAAACAACTAAAATTAAACCTGTATACACAGACATTACCAGTAAAAGGAGGTAGATGAGTTCAATTATTAGACTGATCAAGACATCAAAGATTGATTAAGTAGGTGCTAACTGTGGAGCAGATCATGAACTGCTCATGCATAAATTCCGAATTAAGCTAAAGAAGAAGAAAGCCAACTAGTATGATCCTAAGCATTTACCCACCATTTTGAACTTGAACTCCTGCACCTCATTGATAGAGAACCAGAAGAATTATTGAATGAACTTAAAATAAGTTATTAAGTATGACTGTTAAAAGAGATTGTCAAATATAAAGAAACAGAAGAAAGCAATGATAGAACAAACCACTGAAATTGCCAAGAATTTTTCCTTCATTCATACATTCCTGTCAACTCTCACCTGGCAGCCAATATTAATTAATTAATTAATTAATTAATTAATATCTCACTCTCCTGGTGCATGGTCCACAAGATGTCTCATGCTCTTGAATCATTACCTGTAGAGCCAGGGGAGGAAAGCCATCATTGATAAATGAGCAGAACTGCAATAGATCCTATGTCATTTAAGTATGTGTTTGTCCTTCCATCCCAGCTTACTATGTTCAATATATTCTATAATCCTGACATCTGGAGTTTATGAATATATCCAGTTCATTTTCTCTTCTCCAGCTGTCACTCATGTATCATTCACATCAGCATGCCACAACTTACAACTGTTACTTTTGCTTTATGTGCTTTCACACATAAAGACATATAATCCTGAATTTTCTATCTACAGGTGAAACTCAAAAAATTAGAATATTGTGCAAAAAGGTGAAACCAATATATGAGATAGACGCATTACATGCAAAGCGAGATATGTCAAGCCTTACTTTGGTATAATTGTAATGATTATGGCGTACAGCTTATGAAAACCCCAAATTCACAATCTCAGAAAATTAGAATAGTGTGAAAAGATTCAATATTCTAGGCTCAAAGTGTCCCACTCTAATCAGCTAATGAATCCATAACACCTGCAAAGGGTTCCTGAGCCTTTCAATGGTCTCTCCGGCTGGTTCAGTAGGAATCACAAGCATGGGAAAGACTGCTGACCTGACAGTTGTGCAGAAAACCATCATTGACACCCTCCATAAGGAGGGAAAGCCCCAAAAAGTCCAGTGTGAAGTTTCCACAGTCTGTGTTGATTTGGGGAGCCATGTCATCTGCTGGTGTTGGTCCACTGTGCTTCATTAAGTCCAGGGTCAACGCAGCCATCTACCAGGAGATTTTGGAGCACTTCATGCTTCCTTCCGCAGACGAGCTTTATGGGGATGCTGACTTCATTTTCCAGCAGGACTTGGCACCTGCCCACACTGCCAAAAGTACCAAAACCTGGTTCAATGACCATGGGATTACTGTGCTTGATTGGCCAGCAAACTCGCCTGACCTGAACCCCATAGAGAATCTATGGGGCATTGCCAAGAGAAAGATGAGGGACATGAGACCGAACAATGCAGTGGAGCTGAAGGCCGCTATTGAAGCATCCTGGTCTTCCATAACACCTCAGCAGTGCCACAGGCTGATAGCATCCATGCCACGCCGCATTGCGGCAGTCATTGCTGCAAAAGGGGCCCAAACCAAGTACTGAGTACATATGCATGCTTATACTTTGCAGAGGTCCGATATTGTTCTATTTCCAATCCTTGTGTTATTGATGTCATGTAATATTCTAATTTTCTGAGATTGTGAATTTGGGGTTTTCATAAGCTGTACGCCATAATCATCACAATTATACCAAAGTAAGGCTTGACATATCTCGCTTTGCATGTAATGCGTCTATCTCATATATTGGTTTCACCTTTTGAGTTGCCATACTGACATAAATGAACATTTGCATGATATTTTAATTTTTCGTGTTTCACCTGTAATTGTTCCTGCTCAAGAGTGATTAAATAGCATATTTAAGAAACTAAAAAAAATCTATATAAAAATGTCTTTATAGAAATGCATGCATAGTTTTTAAAACTAAGACACACACACATATACACATATATACATATGTTAGAAATAAACACAAATTATTTACCTAAAAGCACTGTAGCAATAGGCATCACTGTATTTTAGAGAACACTGTGTCTGAGTCCAGAAAGCTCCTGTCCTTTTCCCCACCCTCTAAATAGTAAATAAGTAAGATATAACAATAATACTTGGTTTAAATTACATGCTTCCCACTTTCTTAATGGCTTTTGAGAGTTTATAAAGATATATTAATAACCTATGAAAACAGTAAATAGATACAAACTGTCACTTCTTTCCAGAAGAGGCAAACTTTCAGTCCTCTGCATATAAACAGCAAAGGAAATGTAGTTTTGCTTTCCTAAAATTGTCTATAGATAGGTTTCTCATTTGGAAGTAGAGTATTTACTGTATTTTTTCTGATATAACTCTTATCTACCTTCGAATAAATACTAATAATCATTGCTCTTGATTACCATTTCTCAGATTGACTGTTTCTAGTCAGACTGCTAGAAGGAAAGTCCAACAAAATCAATTCCTAAACTGTAAAAAGTGGATGAATAGGGCCTGCCTCAATCCAATATCAGTTTATTCCATGATACAGGACTCACTATAACTCAGAATTCACTACTGAAGTTCACAGCTGTTCCATACAGCCTTTTCCTAACCTTTTTCTATCAGATATTATTGTAATCTCACTGTTTCACTTTTGCTATTACGTCAAGTGTTTGACCATTGTCAAATTTTAGAATTTAGCTTCCCTTTTATAGGAGATCTGTCTCATGCTAAAGTATAAAGCTTTCAAATATTTTATATATAATTACTATAATCAACATCATCTTCCCCATTTAATAATTCTTAATCAAATCATCAAAATGATTATTCCATCTGATTTCTGAAAGCTCAGCTAATCCATTCCCTATTGGCTTAATAATCATACCTATTAAATTCCATAGATTTTATCAGTATCTATAGTCACAGACTCACCACTTTTTGTTTTATTTTGTTGAGCAGGAGGTTAAATTATTATTTATAGTATAGTTACATGGTTTGCCCTCCGGTGTTATTTAGAAAGGTTAGCAGGTAGACCTCAGGCAAAGAATTCCATCAGCAAGAAAACTTCTCATTTTACTTAATTACATACAAGTCCTCATTTGTCCCTTTATAATGAGGCAATCCTTAATTTATATAAGATTTACCATAGTAGAAATAAAATACTGAATGTCATTTTTTTTAAAAATGAATTTGTTTTGCTCAAAATAGGATAGGATGAAATTAATTGTTAACATTATAATACAGTGTGTCTACATGTGTCTCCAATATATAATTTAATCAAAGTCAATTACAATTTCAACTGAGATGGAAAATAGTCCAAAACAAGATTACCAATAACAATAATAATACTGTGGGATAGTTTAGTCTGACAGAGCATGACTGTCACAAGTCATTCAATGAGCTTCCATGACTTAACCTGGATCTCTACAGTCCTCATGCAGTGTCTTAACCACTATACCAGTGTTTCTCAACCTTAGCAACTTTTAAGATATGTGGACTTCAGCTCCCAGAATTCTCCAGCCAGAATGGCTGGCTGGGGAATTCTGGGAGTTGAAGTCCACATATCTTAAAAGTTGCTAAGGTTGAGAAACACTGTACTATACCATACTGGTTCTCTATTATGTGATCTATTATATATGTGTATGATTGTCTCAGTTGTTTCAGTGTTAGGGTATTAATTACTAATGATAACTAGTTCTCTGCCACTAAAGCACATTCTGGTGTCCTACACAAAAAGCCAATAGCACCACAAGTAGATTTAAAAAAAAAATATCTTACCAGTTTAATTGTGTAAGTCCAACATAACAGTGTAGATATTGAGCTCACAGGGCACTTCAATCAGAACCTACTCAATAATATTACTGAGAGGACATGACAGTCTGTGTAAGTCTTTCTGCAGTTTAATAGGATTAATACAATTTAGTTTTCTACATCTACCTGGACATTACAAACTTGCAAACTAGAAACTAGAAATGCAACATTACAAACCTGAGACACTATTGATTTTGAATTAAAACTGCAAACCTAAAAGTGTGAGCACCTGATGAAGTTTAAAGCCATCTGTTTAATCCAGAATAGCAATATAAAATTAACAGATGGTAAGTATAATAACCAAACAGCATCATTGTCTCTTCAGAGTTACCATTTAAATGAAATGAATTTTTTACTGATCATTCACATTTTCTGCTACTTAGTGGTATCCATCCCATGCTGATTGTTCATCACTTCTGACATCTTCTTCTGGGATATCATTCAGATAAAGACAGAAAATTATTTGCATTTCTCTTGGCAATGCTGTATGGAAAGCTAACTGCCCAGTTGAGATTCCAGTAGCAGAAAAATCTTCTGTATAGATTGTTTTTACTTAATGGAGGCTCAGGACAATTAGGATAACAAATCACTTTGGATATATGCAAATCAAAATGGCAACTCCAATAATTTTCTGTTTATTTTTGGATAGTTACTGAACATGTGTTATAATATGGAAATGAAAAGCCTGATTCAAAAGAAAATTCATTTTAATCTTTGAAAATATTTTATTTGAAAATGTCTCAAAGTTTTCCCAACATTCCCATGGTTTTTTTTAAGGTATAAGTGTCTGCCAAATTTTAATTATCACTGCTGTAGCTGAATATAGAGTACAGTCTCTGATCCTCAGGTCTTTTATATTTGAAGGCCATTGCCTTAAAAAAAAAAAAAAAAAAATCAGTCTAAATGTGTTTGTCATGTCAAATTGACAGACACTAAGTTCATTGATAGATTGCAAGAGAAAGTGGGTATATTAGCGACCTGAACTTAATATAGTATGTCCATTCTGTTCTACATACAGTGCAACACTGGTCTTCAAAAAGCCTGTCATCGCAGGAATAGAGATGTAGAGGAATAGAGGAATAGACTTCCAGGAAAGAAATGGTGAACTGAAGATGGCTCCACTAAAAGCGGAGTCCACAACCATGGCAGAACGAAGAGCCAGTGCATAGACTGGCTCTCTGTAATTCTTCTCTGGACAAGGAGAGGACTTGAGATTGTTTTCGACCACTGGGAGTAGCGGGGAGGGGGGATCATTGTGCCTAAGCCATGGTGTGGCACTTTCAAAAAGACACTGGGTTCACCTACTTCCTCTCTTAATCTCCTTACTAAGAACCTATTATTGATTTTTGGGATGTTAAGAACCTTCAGAAGGGCAAGTTTCATTATGCTGTGGGAGTTTCCTTCTATCCTTGATGAAAGAAGCTTTGTGTAAGTTTAAGGATTAAAAATTAAAAAAAATTACTTTTGAAAAACAGCAAAAGGGGACTAGAATGTTGATTTTGGAAACTTAAGGAACTAGATGGACTTAAGGGGCCAGAATGACTTGAAGAATATTTCCTGTGAGTTGTTTAAAAATTTATAAAAATATATATGAAGATTTTGAAGTTAACTGTAAGAAATTCTCCAGTGGGAAAGTTTTGTTGATTGGTAAATAAATATATAAGAGGGGACTGTGAAATTTGACTAGAGGGAACCAGAGAGAACTAAAGATTACAATTAAAGGAGAAGAGATTCCTGAATACAGTGGAGCAATGCTATTTGACTCTAGAAGAAATCAAGGATATTTGGGAACAATGTACCAGGAAATTACTCTTAAGATAGTCTGCCACTATAAAAATGGATTTAACAGAGACTACAGAAGAGGAACAGATTTTACTGGACAAAATAAAGACTAAGGCTGATCTGAACATGGATCTGAAAATGGATTTAAAAATTCAAGACTACAAGAGTGATATGGAAAAAGATGCCAAATTGGATTTACAAATGAAACTGGTTGATTTCTTAATAAAGGAGACATACAAATAATAAATCAGAAGAGTGACTTAGAAAGCTTTCTTATCTTGGATTTACAAAAGAGACATGTTAAACTAGTGAAGAAGTTTCTGAGGGGAGACAAAGAGAAAATAATAAGAAATCAACTTGTGGGACATTATTTGAAGGGATTAAAGATCAAGCTTTTTAAAAGTAAAGGAGAGAAATATAAAATGGATTTATTTGACAGGATTAAAATACATATGTTATGGTTTAATGGAACATTTTTTTCTTTTTTTTTACCAGAATTGAATGACAAGCCTTTACGGATTTGCTTATTTATAACAGATAAGATATGGGGAGAGATTTATTTTGCTTTATTTTTTAGAGAAAGCAATAAGTTGGAATACAAATGGATTTATTTGATTAAAGTGAAAATATATGTTATTATTTCTGGTAGCTCTTAATGGACTTTTGCTGAATAGGACTGAATGATGAGTTTTTACAATTTGTTTATTAATAAAAGATGAGATATGGAAAGAAGAGAAAAAATATTCAAGTAGGTGTTACATTACTGACGTTGTTGATACTTGTCTGGAGGGAAAGGGGAGTCATTTCTTTATATATTTTTTCCTTTTTCCTTTTTTTCTTTTTAGAATCAGAATCATCTTTATTACGGTCACAGACCAGAACCAATTTTTCTTTTTATTATTTTCTTTTTCTCTGCATCTTTTACTTTTGTCTTTAGCTTTTATATTCTTCCTAGTTTGTATTAGTCCTTTATCTTTGTATTTGTAAACTTTAATAAAAAAAATTATAAAAAAATAAAGGCTACTTAGCTAAAGAAAGAAAGAAACCCCTCTCAGCAACAAAATCAGGATAGACCAATGATCCATAGGCCTATGCCACTTTGTTAAAATTGAGGCAGTGAGTGCCACACACTATGTAAAAATGAAGAGAACAGAAAAGGAACAATCAAAAGCTAATAAGAATTCTGGTCTTCTCAAAGGTACATGACAGATTCATACATGTGAGATACACATACCAAACCAAGGGTGAATAATAATGGTAGACCATTGCAACCAGTTTAAACTGACTTTTTCTCATGTCTCTATTCCTGAGCAGGAACAAATAACTTGATATTGATTCACACATTTCTATCAAATTTTTGAGTTTAGCAGAAAGCAGAAAAAGGAAAATATTGCTTTAGATTTGTGTGTAGATTCCACAACAAGTAATTTTACTGAAGAAACTGGTCTTGTTATTCAGTTGAAGAAGGCTTCTATGTCAGATAATGTGTATTAGGTAACATAGAAGGACCACCCAGTCATTACTCCTAAGCTACCTGTCCATTCCCTATATTGGATAATACAGATAATATACTGTATCGCTTCTTCTGCCACCTAAATTAGCATGTTGCCCTCAGATATTCTGGAGAAATTTGTTCCATGATCATTGCTGAAGTAAGATTCAATGGTAAGACCTATTGACCTCTTTACCTGAAAGGGAGAAAGGGCACATATTGCCCTTAGTAAGTACAGTAAAATATCTTGGGCCAGCCATGCCCACTGAAATCAATTGGATTTAAGTTGGTCATTATTAACTTTAGCTCCTATGTTTACACAAGAATGCTATAAATTTGAATAAATCTGAGATTCAACTATATCTAAATATAAAAGAACAAATTATTTTATCTATGGTGCTAGATTAGTCTCACTGAATACCACTGATTTGTGTGGGCGTACTCTTGGTATTACTAAATCTAGAACCAACCATGGTGTCAACTTTTTTTAATCAATAAATCAGGATCACTCAAAGCAGGTTGCTCATTCCCAGTTTTGAACAAATCTCATAGTACTAATTAAACACAGAAATTTCATTGTCTCATATTCAAACATCTATGGTGACTAGAACATTTCTAAAAAGTTGCATTTACCAAACAATTAGATGTGTATTGTCATTTGACAGAATGAGAGTATCCACATGTGATTTCAGAAACTATGTCTTAATAAGTAGCATGGTCTCCCCCAATAGCTCACAACAGCATTGCAATCTCCTTTCCAAAAGGTGCCCTAAAGATTCTCATAAAATGATTGCTGGCAGTGAAATTCTTTTCTATATTGAACCAAGAATTGTTGAGCACACTGTTTCATAGGTTCCCTGGCAAATAATGTTAAGTATGCTGGAAAGAAACTATCAAACATATATGTTTAAGGCACAGATGCTGATAGTTTTTTCTAGAAGAACATTCAGGATCCATCCTGCAGTCTAATTCAGCATAAGGAACCTTCTACGTCATTTCTAGGTATGTCTAGTTAAAGAAAACAGACTTTACAGTCATGTAGATATTTGTCACATTACTTTACACTCTGCTGTATTCCCTGTGCAAGAGGATTTTAATCCTGCTTAATTTCAGTCCTAATGAGCAGAACAGTTCAAGCACTGCTAGGAGTTCTGGGTGGCATATTATAGCATGCTTCCAGATCCCTTGTTTGAGAGTTACATGCCCTAAGCACATGATGCATGTGAATCATCATTTGTCTTTATACACAACGCTACCAAAGTGTACACTTAGATGCAATACATTTACTATGCCATTTGCATCAGCCTTTTTAGTAAGCTACATATATTGTGGAGTATATGCACTTCCAGACCCAAAACAGCATATCCCCTTTTTTGCAGCTCCTGGCCACAGCAGCAAGAATTACAGATATAGATAAGATGACAGATCTACTGTCAAACACTGACAGTGTAGAAAAATATAGACAGATGGGTAACAGATAGTAGGATACTAAGTACCCTACAATTTATTGAAGTAAATAGGAGAGAGTTGAGTGGCAAATTACCTATACTGTTCACAAACCAGCAGGCAGCCCTGCTTGCCAGCTATCCAAATTGTTTCTGGGCAATTTGGCACATTTCTACTTTGTTGTACTATTTCTTATAGCGTGACTTTGAGTTGTGATCATTCCCTGTTGTGCAAAAACTGTTCAAATATAATCAGAATTTTACAGATTTGAATTTGGCTACAAACATGTGTATTTACTGTCTGTATTATTGTATTAGTAGTAGTAGTAGTAGAAATAGTATAGTAGTAGTATTGTTATTATTATATGGCATGATAGCTTTACATTTTATAAGCTTCCCTAAATGGAATAGAAATATCTCTATAAATTCAAAAAATAAAATATATCGAAACATTGAAGTTAGAAAGCAAAGTAATTTGATAATAACAGTTTACAAGTTCTACTACAGAACACAGCTAGAAGGTATTTCTTTACAAACAAAATCAAAAGGTACTAACTTTATTTTATTTTTATTTAAAAAGGAAGCATAAGCTGAAAACTGGCAATTTTACTGAGTCATGCAATTGTCATACAGTATACCATAATACATAAAACAATAAGCATACTAAATAATAGTGTAATAGTAACAACTTAGGTGATTTTGCTTTTTTTTTCCTCTAAATAAAATGTTAATTTTCAAATTGTATTGGGAAAATTTCTTTTAAGACCATCAGATGTATATTTATTGTAAACATATTACAAAAACAAAGAATGAAATTGTCCAGAATTAAAGAATGAAAACAAATAAAGAGGATGCCTCAGGATCATACTGAATCTGCCCATCTAGTCCAGTCTGATCACTGAGAAAGGGGCTGCTGAAATTTCCTTATCTTTGTGAGGTTCATAGCCATGGATGGAAAAAGCAAGCTTTTTTTGTAACAGGCTCCACTTGATGAATACTCTCTGTCCAGAATTATGTGCAATCCCACCTTACTGCAATTTGGTAAACAAGTTAAAGCTGTTTTATTTCAACATGCTCTTCGTTTTAGCTGACTGAAATTTTGGGTTTTATCTTTTTGTGGGGTTTTTTTTTGTTTGTTTGTTTTTGTTCTTAATAGGATTTTGTTTTTTATTATTATGTTTTAATTTTGTATGGTATTGTACATTGGGGCAGGTGATAAGTACTGTAACTAAACTTATAAACAAATAAACATAATCTGTATATTTCCCTGGGCACAGCATACATAATACATAGTTGTAAGGGAGAATCAGTCATTTCCCCCCCAAGAAACCCTATGCCTGTCATCAGAGGTAGACACTTGGGCAGCTGCATGTGATCTATGGAGCTGTCCTCGATATCCTCCCTGGTGCATAGAACTAGTTTCTGCCCATACTAGCAGACACACTGGATGGTCCCAACCAGAAACTGTGCAGTTCCTATTAAAGGATCAGTATATTAAAATCTCTGTGAAAGTTGCATACTTTGCACAACAGCAATCATTATTAGAAGACTTTGCGTCTGAGTTATCTTCACATAAGAACAAGTTTTGCCATGCATGCTGGCTAATGAAGTCAGATTCTTTGTTGTTGTTGTTGTTTTATGATTTTCCTTTTCTGTAAATTTCTTTAATTAACCTTCTCTGCCTATTAACGTTAACCTTTAAACTAAAGCTGTAAATTTAATAATGCCATCCAGTTACATTGTGCGAGAGAGATGGACTTACAAATTGAATACCACTTTACATAGTTAGTATATACCTTACCAGTAAATGGATTCACAATGGTGGATAAGTGTTGTTAATCCCTGTTCATATAGATTCTCATTTGATTTCTGTTTTGATAGTGCTTAGTAGGTCATACAAGTGTATTTCACTGGATAATATCATAAAGTGAAACTTAATCAAACCATTTCAGAAACCTTTTAGGAACCAATGTTGCCAGATCTTTTAAAGTAAAATGAGAGATGAACTATCACTATATTATTCTACATTTAGAATATAACATTTACTACGTCTTAGATATGTTCTGGTTCATAGTCATGAATTTCACACATACAGAGGTATTTCAAGAAATTACCTTAAAATCATACTGCTGCATTTAGGAAAGAGTAAAATTTGGTTCTAACTTTTATTAGCACCCTCTACCAGTCTAGAAAGCTTTATATGTGTATGTCTTTCTGTTTTAGGATTGGACAAAAAACACCTCACCTTTTCATAAGACTTCAAATCTCTCATCCTGGAAGAGTAAAGACATGGAAAATAGTAAATTCATTTACTGCAAAAGAAATTGACCACAAACATTCTATTTGCACAGTTCTAGTAACACTGAACATTTCTGAAAAATGTTAATACTGTTGTTAATCATAAGCACTTAGCAACTAAAAAATAATAATCTTACCTTTCCTGAAGGGGGGAAGAGGACTGTAAAACAATTTTGGAAAAGCATGTTGCACAAATTTTTAGTACTGTATAGAATTCTGATCCAGGCAATGGAAAGTGAAAAAGAATAAACCATGAGTACGTGAAAGATTGCATCTTAGTGATTAAAACCCTCAGTATATGTTTTATAGCCATTCTATTGATTATTGCATATTATACTGAACTGGTTTTATTCTCCATCCCAAGGCCACATGGCAGGAAGACCAGATAGAGAAATAGGATGGGGAAATCACAGTGGTACAATTTCCAAACAGATGACAGCAGATTATTTTAAAAAATCCAACAATTTTTTTGTTTGCTTGTTTTAAAGCAGCAGGAAGTGACAGCCAGATTGTTGATCCCTGTTTTAACAGAGCATCTCCACTTGTGTGCTGCCAGAGTAAGTTATCCCCATGGTGTAATAGCTGGCTGGGTCAGTTATGTCAGGCAAGCACTGACATAATGTTCCACTGAATGAAACACTGAAAGATAAGTATTTCTTCTAGATTTATATGTATTAAAGTTTTCTCAGAACAGAACTTTTTTAAAAAACTGTAATACAATGTCTATAATTTAGCAAGCTGATTGAGATTTCTGATACAGTTTATCTACCATTACTAATATTGATAACTTTACTACAGCATCTCAAGGACTGTAGTAAAACGCTACAAGTTTCAGTGTATAAAATCTCATGTTCAATGCCCATCATTTTCAGCTGGGCCTTTGGAAGATTCATGAACAACTCTTAATGTAGCTGTTACCTGTCAAAGACAAACTGAACTTGATGTATTAAGAAGGACTTTCCAAAGCTGATTCATACAATGTGAAGAAAAAGGCTGAATGCCTACCACAAATTTTCTTATCTTACTGGTTTGTATTTTCCTTAGTCTACACTGCTAGATACGCTGAAGTATATATTGGGATAAGCTTCATTATGCAGGAGCTTGTGGTAGTCTCAAATTTGGGTCCACACACTCATTCATATCTACCTCCAGGATGCCTTAGCATTAGGGTGCATGCGCATGTGTGTGCGTGCACACAGAGAGAGAGAGAGAGAGAGAGAGAGAGGGATGAGATATACTGGAGCTTTGATGAATTGCTGAAACTTGAATTGTATGGAGGGAAGGATCAATAATTTTTAAAAAATCAGCTTATATTTATATACACAATCAGAAATAATGGACAATATGATTACTTTTTAAAAGACCAAGAAGCTGTTACCTAATCTGAAGGGTGTTATTGTATATTCAAACTTCCCATAGCAATAATGAAAGGCAGTTAATATTCATGACCTTCTTTCACACTATCATGTTGTAAACTCTTATAAGGTCTGATTTAGTGAAATATTTGGCTTCTGTAACTGATCCAAGAGTTCAGAAATGAGGAGAAGAGGATAGTGATCTGTAATGACAGAGTATATGAGACAGTAATTAAGGGCTACATGTAGAAAAGAGATGGAAATGGAAAAGAGAAGCACATGAGACACAGGAAACCAACTCAGCTGGTTCCTAATTAACTTTTAATCTCATGGAGGAGCTCCATCAAGATCTCTTCCACCTCCAGAGAGTGACTGGAATGCCAGAGGGAGTAGGAGCTGGGTGGGGCAACTGGTAACTCTGAAAAGACAAGCCACCAGGGTTGGGGAAGGAAAGCTGTGAAGCATTCACCATCTCTGTCAGAGCAACTACACTGGGAAGGGCAGTTAGAACTGAAGGGAAAGCTAGAGAATCTGCTAAGTTATACCAAGATCTTTTCTGCCCTCAGAGAACAATGAATTTGCTGATTGAAAGCAAGCAGCATTACTATTATAACCAGTTGGATGGATTTCTGGAGGACAAACCAGATGAAGTGCAGTCTTCATCTTTGCCACAGTGCCATAGTTGGGAAGGGTAGATGAAACAAAATTGGGGACAAAAAATTGCACCCCATATTCTTAGGAGTCTCAGCCCTATAAAGACCAAGAGGATTCCATCTGGTACTGAGGAAAGAGAGAGCTGCAACTCCAAATGAAAATGCAACCAATGACAAGTACTGGAATTGAAGGGTGACAGCTGCCACAGTACATGCCTGATTCAATACTGGTGGCAACATCACTTGGACTGGCCTGCTTAGTCACTCTCCATGAATGGGGAAAAGCTGAAGATGGCTTCCTTTCTGAAACCACAGAACAGGGAGAGAGAAAAGAATTAAGGAGAGAGAAAAGAAGTAAGGAGAAGGAGATTCTAACCTAGACAATTATGCCTGGTTGTTAACTCTCCAGGAAGGTAGGGGGTTGAATGAAAAGTAATGCCTTTGATGTTAACTCATCAACAGATGGCAGTACTAATACACTAAATCTCTGATGTGTTCTCTGGTATCTGTTATTTCATTCCATCTGGTAAGATGCTGCAATGAGAAAAGATTATGTCACTATTGTCCATGAAATGAAAACCTCAGTGAGTAGTCATTGTGCACTTTAAGCAATGCATGATGATTTAATTTTTAACTGTTGAAGGAGTCCCTCCAATTGAAAGTCACCGCCACATGCAGGTTGTTTATGGTGATGACTGGGTTAACATGAGAATTGTGCATCGCTAGGCCAAAAAAATGTAAAGACAGTAAACTAGAAAGAGATTATTTGTATTATCAAAAACAGTGGACAACCTATGACAGCAAATGACAAGTTTCATATGAGAAGGGTTGATAATTAAGGACAATTGATGAACACTCAAATGTAAATTGCTGTCAAGCTTGGCATTTCCCAGAAACACATGGTCATATTACTGATGTTCTTTAATATTGGAAGGTTTGTGTAAAGTGGCCCCTTGCATGCTGATAGCAGAGATGAAAGCTTCATGAATTAAAATTTGCCAGCAATTGTTGTCATCCCATGAGAATGAAGGTGAGGAATTTCTTCACAGCATTGTGACAGCTGATGAAGCATGGGCCCATTATTATGACCCAGAATGAAGCATCAGTCTATAGATTTAGGATCACAACCTTTACCTGTGGGAAGGAAAAAAAAAAATCAAAACCCAGACTTTGGCAGGAAAATTCATGGTTACATTTTTTTGTGGGGCACAGATTTATTTATATATTTATTCAATTCAAATTTGTTATAGTCTCCCATCTCCAATGAACTCAGATGATATTATTTGTATGGATTTCCTTGAATCTAGTACCACCATCAAATCAGAGTGCAACACTGCAACACTCAAAACTTTGAAACACAATTAAACAGAGTTTGTTTGGAAGCACAACAAGGAAATTTTGCTGCAACATGACAACCTTAGGCCTCACAGGGCAGTTGTGAAATTGGATCTCACTATTTTACCCCATCTGCCATACAGTCAGACATGTTGCCATGTGACTTCCACTATTTCTCAAAAATTGAAGGAATACCTTTATGAATATTCCCTTTTGCTTGACTCAGATGGTAGTGGAAACAACTGTCAAGACCTGAATGAAGAGACAAAATGTGGAGCTTTCATGACACCTTTAAGCAGCTTGTCTATCTTTGGCATAAATGTATAGTAAATAGTGATAATTGTGTAACAAGTAAATACAAGTAACAAAAAAGCTCATTTCAAAGATTATTTTCCTATTTCACATATTAAAATATCCCTATTTAAACTAAAATTATTCCTTTTCATTCAACCGTTGTAGAATATGGTAGAATGTAGGTGACTGGTATCAGGGCTAACTTTACACTGAAAGTTATTGTGAGGGAGATGGGGGGTGGGTAAGGTTAATGGGTTTATAGTACAGTGAATACCAGGTTAGACCAGCAGAAGTGCTTGCACATGGAAACTGAGAGTGGTGAGATGAATGGTCATCTGGAACAGGTCATGGCAACAGGGAGTAGTAGACCATTGTGGCTTTTCAAGACTGAGGCAGTAGGAGCTAAAAATAGAGAACCTGATAGAAAGAGGGAGGTATAATGTGGACAACTGGATACATATGGGATTCCATATGAACACCAATCCCAGACAGCTTCTTTCTCACATGCACATACTTCACAAGGAGATGGTTCATGACTCGGGGGTCCTCCCAAAATCACAGTTCCTGTTGAAACAGCATATAGAAGCTATGGCAGGAGAGCTTTAGTCTGGCTATGGCTGGTATGCCAATTATGCCCCTACCAGGATTCCTTGGCATCAGTAACTCATGATTCAATTGCTACTTGGTTGGATTACTATTACATGCTCTACCTGGAGCTATCTTTGGAGATAACCAGAAATTGCAATTGGTACAAAATACAGTGGTAAGATACTGGTGGGATAACATCCTCATTTTAGAATAGCACTAATTGTAAAGTTGCCACATTAGCTACCAATAAGCTTCTGGGCCAAATTCAAAATACTAGTTGTTGCCTTTAGAGCCCTGCATGATGCAACACTGCATTATATCAAGAAACATCTTGCCCAGATAGAATCTGGTCATCCAGTTTAGCCATCTAGACAAAGCCTGCTAAATGTTCCCTTTCCTTGCAAGGCACATGACACCATGCCTTCTTAGTAACAGTCCCCACTTTATGTAACTCTCCCCTGGAAGTACATGCAACCCCTATTCTTATTGCATTTCAAAAGCAAATCAAAACTGTCCTTTTTCAGTGACCTTTTTGTCTGAGTTCATGATAGTTTTTTATGATTATGATGGACTGTTGTTTTATTGTTATTTAGATTATGGATTTTGCTGTTCAGTGCCAGAATCCTTCATGAATGGGGTGAGCTAGAAATACTGTCAAATAAATACATAAATAAAATGGATATTACTTAATATGTATTTTCCCCCCTCGGCACCATTTGGGCCAAACCAATGCACTTCAGGTAAGCTGGATGAATATATTTCAGATCTGATGCTGCAGCTCCCTGACAGAGTTATTAAAGGAGGTGACTTTAATGCCAGACATGGTATAAGTAAGACCAGCACTTGCATCTATCAGGTGTTGTCTTATAGATGAATTGTTCACAGCCTTTAATCGTGTACTCCCTTTCGGTAATGGGCTCACTTCCATACCCAGTGCTATAAAGACACAGGAATTAATCACTAGGGTTCAAATGTTTAGTAATTTCAACTTGTTTTAAATGTATTGAGGACGACCTACTGGTACTGGGGGACATGGTGCAAGTACTATCATTTTTTCCCCTGGAAAAACTGGTATCCATTATTCCATAATATAAATTCCCTCTCATATGACAGTTACGCTGATGCAAACATTTTCTGCTCAAACTAGACCTAAAGGCCTCTGTTCAACAACAAATGCTATATAGCCTGGCCAATATTTACCTGGAAAAAGATTTGAGAATTAGGTGGTGTAACTTAATATACAATTCCATTTTGTTTTACCATTTGGATAATGCTATATAGTTTTGGCACTGTCCTGCCAGCTCAGACTCAGACGAGGAAACTGACAATGAGCAACCAGTTCCAATGTTGCCGGACAAACTCCTTCCTGAGAAGCTGAAGGCAGCCGAGGCTGCCCAGTAACCAGGAAACACAGCTGCCACCAGTCCTTGAAAATAAGGAGTCTGAGCTGCCATCCCCTCCCAGTGCAAGAGCTCCCCATGTGGAGAGGAGAGGAGAGCAAAGGAGTTCTGCAAGGTTCCTCACAAGAAAGGAGGCTTACCCTTCCAAATGAGCAATACTGGGGTTGCTTCTACTTAAGAAGAGCAGCAAACTCAAGCCTCTCCATTGGCAACAATCTTTGGTTTACCTAGACCCCATATGCCTTGACTCCCAACTTGAAACATCATTATTCTGACTCTGGACCTGGACTGGCTGACAAACCCTTTACAATGTGTGGACCCTTAGACTTTGCTTGACCGCTCTTATGCCTGCTGTTTTGGGTTTAGAACTTTCTTAAAGCAAGCTTGCTGGACATTTGGGGATTGTTCTCTCTACTGTGTGTGCAAGTGCACGTGCATTTGCTGCTTGCTTATTTGCTTCACAAACTTCTCAGTTGGGTTTGCAACCACCTCTCTGTGCGTTGGTGTGTGTGTGGCCTGAGACAGGACAGGCACTCTATTTGTACTGTGTGTGTTTTTGTTATTTTACATTATTTTCAATTTTTAATTTCTAACGTTCAAGAAGCCCCATGAAAAAATCCAAACAAAAGTTTCAAGGCTAAGAGTAACACCCAAATCTTGGTTTGTCAGCAAATGTACTGAAACCAGAGCTAGGTTAATTGTAGGATTCAGTGACAGAGGATATAGACTCACCAACACTTAGAAAAAGAAATGATAAGTTTTAAAAGCTGCAGGCTCAAAAGAGTAATGGGGGGGGGGGGGGGACTTGCTTTCATTGTAAAAGAAAATAATTCCTCTGTGTTCTGCCATTCTGTAGCTACCAATAAGCTTCTGAACAAATTCAAAATACTAGTTGTTGCCTTTAGAGCCCTAAAGAAGCCCTCTGTCTTCCCCAACGGTCCTGCTGAGTGATACCATATAATTTTTGTATCATTTCTCCAGTGGTCTGGGTCAGTCTATTTAGTGATGACACTAAATGTTAAAAATTTACTAGACTTTGCTCTGAAGTTATTACAAGTTGGACCCCTGTATTTCTTCTAAGACCACTACAATTAAATGGAGGACTTCTGGTGAGGATTTATGACAGTCTAGTCATCTTTGAAGAGCAGACATGATACCACAGCTTGATTAGCACCCGACAGCCAGTGATGGATGCCAAACTTCCTCCAGATAAAGGAGGAAGCATGAAATCAATCTCCTGATCTCTGGATGGCTGTTCCCCATGAGTTAATTGCAAAGACGGAAGTTTTTGCGGTCAGCTTGCCAATTGAATGACTGGGAGGCAAGGGACTCTATCCTTATTCACAGTTGTGGTATAGCCTATATATGGACACTAGGACCTGCCAATTTCTATTTCTTAACCATATTTGGACTGTAATTATTCTTCAGCTTAAGAGAGACTTTCACAGCAGATAAGTATCTTTCTTGGTGTATGTGTGTGTGTTTCATTCTTTCTGGGATTATAAACTTAAAAAAAGACTTAGAGACTTAAAGTTCAATGAATATTTCACAAAAACCTGGATAATAAGGATGATATAAGAAAGCTAATAACAGAAGAAGTGGAAGATTTATTTTTCAAAGTTTAATCTTTCCTGAACCTGCATGGCAAAAATTTCAACTGCATTAATTTGACTTTGTTCTTCCATGGGAATGCTTTCTGTTTTGTCTTAACACACTTGATAACTGGCTGGATTTACAAAACAAAAGACCACAGTAATTTGAGTAGACTGTGTATTTGGCTGGGATGTGTGCCTGGAATTACAGCTTTAAAGGCACTAGAGGGAGGTAAGTGTGTGTTTACCTTCTTTTCTGCTTAACACTTTCACTTCTGAATAATGGCAAGAATGCAAGAAAGCAAGAATGGAGGCTAGAAGAGGCTCCATAGAGCAGCTGTTAGAGAAGATAAAGAAGATAAAGCAATCCCTTTAAGTTTACTTCAATCAATATTTGATGAATTAGGGTCTAAGTGGCTCGGTCACTTGAAGCTAAATTTATGACCCTTGAAAAAAAGATAGATGAAAGGTTGGATAAGATGGATAATTGTGTAAAACAAATGTCTGGAGATGTAAAACAAATGTCTGGAGAAATAAAACAAGTTAATGACAGAATGGAAATTCTAGAGACTAAATCAGAAGTTAGGGATAATGAATTAGAAAGAGGGATGGATAATGTGGCTCTGCTGGAACTTAGAGAGAAGGAATTTTATTTGAGATTTGAAGCCATTCCAGAGATTCAAGAGGAAGATATTAGAAGAAAAGTTATTGATGATGAGAAGAAAAGGTATTGACAGATTTTTTAGACTGGGAAAAAGAAAATACTGAAGATAAGATTGACAAGGTATATTGAATAAATTAATGTTTTCTACAATAAGAAATGTTCCAAAACATGTTTTAGTGCACTTTGTGAGGAAAAAGACAAGAGATCAAGTTTTGCAACAGCATTTTAATACAAGATTGGTAATGTAGATATAATTATATTAAAAGAAATTCCCATTAGACTTCTACTTAAGAGAAAGGAATATCCTTTTTTGACTGAGATACTACAGCAGACAAAGATTTCATTTCATTGTGAAAAAATAGAGGGTGTAATTTTTACTTTCCAACAGAAAAGATTCCAACTGAATTTTGTTCAAAAGGTCAGAGAATTCTGAAAAATTTAAAGAGATTTGGAAGAGGTCCAAATGGAGGTTGTAGAGAAGACTGCCTTAAAATTACAACTGAATCAAAAGGATTTTGAAAAAGATTACTTCGAATTAGGTACTACATGTATAGATTTTTCAAAACTACTGGCTTAAATATGGATTATAAATGTCTAATGTGGAATATAAATGGAGCAAATGCTCCTCAAAAAAGAAAAAAAAATCATTATTTAAAAAAAATTAAAACAAGACATAATTTGTTTACAAGAGACTCATATTAGAAAAAAGGACATAAAGTATTTGACTTGCAAAAATTTGGAAGAATAATTTATTTTGGCAGAATCAAAAAAAAATGGAGTTGTTTTATATGTTAACTCCAATTAAACCCAAAACTTGTTTTGATTGATGAACATGGCAGATTTGTTGGGTTGAAAGTTGAATTATATGGAGTCAAAACCACAGTTCTGGAACTTTATGCTTCAAATGAAGATAAAGGAATTTATGGACTTATGGAACAATTCACAAGCTTTTCCTGTGAAAACTGGTGCTTGATGGGAGACTGGAATGGAGTGGTCTCTCTACAACTAGATAGAACATCAGAGAAGAAAATTAAAAAATACTCAGGGTAAATTACCAAGGATTTTTTAATTATTATTATTTGATTGATAATTTAGCTTTAGTGAATATATGGAGATAGAAAATGGTAGTTCTAGAGAATATACTTATTTTTCAGAAAGGCATAAATCATTTTCAAGAATAGATATGATTTGGACTCAAAAAATTTGGCTACTAGGATTTCTAAAGTTGAAATTTTACCAAAGGCTTTTTCTGACCATAACCCAGTGAGTTTGACTTTTAAAAGAAAATCTATTTTCTTCTAATGGAGATTAAATGAGTTTGAAGAGTTAATAGCGAAAGACTGCAAAAAGAAATCACTAGAATTTTTCTTAGAACAACTTAAATAAAGGTACTGATTTAAGAACAGTTTGATGTACAAATAAAGCTTTCATGACAGGGTATTTTATACAACATAATACTGCATTTAAAAAGAAAATACAAGCTATTTTGGATGAGATAAAAAGAGAAGAAGAACAATTAAAGAAATCACCAGAAAAGATAAACATCACATTAAACTTTTACATCAACTGTTATCTATGTTAACAGTAAGAGAAATGGAAATCAAGATGAACTATGCTAACTAAAAAAAAAAAAATTGAATTTGCAAATAAACCAGGGAAATGGTTAGCATATAAATTAAGAAAAGAGAAAGAAAATTATTTTGAAACTTCAATATGGAGATACTGTGTTAATGAACAATGTGGCTATACCAAAAACTTTTCATCAGTATTATTCTAACTTGTACAGAGTCCATAAAGGCTATATTGACAACTATGAAGTCAGTGGAATCCCATGACTCACAGCCGTTTGATCACAAAAACCTTGGTTCCTGCCATCTACTCACAAAAACAGCTATCCAGACTATGTACAGGCAAACTCAAGATCTCTCCTTTCTCTGGAGGGATATTGGCAGTCTGGATCCGGCATCCAGCTGCTGTTTTCAGCCATAATGTCTCCCACTTTCCACGGGACATCAGTTCACCATTTCCTCACCAGAAGTCTCAGAGAGCACTTATTTCTAATTATATACTGCATAATTATGTTTTGTTTTTTTCAACATTTTCAATTGCTAAAAAATTAGTAACAAATATAAATATAAAACAAAATATTACTGATGTTCATAAATTATAGAGTTGAAAAGGAAGTTAGAGGTCATATTGTACAAACATCTGCTTAGTGTAGGCTCCACTAGAGCAGTGGTTCTCAGTGTGGGTCATATGGCCTCCAGGGGACCATGCCATATTTCTAGGGGGCTATATGTTTCTATGGACTCTATGATTCTGTTAATACACCTCAAAATAGTGGTTCCTTTTTTAGGAGCTGCATCACACTGCTGACTCATATTTAACCTATGGTCAACAAGGACACCCAAATCCTTTTTGCATGAATTACTGCCAAGCCAGGTCTACCCCATCTCATGTATGTGCTATATCCAGATAAATAGCTTTACATTTCTTCCTGGTAAATTCCATCCTATTCATTTCAGTCTACTGCTCAAGCCATCATTGATGTTTTTGAATTTTATGTCTTTCATATAACACATTTTCCTCAACTCTAAACTTTAGAATGGACCTCTCAACATCCTCATCCAAGTCACTGATAAAAATATTGATCAGCACAGAACCCAGACAGGGTCCTGTGGTACTCCAGTCAATATTTCCCTCCAAGCTGAAATTGAGCTATAAATGAGTGTACTCTGGATGTAATCATTCAGTCAGCTGTGAGTTCATTTAGCAGTAATATCGTTTATATCATAGTTTACCATTTTCTTAAGGAGAATATTATGAGATACTTTATCAAACTCTTTGCTGTCCAGATACTGTATACCATTTCTATGGCATTCTTCTAACAGACTGAACAAGTAATTCTTTCAAAAGCTATAAGGTTAGTCTGGCATGATTTGTTTGTGACAAACATATGCTGACTTTTGTTAATTGCAGCACGCTTCACTCACAAAAATGCTGCTGATAATTTGCTCAAGGACCTTAGCCAGTACAGCTATTAGGTGACAGATCTATAGTTTCTGGGTACCTCTTCACTTCGTTTTGAAGATGGAGATGACAATTATTGCTTTCAGTCAAGGAAAAGTTGCTGGATGACAGCCTGGAAGCCGTTAAGAACTCAGCTGTCCTTTTAGTCTAAAATTTAAGCAGCAGGAAGGATTTTCCAGGTAACAAATTGCTACAAATGTAACATCTGTTCCAAGAATCATCTATTCTTTAGAGGAATAGGAAAAAAAGTAGTTACAAACTGCATTAAATTTAATTCATTTTCTGTGACTGCTTGTTAACACTTTACTATCTCTGGTATTACATGTTCAGTAAATTGTATGTTTTTCTGCAACTTGGAATCTCTTTACATCAAGGTAACCTCTAAACGAATATCATTCTGTTACATATCAAAAGTTAATATTTTCCTGAGTATTCCTATATATTGTTCTACTGCAGTTTATTTTAAGATGCTATCTGTTACTTTCTTTTCTATCACTCAATGTTTTGCATGCAACTAGTTTAATCAATTTTATTTTCTGAATTATGTAATAGTTTATTCACTATTAAACAGATCCAGCATAACTCTGGAAAGACTGTGAATTCAAATAGTAGACAGATCGACAGTGTGCTTACTAGGGAAATTCCATGGACATTGATAGGTAATTCCTAGAACTAGAAATTGAGGTGGATGAAGAATTAGAGTACCTAAATATTGAAAAATGTCATACAATTTTCTAGACATTTCATGCTTCCATTTGCATTTTAATTGCCTTAAATAATTAAAGTTCTTTCTTTTCAAAATATCTGGAAGAGTCAAAATATATTAATTGAAAGTGCCAGAGATATTAAACCTCCTTTCCATGAAGTAATTTATCAGCTATGAAGTAATGACTTAAAGTGCAAGTAATTACTTGCCTAACATGAAAGATACAAAACATTTCACTGTTGTATTAGTGGGTGATTCTAAACCCGTAATCCATCAACATCTTTAAGATCTACTCCGTAAAGTGCTATGAAGAATATTGAAAGCCACTTCTTTGTATCTTTTTTTCCTCTCTTTTCTATTTTTCTTTAACTTTTTTTCTTGTCTTGCACTTTTTCCTTTCTCTTTGCTTTCTTTCTTTTTTCTTCCTTACTTTACATTAATGTGTATTAGTTTATTATCTTCTTTTTTAAAAGTTTCAATAAAAGTCATATTTAAAAAAAAAAAACCTTTAAGATCTACTCAAAAATGAACTGCATATGCCAAACATCTTCATAAAAACATTTTGCTATTTAGGCTGAGATGGAGGTATATTTATTAATTTCTATAACATCATTTTCAGATGTTGATCACCATCTGGTATGGTTTAGGCTTGAGTAACATTTGGAATTTACAAACAGGCAATCAATAAAATTATTTCTTGGTATCCTTTCCCATTAATTAAAATCAAATTAAGACTGGCATTACAGGACCTATTAGAAAGGTAACAAACAGAGACATAGGAAAACTCCTAAGCCCATACAACATGCCTAATCCTAGTGTTGCATTCATACAACATGTTCAGTTACTCTTAGCTAGGCTTTTACTGTGTAGGAAGGTTGTATGAGCCCATTTTGCATGTTTAATTTATGGTTCAAATAAACCAAAAAAAATTGTTTGTGCAATACAAAATTTCAGTTTGTATTGTACAAACCCTAAAAATGGCTTCTTACAATAAGCAAGTTAAGTGTGTTGTATTAACACACCTTTTGTGAATACTAGCTACAACAGTCTAAAACCTATTCTCTGCCATAATTGAATCTTCAAAGATTTCTTCCACGTACTGAGAATGTCTTGTCAAGTGCATTCCTCTGAATTCCAGATAATATCACTTGTATCCATTCCAATTTATGGAATATATTTGATTCAGTACATTTTCAAAGTGCTTCTACAACATAATCTATAATCAAACATTACACACACACACACATACAGAGGATGCTTAGAAAATTACTGCATATCATATTTGTGTTTAATCTTTTTTTATTTGTGGCTAATAAAAGCAGAGGGAGATTGATTTGATTCTGGAAGATAATTATATTTTTTCTCCTTGAAGAATTAAAATTCTCTCTGGACCCCAGATAGTTGCATAACCATAATCCAACAGAAAAATCTCTCATTATGGCTAACTCTTGGATTTATGAGTGAGGGTGGTAGCAGTTGTGCTCGTCACTATTCCCATCTTTAGAACTGTACAAAAACACCAAAATTGGACCAAATTTGCCCTTACAATGACAACTTCAGGCTGTTTTGTTGTTGTTATTGTTTGTTTGTTTGTTTGTTTTAAATGTGGAAAGTTTGCCTTCCATTCCTATTTTTATACTTAAAAGTAATATTGTTTTTTTTAAAAAAAAAAAAAGTGTTGCCAGAATTTATCCACTTGACACACATTTTAGCAGCAAGATCTCAAAGGGCTAGGGTGTGCTTAGGGCATCTGAGGTAAATGTTGCCCACCCCTTACCCATGTAATGAAGGTAATAACTCCTTGATCTTACACTATCCATCATCATTTTCATAATTGGACTGATTTTGATATGTTTTGTAGTGGTTCTGCTTTAATATGACTTGTTTCCAGAAAAGATGCTCTTTAGAAGATGCACTTCTGACATAAATTGATTTACCACATCTTCTTACCTTAGGAGCTATAGATGTAGTCAAAGTTTGTAGGGATTCTTCTCTTAGATGTCATCATATTACATTATACCTCTTTCATTGTTATGATGTTATTCTCAGGGTTATTATCAGTTCCAGTTTATACTCTTGCTCCCACAATCCCTTTCTCTGCTCTAGTAATAGAGCAGATACCATGTCAGACTTCATGTGGCCTTGCAGATCACATGGTCTTTCATTATTTTACTTAGAATACAGACAGTTCAGATATATAACCTATCAAAATGTGCTTTCTTAATAAAGATTTTCTTTTTTAAAATACAAGCACCAGACACCAGAAATCACTCTGTTAATTGCTTTACTGTTTTCATTTCTCTCTCCATATCTGTGTATATGTATGTGTGTGTGTATCTGCAGAGAGCTACTCCCACAATGTTTTAATTTAGCACTGTGGCACTTGGGTTACTGGGCATTACCAGATGCTAGATACCATTTTAAGACGTGTTTTCTTGATATGGAAAATTGTATTATTTATTTATGAAACTTCTACCCCACCACAATCAAATGACTCTTGGCATCTTACATAAAATATAAAACAAGTTAAAACATCCAAGGTATAATCAAATTCGATCTTAATCACAACTATAACCCCCCCCCAACAAGAACCATCTAAGGCAATATAAATAGGACATAACAATAAAATAAGGAAAAATGGAGGAAAAATAATAAAATATGATGTCATATATAAATGTAAGAGAATGCACTCTGAAATAGTTTGATCTTCAACATTTTCCTTAAGAAAACAGCAAGGAGAAGGCTAACCTGATCTGATCTCCAATAGGAAGCTGCTCGAAAGCACTAACACTGACATAGAAAAGCAGCATTTCTGGTTTCAACTACCCAAAACTCTCAGAAATATGCAACTATAAGTAGCTTTGCCTAGATGTTCTAATAGATTGGATGACACTCAGATGCCAAGCCAAGCAGTAAAGGACTTAATAGATCAAAACTTTCATTTTAAATGTGATGTGTAGTAGCTATAAGAAATCACTTGAACAAGTCCTCCAGAGCTTTGGAGTAAAATGCTACCAGTATGCCTGTAACATTTATTTTTATGTATTAATTATATTTATAGAGACCACCAAGTTCTCTAAGCAGTTTATAAGATAAAATACACAAAAAACAATATACAATAAATAGTAAGAATAAAAGTAAAGTTTGTGCATTAAATTTCTAAACCAGAAAACAGGTTTAGTGGTTGCAGCCAAACAAAAGTATAATAAAGGAAGGGGCCCCCATAGCAATGAGGGCTCTTGATAAATCTCCCAAACCCTTCAAGACTCAAATAGCTTGCAACAATTTTAATTGTAAAAAATAAATTGTTTTGTTTACTTTACTGCATAATTTTTATTTGTTACTTTGTTTCTTGAATAAAATCTAACTCCAATATTAATGAATATTTCTTCTACTAGAGCTCTAAAATAAACAAGGTAATCATCAAATTGGATTTCTTAAAACATCTAATTCAAAAACTTAAGGAATTGCCTGAGAAAGCCAGCCCCAGGCAAGCCTGTATGGTTAGCATATCAAGATTATTGGGTAACGGGTAAATCTTTTAAATCAGGTTTTGTATAGCTTTTTATTTTCCAGATTGTAGAAATGACATTAATCTTCAGTCCTGCAGAAAACATGGCTTTGTGGAATTTAAATCAATATAGCAATATTGTATATTGTACCAATATTGTTATATAATATCTGTTTGATACAATCAAGAGTTATTGTAATGCACAGCATTACAGTTTTTCAGATTTTCAGTTGTTATTAGAAATAGTTGCATAATCTGAAAACTACAAATACTTACAAAACTTATCTTAAAGCATACTATTAATCTACCACAAGAAGTCAAAGCAAATAGCTCAAATTAAAAAAAAAACACCCTTTCAGAAGCTGGCAGGTGAATTGGGAAAGAGATGTTTCCTAATAGCTTTAACAGCAGGGTTTGTTATTATTTCAATACATGCTCTAATACACTTAGTGTTCTGTGCTACATTTAACAAGATTAAGTGATCACACACAGTTTCTTCTCAAATCTTTACTGGGAATCTGATGACAAGCCTCATTGCTTGCCAAAACATTATCTTGTGGTTTATACTAGGTACTAATTCCACTTGAAATAGTAAAGTTCTTTACCAAGATGAAATAAAGGAAATACTATTTGCCAGTTATAGAATCCCTTGGTTCTATAACTCCATAACCTGATCTCACTAGAATTGTTGCAAACTCTTCAGATATATTTTGTGCTTCACTTAAAGCTTAATATCCAACATTTTAATTCACAGAAGGACTAAGGATCGTGTTGTTTCTGAAGGTTAAGGACTCATAATTGTTAATATACAAGCAAAGATAATAAAGTAATATGAAAAAGAATTCATTTTAGAAGAACTTACTTCATATATTTTTATGTGATATAATGTGTGAGGTTCAAAATATGATCTGATGATATATGAACTAAGCATGAGAGAAAACAAATCTGTAATGTAATTACTATTCGGTCCTAACTTAAAGGAAAGTCAGAGGTGGGGGGAAGCTTATTTTTGAAAATCCCTAGTCCAGTGTTGTCCAAACTTGGCCACTTTAATGGCTGGCTGGGGAATTCTGGGAGTTGAAGTCCACTCATCTTAAAGTGGCCACGTTTGGACAACACTGCCCTAGTCAGCATATTATTGGAAAGAAATTCTAACTTATTGGCTTCAGAAAATGATTATGTTCAGTGCATGTCAAAATAATGGAACAATCAGTGTAGTCCTATTCTCAAGGGGAAAAAAGGGATCATTGAACTATTTAATACTTTTTATTAAGATTTACCCTTAGTATCTCTATTAAATATTTATAGATGTATGTTATTCATATTTATATTGATTGTTTAGTATTTTTATTTTTGCTTTATTTATCAAATAAATCTGAGGTCTCCTAAAACAATTAGATAAAATGGAAAGCAATTAGAAGCATTCTGGGACAGCACAAAAAAAATCTACTTAGGAGCCAAGAAATGAGCTGCCAAGCCTTATATTTCAAAAGGAGAATATGTGTGGGGAGAGATAGACATGCTGCTCCCTTTTTTTTGCACACACCCCCCTTGCTGTTTATCCTAGAAACTGCTGAAATACTATCAACTTTTCCAGCCAGCAAATAGCCCTTTGAAGCGGGACTCTTTTTTTGATATATCAAGTAACATGGCCTTTCACACATCGCCCCCCAAAAAGAGAGGGCACCAAAAAAAGAAGACAAAAGAAATGGGCTTGCATAAAATTCACATTTCTTAATATATATTCTTAAGCATATATTTTAAAATAAATTTAAAATACTTCACTAGAAATATAAGAGTGTAATGTTTTCATACTTTTATACCAAGTTGTAAAAGTCTGCCTGCTCAGTGTACAGTTTGGATTCTGCTGATTTCTTTAAAACACACTGTAAATGACAGTCTACCCACCAGCAGCCTATAAAAAATAACAGTCAAAACAGTATTTATGAAATACAGAAATATGTAACACAAAACAGCAATAGGAAAACACTTATAGCAGCAATCAACATTTTTTGGAAAGTTAAAAATAGGAATTGAAGAAAAAAGCAGTTAAACCCTGAAAAGTAAATTCTTCGCAATCTTGTCCAGAGATTGATTGATTGATTGATTGATTGATTGATTGATTATTTAACTCTCGTCAGCCCACATAAGAAAGATGGAAGTGGCCTCCCAGAAAGGCATACTAGAGCCTAGGCTCCAAGTGCTGGTGGGCAGCTACAAAGCTCTCATTCTCAGTTCTTATAGTTCTAGCCATCCAAATAAAGACCCTTCAAATCAAACTTTGTTCTCTGATAATATTTCTGATGAACACTTGGACTCTGAAACTATAATCAAGAAATATCTCAGCTGTGAAAACCTTCAGGAAAAGCAGTTATTTTAAAATAGGTTAACCTATTTTAATAATCCTTCCAACTATTCCAGTGATCCTTCAGCTAGAGTCACTTCTTTTTTATTCTTCTCAACCTAATATACTATTGGAAATAAATTACATAAGGAACTCAGAATTCTCTGCAACTGTCTTTCTGGACAATATCTCTCCAAAAGCAGAAAGAATAGGGACAAATTTAGGGTGGCAGGTGAAGCTGGCAAAGAAACAAGGGCAAGACCTGTATATAGAAGAAAAGGAAATTCCTCCATGCATTCCTACAGGACAGACAGCGGCTTGAAATGCTGATAGCTGCTCCATTCTTAAGCCTCCCCACCTTCCTGATCATATGACCCAAGTAGTAGAGCCAATAGTAAGGGATATGAAAAAGAATTCCAGAAACCATGCCTGACAGGCTTTTCCTATCTTGTTTGTTTGTTTGTGCCTTTGAGTCAGTGTTGACTCCTGGTGACTAACTGAACAAGTACCTGCAGTTTTCTTGGCAAGGTTTTTTCAGAAGTGGTTTGCCATTGCCTCCTTCCCAGGGCTAAGAAAGAGTGACTGGCCTACAGTCACCCAGCTGGCTTCATACCTAAGATGGGACTAGAACTCAGTCTCCCAGGTTCTAGCTTGGTGCCTTTAACTACTACACCAAATTGGCTCTCTACCTTGTTTTTACTCATATGGGATGAAAACCTATTAATCCACATATAATTGATGCACATCCTTAGGGACCTTAGTAATGGTCAGATCCCCTATTGCACAGGTAATTTGATGTAAGTCCTGTATTTAAAGTTGGGCTGTAGGGACAAGCTAGAGATACTGCTGGTACCCCATCTGCCCTGCTACCTGACAGTACACTCTCTTAGGCTTCTTGATTTCATTTCCTGTCTGGTGGTTGATTCCAGTAGTTGGGGGATTTCACTATCAGGGAATGGGATCAGAACCAATCAGGAGGTCATGGATTTATCCTAGATCATGACTGACTTGACTTATGTAAATAGCCATATATCTGACCCAGCAGATGGGTCATGATTTCAATGGTTAGGTTACTCTCTAGTTACACTGTAGCCTATCAACAGGGCAGCAGAGCCAGTTAGAGTGGTCTGACATGATACCTTCTACATCCAAATGATTTCCTATGGATGCTTGAGGAGTTTTCCCATTATCTGGCAGGAAGTTCTGCTGCATGAATTGCTAGGTTTTTGGAATTCAAAGTTGGTGATGGAATTGAATGTGATTGCCACCAAGCAAACCTTCCCTAACTGTTATCACCAAAGACTTCTGGGAAATAAAGTGGCAGAAGAGATTCCTATGGGAAGGAAGGAAGGAAGGAAGGAAGGAAGGAAGGAAGGAAGGAAGGGAGGGAGGGAGGGAGGGAGGGAGGGAGGGAGGGAGGGGGAGGGGGGAGAGGAGAGGAGAGGAGAGGAGAGGAGAGGTGACATGAGAAATCATAGGTGTAATCCCACTTTAGGGCAGTGAAGAGTCAGTACTTCTCTACCATTACTGCATCTTCAAAATGCTGTCCTGCAGCCTTATTTAAGGTAAAACAATAGGTGGGAGTTGCAGCCACAGAAAATTTGCAGCTTGTGTGCCAGATATGGTCATTCTTGGAGCAGGATGTCCTAGACATTCTTGGGGCAGGATGTCACTAATGTCCTTATCACTTTATGCTTGGACTTCTACAGTGTACTGTACTTGAGGCTGCTTTTGAAGACCAGCTGGAAATTCCAGCTGTTACAGAATGTGGTGGCTCTTATGCTAACAGGCAAAAGTTGATATAGCAGAACACAACCTATTCTTTGGCTAATGTACTGGATATAGAATTCTTTATTGATTGTGTCCAAGTTCAGTATGCCCATCCTGAGTATTTGAGATGGGAAGGAATGCTATAGATTCCCAACACTGGTTCAGGAACTAGAAAATGGACTTTCTACATGGCTGCCCTAGCCTTATGGAACAGCTTGCTCCTTCATTATTAATATTCAGGACTGAACTGAAAATGATATTTTGCTAAGCCTTTGGATCATTGTGCAAATATGGGAGCAGCCGCTGTTATGCTATTTTACTAGTTGTATCATTCTTATGTTTTTCCTATCTTGCTTTGTGAGCCACCCAGAGCATTATGACTTGGGCAGCATAAAAATGATATGAAACAAACAGTTAATTAATTAAAAGGTCTGGCTGACTTTTTCCAGAAAATGTAGAGCAGGTATATATGGCTGAACTGAATCTGAACATACAATAACTGAAGTTATTGATTTGAGTGATGCTGTGACCACCCTTTCGTGGTGCCTGGAGGCTATAGGGGTCTGGATAGGGAACAACAGGCTTCAGCTGAACCCTGGTAAGATGGAGTGGCTGTGGACTGGAGGCTCCTCTGTATCTGGGGGTATACCATCTTTGGTTCTTGATGGGTTAAACTGCCCCAGACAGACCTGGTGCATAATCTGGGGGTCTTCCTGGATTCACAACTCCTGCTTGAGGAGGTAGCAGTCATGGCCAGGAGGGCCTTTGCTCAACATTGTGCTGTGTGCCAGTTATAACTCTTCCTGGATCAGGAGTCCCTCCAGTCTGTCACTCACACCCTGGTCATCTCTTGTTTAGACTATTGCAATGTGCTCTATATGAGGCTACCCTTGAAGAACATCTGGAAGCTACAGCTGGTTCAAAATGTGGCTGCATGGGCAATCTTGGGTGCCCCAAGGATGGCACATGTAACACCTTTGCTGCGGGAGCTGCATTGAGTTCCAGTTTGTTTCCAGGTCCAATTTAAGGTGTTGGCTATCACCTTTAAAGCCCTACATGGCATGGGTCCAGGTTACCTGAGGAATCATTTCACCCCCATTACATCAACCCATCCCACCCAGTCTGGCAGAGAAGGCATGTTGCAGATCTCATCAGTGAGAGAATGTCAACTGTCGGGTCCTAGGAGGACAACCTTCTCTGCTGTTGCCCCACCTATGGAATACTCTCCCCCAGAGGTGAGGCGAGCCCCTACCCTTCCAATTTTTCGGAGGGAATTGAAGACTTGGCTCTGCAAACTTACGTGAAGTGAGGAAAGATACAATTGACCCTGGGATGGCTGGCGCCTTGACAATGCTCCCTGAGTTTATTAACATCTAATTAACATCAGCCTCTTGGAAGTATCATATAGAAAGTTTGTTTTTTAGCATATTTTAGTTTCTTAATATTTATCTATTTTAATTAATGTTTATTCTGTTTTTACTGTAAACTGCCCAGAGTCACTACACAGTGAGATGGGCAGTGACAAATTTGAAAAATAAATAAATAAATAAACAAACGGAAAACAGGCAAATCAACAGGTTTACATCAATTGTATCTAAAAGCTATTAAATGGCTCAAGCGTTATATTGCTAAAGTTGGTTTGGATGATTTCTGAAGAGCCTATTCCATATTCTCTGTTTAAGCTCTGATATCAGACAATACAATGAAATAATGTCCATGTGAAACAAGAGTCAGTGTCAGATCCAAGATAGATATGAATAAATATGAAACTTCAGTAATGAAGCATTAGCTAACTTCAGAACTTGAAGCAATCATTTCTGAAATAGAATAGAAACAAATTCTGGTGGCATTAGCATGAAAGTAGAACAAATTTTAGACGGCTGTAACCTGATGAGAATTTTGTAAAAGTATCAGTTTGGAAGTATTTAATAGGTCAGGAAAAATTGGCAGCAAAAAGAAATCAGAAATCCAGCCATATCACACAATTCCTGTACAAAAATAATTAGTATAGATACTTAAATCTGGTTTCATTTCTAACACTTGCTCACCTAGCTTTAGATCCAGGAAAACCTGATTACCTGGGCCTAAAGTTCCAATTCTCTTTTTAACTGTGGAAATTAATTGTGGAACCTTCTCCCCTCAGAAGTGAGATTAACTCCATCCCTCTTAACATTCCGCAAACCCTCAACACCTGGCTATGTGCTCAGGCCTGGGGTTCCCAGACAACTGGCGAGATTTTACAATGGCTCCCTTATTAATTTTATCCCCTCCCTTTTTGTTTGTTTTTACACTTTTTAATGTGTAATTGCTTTTATGTATTTATTTTTTTAATTGTTGTATGCTGCCCAGAGTCACCTTGTGTGAGATGGGTGGCTATATAAATATGATTAATAAATAATTAATTAATAAATAAAGAGAGAAGTAGAATAACTGATACTGAAGTTGAGTAAGTGGCTTGCTATGTAAATTAAATATTTTTGTTCATATACTAATCATCTAAGATTAGTGTTTTTCTGCACTTCTGTGAAGGACATGCTAATCACCAAAGTAAGATAAATCCATATATTATGCCAACTTATTCATATTTGCATCTTACATGGGTTCGTGTATGCATGTGTGTTTCTGAATATATGTATATGTCTGTGTATATATGTAAATGTTACATTGAGCTGTACATACAAGCCGAAATTACATCTAACTGTATTATATAACTTTATATTATATAACTGAAGTTACGTTCAATTTCCTTTTCCAGCATTTCCATTTTAAAAATTCTTATGATTCTTAGAAGCCCCTCCAACATTTTTTAGAGACAGAGAAAACTAGACAAAATATAAAACAAAGCTCATTAATCCAAGATTTCATTATGTGGCATGATTACCTATCCACTCAGTATAAGTCCTTTAAAATAAATCAGATATTTCAGGAACCTACCTAATCTAGCTGTTATTTGTTAATTAATCATATTGCTTTGAGTGTTCATTTATTTTAATGCAGAAATCTTTTTGGTTTAATAAAGAAATATGTATCCAGTTATCTCAGAAATCAAGAAATCAGCACATAGAAAGATGAAAAGCTCTTCCTTTCTCTATTTAGCATAATTTGTTCTGGAATATTTTATCACTTCAAATGAGTTAATCACAGAGGTAGATTACAGGCATTATTAGTCAATTATACACTCCACAGGGTAAATGAAATATCAACTGCAGGTATCTAGTCAAACAGGACTCTCTGAAATTGTTATTGAAAAACAGCATGTGGTTAAATGGTAGGGCCCATAAAGTTACCCCAGAGTCTCAGCATGTGATATGGAATTCATACAGGAAAAAAAAAAGTATTTAAAGAAAGAAAAGGTACTCTAAACTTGTCCTGTAATAGCTAATATTTCAGCTAAATGGAATGATTATCAGGTATACCTACAGATGTATCCAAAAGAAACAGAGTTCACTGAAAATTATTTCATTGCTTTCTTTTTTCCTCAGCAATGTGTTCTGCAAGCTTAGCCCTTGTTGCTTATATGGCAGGATGGGCAATTTACATGTAATTCCCAGTAGTCTATTTGCAACACCCAATATCTCAAGAACTCACAGCCAGAAATTGTAATGAGCAGAATCTGAACAATACATAATGGTAAATATTTCAAAATGTATTTTTACTAGACTAAGGGTTAATGAAATCTGGGATTCTGAGTGAGACACACTGTGGCAGGGTGAAGTACCCAGCTGGAGGATAGTGGTTAGATGCCAAGGTCATATATCATTCATATAGATGAATCAGCATAAGACCAAGAGCAGAAAAAAGGAATATGCCAGAATGCACCCATAAGGTAGCTAGTTTATACCTTAGATACAGAACATATAAAGAGAAAGGAAAAGCAGAGAAGAGGGGGTTTTGTATTTCAGATGCTGTAAGTCATGCTGCTGGAGAGAACTTCACCCAGGTAACAGCCTGCCAAGTATGCAGATTCCAGCCCTGGGATGTGGGTGGAAGACTGGGAGGAAAAGCCTGAAGTAGCTTGTGAGAGTATGGAAAGATCAGGAAAATACACCAAGGAAAGCATGTCAGACTGTGTTACTTGTATGGCAAATCAGAAGCTGGACCGTGTGAATTTATGAGTTACAGACTTTGTCTGTCAGCAAGATAGCCAGGAGAAAACTCAAGGACATTTCAGAGTCAGTAACTGAGATTATGAGGGAGAGAAGAAGCAGTAATAACTTAAAAGCAAAAAATGAGAAAAAGAGACATAAAAGGAAGGAAATTAAGTAAATTAAGACTTGATCTCTTATATTACTTTGTATGTACATAGATAAACATACTTGTTTTGTAAATAATGCTTTCACTTGTACATACTGTTAGATCACATTACTTCATTAGTATAGGTTGTTTAGCTGCTTCTCTCTTTCTCTCTCCCCCCCCCCCCCCCCCCCCAATGTCTGTATCAACTCCTATCCTGATCGCTTCTCCGATACACATTAAGAATTTTTAGGTCCTGTCAGTGTTGGCACAAAACCATGGTTCACATGCATTAAGCCATTAAGTAGTGCATGAGACTTAAGCTTCCCACAAAGTATGAACCAAGTGGTTTTTTTCAACAATCCATGTTAAGCAAGCCATGACTCAGCATGATATTGGAATTACTAAATGAAAAAAAAAAAGTGTTAACTCTGTCATACTGAATCATGAATGGATTGAAAAGTCAAGTCAGAAGGAAATTAAGAGAAATGGGCTAATGAGAACAGAAATATTGAAATATTCCTTAAATAGAAGTTTATTTAAAAATCAAGGTTGATCTGGTTTGTATTTGTAGGATAACATATTCTGTCCCATGCTTCAAAATGTCCAGACATAAAGTATAAGGAAGAGGTCTACTCTTCTGACAATTAATTAAGAGGTGATCTAAGGGAAATCCAACATGGATTTCTTTTTAGAGCAAAATTATATACTCATCTAAAAATTCTGGCTAGCTGGCTGATTGATTTATTTCCTAGTCCAGTCCTAATTAACTCTGGAAAGGTACAACAAAGTCAAATGCAAAAGATTAAAAAAAAGGTAAAAGGTCAATTTAAACAGTTAAAACATCTTTTACAGCTATTAATAAACTTCATAGCATAACATCTACAACTGACTTCCTGTCAGTTCAAGACCTTCATGCAACATATGCAGCATTTAGGAATTCTTATTACAAAAATATAAAACTTGGATCCAAAAAAATTCATACAACAATAGTTTCTCTAACATTAGATAAATGCATATAGAGTAAGATGCCTATAAACTATTAAAGAAACTAAATATTGCATTTTTTAAACATTTGCTGAAAAATGTATAGAACCAAACAACAAAGGAATGTATGCAGCATTTGGTTTGGGACACATATGGATCTGCATACTTATATTAGTAGCATTGATTATGTAATGTCTCATTATTTGGGGATCAAAGACGACAATTTGAATCTAGTCATTTGTAGGTACTAAGTCCCTTTGGAGAAAGTTTAAATATAGTTCAAAGTAATAAATTTACCTTTACTAGTAATTAACAAAATATAAGATACAAGATTCTATTGAGTTGTTTTCCCATGTTGTCTTTAAAATTTCGTATCATAATAGTCATACGAAGCTGTGGCCCTAATCCCACTTTTCTGACAATAAATTCAATATGACTCACCTTTGAATAAACATGGTCATGGATGTGCTGAAAGAAATTCTGTTTGTAGGTAGACAATCCTGGAAACATTGCCTTCATTGTCTTCATGTACCCAGCAAATTAAAGGGGAAAAAAAGCATACTTATTTAGTGAATACATGCATCTCTATCTAAATCCAGCAGGTGGCAGTACTTTCCTTGGGAAATATTTGTAGTACATCAATTAAAAGCAACAGGGATGACAATTGTCAATACCAAATATGCAAAGAAGTAAATCTTAAAATACAATGTTTCATCAGAGTGGAATTATGTCGTGATTTTTGTTTTATTTATACTGCAATCATAGGCTTCTAGGTGACCTTCAAAATAAGATTATAAACTGATGCATTTTCATGTGCTATGTCATATATTTTGTGTATCAAAAACGGATTTATGTTCTTATGTACAGATTTAGTAATCATACATGGCAATGCACAGAGTGACACAGATTCCAAAAAAGTAGTAGTGAATAAATCTATTTTATTTTCACCACTGAAAACATTAATATCTCTTTTTGCAAATAGAAAGCTAGCTATTCAAAGAAATAAATACAAAGACGACAATAGTCAGTTTGGTATGATGATGAAGGAGCTGGCCTAGAAACCAAGGCTGTGAGTTTATTTATTTATTTATATGTCACATTTATATGGCCACCCATCTCACACGAAGTGACCTTTGGGTGGTGTACAACAATTCAGTTCTAGGCCTCCCTTAGGCATGAAATCTGGCTGGGTGACTTTGGAATTTACTCTCAGTACAACCCACCTCATAGGGTTATTGTTGTGAGGAAAACAGGAGTCAGAAGTATTCGGCATTAGGGATGTTCACCACCTTGAGTTATATATTTAAAAAGTCAGGAAATCATCATCATCATCATCATCATCTCCCAGTGAGCCACTACCTTGAAGTGGTTGTGGGGCTTGCATGCCTTGAGGAGGATGAGAACTATGCCAGAGGTTCAACCCTACTAGACAGGACTCATCAGAGGAGTCAGACGAAGAATGTCTTTCCCATAAACAATATGGTGAGATATAATTTACAGAAACACATACTGGATCAGTCGTTGCTAGGTGATATAGTTCCTGGATATCTGGTGACAAGTGGGCTATAGGGCTCAGGATTGTTGGCTGAGCAACCAGGACCAGCAGCTACAGAACTACTGGAAGAAAAGTTGTTTACCCATCACAAATATACAAAGACTGAAAACAAAGAAATAAAGATTTGGTATTACAAATCAAGTCCAACAAGAAGAGGATATCTGAAAAGAATGTACCACTTCTGGAAAGAACAACATCCAGAATCAGAAAGAACAGAACTAAAGCTAGCAGATCAATGCTTATTTATAACATGAAATAAAGTATTCACAGAAGTAGAATTGGAAGAACTGCAAAGGTCTACCCAGGGCAAAAAAAATCAAAGCCAGAAGTAGCTCAAACATAGAGACTACTCCTCAGAAAGGACAAAGCCCTCTAACTAAACAACAAGAAGAACTTAAACAAAGAATAACTGAGCATCTAGAACAGCACAAAAACAACAGAATAAGGTTGCCTGCATTGAAGTTGGTTACAAAGAAACAGCTAGCACAAATATTAAACAATGCCAATACTGTAATATCAAATACAGGTGAAACTCGATAAATTAGAATATCGTGCAAATGTTCATTTATGTCAGTACGGCAACTCAAAAGGTGAAACCAATATATGAGACAGATGCATTACATGCAAAGCGAGATATGTCAAGCCTTACTTTGCTATAATTGTGATGATTATGGCGTACAGCTTATGAAAACCCCAAATTCACAATCTCAGAAAATTAGAATATTACATGACATCAATAACACAAGGATTGGAAATAGAACAATATCGGACCTCTGCAAAGTATAAGCATGCATATGTACTCAGTACTTGGTTTGGGCCCCTTTTGCAGCAATGACTGCCGCAATGCGGCGTGGCATGGATGCTATCAGCCTGTGGCACTGCTGAGGTGTTATGGAAGACCAGGATGCTTCAATAGCGGCCTTCAACTCCGCTGCATTGTTCGGTCTCATGTCCCTCATCTTTCTCTTGGCAATGCCCCATAGATTCTCTATGGGGTTCAGGTCAGGCGAGTTTGCTGGCCAATCAAGCACAGTAATCCCATGGTCATTGAACCAGGTTTTGGTACTTTTGGCAGTGTGGGCAGGTGCCACGTCCTGCTGGAAAATGAAGTCAGCATTTTCGTCTGTGGAAGGCAAGCTCGTCTGTGGAAGGAAGCATGAAGTGCTCCAAAATCTCCTGGTAGATGGCTGCATTGACTCTGGACTTAATGAAGCACAGTGGACCAACACCAGCAGATGACATGGCTCCCCAAATCAACACAGACTGTGGAAACTTCACACTGGACTTCAAGCATCGTGCATTGTGTGCCTCTCCATTCTTCCTCCAGACCTTGGGTCCTTGGTTCCCAAATGAGATGCAAAAGTTGCTCTCATCAGAAAAGAGGACTTTGGACCACTGGGCAGCAGACCAGTTCTTTTTTTCTGTAGCCCAGGTAAGACGCTTCTGACGTTGTTTGTTGTTCAGGAGCGGCTTGACAAGAGGAATACGACATTTGAAGCCCATGTCCAGGATCCCTCTGTGTGTGGTGGCTCTTGATGCACTAACTCCAGCCTCAGTCCACTCCTTGTGAAAGTCCCCAACACTTTTGAATGGCCTTTTCCTGACAATCCTCTCCAGGTTGCGGTCATCCCTGCTGCTTGTGCACCTTTTTCTATCACACTTTTCCCTTCCACATAACCTTCTATTGATGTGCTTTAATACAGCACTTTGGGAACATCCAACTTCTTTTGCAATTACCTTTTGGGGCTTTCCCTCCTTATGGAAGGTGTCAATGATGGTTTTCTGCACAACTGTCAGGTCAGCAGTCTTTCCCATGCTTGTGATTCCTACTGAACCAGCCTGAGAGACCATTGAAAGGCTCAGGAACCCTTTGCAGGTGTTATGGATTTTTCAGCTGATTAGAGTGGGACACTTTGAGCCTAGCATATTGAACCTTTTCACACTATTCTAATTTTCTGAGATTGTGAATTTGGGGTTTTCATAAGCTGTATGCCATAATCATCACAATTATACCAAGGTAAGGCTTGACATATCTCACTTTGCATGTAATGCGTCTATCTCATATATTGGTTTCACCTTTTGAGTTGCCATACTGACATAAATGAACATTTGCACGATATTCTAATTATTCGAGTTTCACCTGTATAAGCACCAGCCCACTGCAAGGAAGAAATCAACTGATATACAGCACAGCTGCAGTTATAACTGAACACCTTGGATGCAAAATCAACAAGAAAAAAAGCCAAACAATGCACCACCAAAATGGAAGTTCAGGTTGGAAAATAAGATCAGTGTGCTAAGATCAGATAAAAGCAAGCTAGAACAGATGAAAGAAAAGAAGCTGAAGAACGAAAAGACCAAAGAATACCTGATCAAGAAATATCACCTAGAAACAAGAAAGATCAAGGAAGCACCGGAAATAATAAAGCAACAAATAACAGCCGTATCCCAAAAGATCCGCAGATACGAAGCTCAAATTGCATACTATAGGCAGAGTACCCACTTTCAGTAGAATCAGAAATGTTTCTATCAATCTATCAAGTACAATGAACCAGTCAACATCTGACAAAGAAATAGTGCAGTTCTGGGCACAGCTATGGGACTTCCGAAAGAAATACAACAAGAATGCAGTTTGGATAAAGGAGGTGGATAAGAATAAAAAAGAAGCTGAAATGGAAAAAAAAAAAAAGCTTGTAATAACAGCAGAAATGGGGGAGAAAAATGCAAGGAAGGTCAAGAATTGGTCAGCATCAGGTGAAGATGAACTGCATGGTTTTGGTTGAAACATCTGACTGTTCTGCACCCACTCATTGCCAAGCAGTTTAATAACATACCGCAAGAAGGTGAAATTGAAGATTGGTTAGTATCTGGCAAAACCTACCTGATAATGAAAGATCCAGCAAAATGGGCAGCACCATGTAACTACAGGCCAATTATCTGCTTGCCAACAACTTTCAGATTGTTAACTGGTGTGGTAGCTGATGCAGTCCAACAGCATCTAGTTGAAAACAAGCTCTTTCCATCTGAGCAGAAAGGAAACTGCCCAAACAGCGGAGGGACAAAAGATCAGCTCTTAATTAACAAGATGATTTTGGAAAACTATAAGAAAAGGAAGACCAAATTGAATATAGCTTTGGATTGATTACAAGAAGACATTCGACTCCCTGCCACATGACTAATAACCAACTGACTAGAAATAACAGGAGTCAGTAGAATCATCAGAAGCTTTGTGCAAAGATCAGTGGCACAATGGAAGACACAGTTGCTGGTCAATGATGATAGACTGGGAGAGGTTAACATCAAGAGAAGGATTTTTCAAGGAGACTCACTATGACCACTACTGTTTGTCATTGCATTAATTCCTCTGTTACCAATACTGAACAACTCAGGTCATGACTATCAAACATCAAAAATATCTGCCAGGCTATCACATCTCCTTTAGAAAGATGATCTGAAGCTGTATGGAAAAACCCCATCTGAAATAGAATCACCAGTCAACACTTTCTGAATACAAAGCCAAGATACTGCAATGGAGTTTGGACTGGACAGATGTGCCACCCTTACATAAATAACATCAAGAGTCTGGATGAAGATCACTACAAGTACCTGGGCATCCTTTAAGCTGACAACATCAAGCATAGTCAAGAAAAAGGTTAGTAGTCAATACATCAGAAGAAGATCTTAAAGTCCAAACTCAGTGGAGGAAATACTATCAAGGCAATTAACACCTGGGCAATTCCAGTTATTAGATACACAGCTTGAATAATGGACTGGACTCAGACAGAACTAGAAGCCCGGGATAGGAAGATCAGAAAAGTAATGACAATGAATCATGCCCTTAATCCATGCAGCAACGTTGACAGACTTTACTTACCAAGGAGCATAGGTGGGCATGGAATGTTACAAGTACATCAGACAGTTGAAGAAGAAAAAAGGGCATTAGAAGAATATGTGAAGGACAGTGAAGAAGGTGCACTGAAACTAGTACACCATGAAGGCTTAATGAATACCAAAGAAACCAAACTGGCTACGAGAAAGACCAAATGAAGAATAGAAAAGAGAAATTGCAAGGCAAAGTATTAAATGGCTAGTACACAAAGAACTAACAGTCAAAGCAGACAACAACAAGACCTGGCAATGGCAAAGAGCAGGAAAGTTGAAGAAAGAGACAGAGGGGCTAATTCTGGATGCACAAGACCAACCCTTAAGAACAAATGCATTGTTGTTCAGTCGTTAAGTTGTGTCTGACTCTTCGTGACCCCATGAACCATATTGCGCCAGACCTTCCTATCTTTCACTGCCTCCCTGAGTTTTCTCAATTTCATGCTCATTGCTTCAGTGATGCTATCTAGCCATCTCATCCTCTGCCGTCCTCTTCTCCTTTTACCTTCCATCTTTCCCAGCATCAGGGTCTTTTCCAAAGAGTCCTCTCTTCGCATTAGGTGACCAAAGTATCTGAGCTTGAGCTTCATTATCAATGCATACAAAGCCAGAATTGAGAAGACAGCAACAGACAGCAAATGCTGCCTTTGCAAAGAAGCTGAAGAAACAGTGGACAACCTAGTTAGATGCTGCAAGAAGATTGCACAGTCTGACTACGAACAACAGCATGACAAAGTAGCAACAATGGTGCATTGGAATATCTGCAAGAAATACCATTTGCCTGCAGGCAAGAACTGGTAGGACCATAAAACAAAGTAATAGAAAATGAAGAAGCTAAAGTGTTCTGGGACATTAGAATTGAAACAGACAAGCACCTGCCACACAACACCGCAGATTTAACCATTGTTGAAGAGAAAGTACTGGAGAAAATCACAAAATATAAAGACCTGCAAATAGAAGTAGAATGACTATGGCAAAAGAAAGCAAAGATAGCACCAATAGTTATAGGCACCTTAAGTGCAATCCCAAAATGTCTGGAGCACCACTTGAAGACCATCGGCATTGACAAAATCACCATTAGTCAACTGCAAAAGGCAGCTTTACTTGGAACAGCTTACATCCTGCGCCAATACCTTTAACACCATCAAACAACAACATCTGTCAACCCCAGGTCCTTGGGAAGGACTCGATAGTTGGATAAAAATGCCAAATCTAGTCTAAACACCTGGTGACAGTGTGCCCAACAATAATAAAACTTAAAGAGAGAAGCATGTGGGATTGGCAAAGGAAAATCAGTTATTTCTCTCACTTTTATCCTTTTTGTTTAATGTGTAAAATGAACTTATTAAATGTAGTTTGTTAATCTATAAAGAACACTGAATTACTGCTACAGTATAGTGAACAACACCAGTTCATTGTTCTAAATAAATATGAAGTGCATTTACAAACAAATCTTTAAAGGAGTTGACAAATGAATGGCATTGTTTTTCTTCATGTTACATTTTAAAATTTAACATGAATATTACTTAATGAATATTTAAAATATGTGCTGGAACTAAAATAACTTTGGGTCATGAGAGGTGGGCATGTACATATTCAACTGAGTCCTCCATTTACCTCTAGCCTTTACATTTCATGACACCTCTGAGGATACTCAATTTTCAACCCAGCAGTTTTCCTGGATTTCCCAAAATAAACACAGAACTGGATGTGTAGATAAAATGAATTGGAAAAAAAAAAGTCTGTTGTTAAGTCCAAAATTCTACTGCTTATAAAGTTGCTTTCCTGACGTTAAACGAACTCCTCCATCATCCTTAGCTGCACAGCCAAAGTTAAGAGATTATATATATATAAAAAAAAAAAAATCCCCTCTCACCCCTATGGGTGGTACGTGTCTTCCTCAATCTCGGGCCCTCTACCAGAGGCCTGGGAGTTTGAGGGTTCTGTCCAGTATCTTAGCTGTTCCTAGCACTGCACTCTTCTGCACAGAGAGCTCTGATGTTGTTCCTGGGATCTGTTGGAGCCATTCTCCCAGCTTAGGAGTCATGGTCCCGAGTGCTCCTACCACCACTGGGACCACTTTGGCCTTTACTTTCCACATCCTCTCGATTTCCTCCTTCAGGCCCTGGTACTTCTCCAGCTTCTCATGCTCCTTCTTCCTGATGTTGCTGTCACTTGGCACTACTACATCTATCACTACCGCTGTCTTCTGGTTTTTGTCTACTACCACAATGTCTGGTTGATTAGCCAGTACCTGCCTGTCCGTCTGGATCTGGAAGTCCCACAGGATCTTAGCCCTGTTATTCTCCACAACCTTCTGTGGAATCTCCCATCTGGACTTGGGGGGGTCTAGCCCATATGCTGTGCAGATGTTCCTGTACACAATGCCAGCTACTTGGTTGTGCCATTCAGTGTATGCTGTTCCTGTCTGCATCTTACGCCCTGCCACTATATGTTAGACTGTCTCTGAGGCCTCTTTGCACAATCTGCACCTTGGGTCCTGTCTAGCGTGGTAGACCCCTGCTTCTATGGATCTGGTGCTTAGTGCCTGTTCTTGTGCTGCTATGATCAGTGCCTCAGTGCTGTCATTCCAGCCACTGATAGGATTTCCCAGTGTCAGCCACCTCAGCTATCTGTCGATGGTACATCCCATGCAGGGGCTTGTCTTGCCATGGCACTTCCTCTGCTTGAACCTCCTGCCTTGTCTGCTGCTGCCTGAGGCATTCTCTCAGCAGCTCATCTTTGGGTGCCATCTTACTGATGTACTCCTGGATACTCCGGGTTTCATCCAGGACAGTGGCTTTGACACTCATCAGACCCCGCCCACCCTCTTTGCACCTGGTGTACAGTCTCTGGGTGTTGGACTTGGGGTGGAAACCTCCATACATTGTGAGGAGCTTCCGGGTCTTCACATCAGCAGCCTTCATGTCTTCCTTTGGCCAGCTCACTATACCGGCAGGGTATCTGATGACTGGCAGGGCATACCTGTTAATGGCATGGATCTTGTTCTTCCCATTGAGCTGGCTCTTCAGGACCTGTCTTATCCTTTGGTGGTACTTGGATGTTGCTGTCTTTCTTGCCTCCTCCTCATGGTCCCCGTGTGACTGTGGGACACCAAGTTCTCTATGTCTGCTATGTGGCCCACTGGTAGTTCCACTCCATCGGTCTTAACTACCTTCCCTCTGTTTACTATCATCCTGCCACACTTCTCCAGTCCGAATGACATCCCAATGTCCTCGCTGTAGATCCATGTCAGGTGGATCAGTGAATCGATGTCTTGTTCACTCTTAGCATACAGCTTGATGTCATCCATGTAGAGGAGGTGGCTAACGGTGATTCCACTCTTGAACTTGTACCCATATCCAGACCTTGTGATTATCTGGCTGAGGGGGTTTAAGCCTATGCAGAACAGCAGTGGGAACACTGCATCACCTTGGTATATGCCACACTTGATGGCCATTTGTGCGAGCTGTCTTGAGTTCACTTCCAGCGTTGTCTTCCACAGGCCCATTGAGTGCTTGAGGAAGGTCCTTAGTGTCCTGTTGACTTTGTATAGTGCCAGGCATTCACAGATCCATGTGTGCGGCATTGAGTTATAGGCTTTCCTGTAGTCAATCCAGGCTGTGCTCAGATTGGTCTGCCTAGACCTTGAGTCTCGGGCGACTGCCCTATCTATGAGTAACTGGTGTTTTGAGCCTCTGGTGTTGTTCCCAATGCCCTTCTGAGCTGTGCTCATGTACTGGCCCATATGGTCTTGTAGCTTGGCAGCTATGATGCCTGATAGAACTTTCCATGTTGTGGGGAGGCAGGTTATTGGCCGGTAGTTGGATGGTGCTGTTCCTTTGTGAGGGTCTTTCATGATCAGCACTGTCCTTCCTTGTGTTAGCCAGTCTGGGTGGGAGCCTGCTGCTAGCAGTTGGTTCATCTGTGCTGCTAGGCATTCATGCACTGCTGTTAGTTTCTTTAGCCAGTAGGTGTGGATCATGTCCGGGCAAGGGGCTGTCCAGCTTTTCATGTTCTTGACCCGCTGTTGGATGTCTGCTACTGTGATGGTGACTGGTTCCTGTTCTGGGAGATTGCTGTGGTCTGCTTTCAGGTCCTGCAGCCACTTTGCACTGGTGTTACGCATCTTCTCTTTCTCCCATATGTTCTTCCAGTACTGTTCAGTTTCCGCTGCTGGTGGTTCAGCTGCTACTCTGTGGTTGCACTGCAGTTGGGAGTACACTTTGGATGGTTCTTTGGAGAACAGGGCATTTATCTTCTTGGCCTCTGCTTCTCTAGTGTATCTCCTTAGCCTGGCAGCCAGTGCTGTGAGCCTTTGTTTAGCAGTCTCTAGGGCTTCAGATGGAGTCAGGCTCATGTATTTTTTTTTCAGTAGCCGAGTCTTATCCTTAATCTCCACACGCTTCTGTAGTTCCACCAGCTGACTGACTTCTCTCCGAGTTGCCTTGATCTTAGCCTCCAATCTCATTTTCCAGGGTGGGTATGTACTGCTGTTCTTCTTGATCATGTAGCCAAGCATTTCCAGGATTACAGCGGCTGTAGCATATACCAATTCATTGGTTTCAGTTATGGTGGTAGTAGGGATTGTCTGGAGGGCTCTGTTGGCATCTTCTAGCATACTAACTGATGGTACTTCTCCATTGAGCCTTGGTAATCGGACTCGAGGGTTGACTGTAGCTAGTTTATCCATGATCTTATGCCTCATATCAGCTGCTGTGCTCTGTAATGGAAGGAGTGGCAGTGACACTCCAGCTTCAGGTGTTGGCTGCACATCTGTTTGTTCTTCCAGGTCTGCTTGAGTCCGGGTTGTAATGTGGAGTTGGTCTATCTCAAGTTGTGAGAGCAGTTTCCTCTTCGCTATGTTGAAACACTGGGTAACTAATTGTTTCTCAGTTAGTGTCGATTTAGGCCTTCTGTCTATCCATAGTTCCCTGATATGTTTCATATATCCCCTCTCATTAGGTCTGCTGTTGTAGTAGCATTCCATCATTTCCAAGTTCTCTTGTCTCATCCATGTATGGTTTGTTCCAGTAGCCCACTTAACATCAGATTGTCCTGGTTCCCCAACATCTGACGCGGACCTTGTTAATCCGGGCGACGTCCGAGCCGGCATGACTCTCTTAGTTCGTGTCACTCTCATATTTTGAGGTAGGCAGGTGAAGCGTTAGGGGGTCTTTGCCCAAGGACCCCTACTGGTAAGGTAGTACCAGCCGGGATTTGAACCCCGGTCTCTTGCATCAAAGGCGGTGTTCTAACCACTACACTATCCAGCCATATATATATGGCTGCTGAATTAATAATTTGAAACTTAGCATTCATTATTGTGTGATTTTGTCTGTGAATGTTCTGTACATCAAATCATTTCAACAAAAATTGCCAGAGTTTCAGGAAAATAAGAGTACTGAAAATTTCCCAGGTTGAATTCTTTTCAACATGGTTGTCACAGGTTAACAATACTAATCTAATTTCAGCTAGTCTCCAAAAAGCTGAACATTTGTTTCATTTCTTGTTTTTTAACCTCTTGGTCCTTATGGGGCTGCTGAGGTTATGACAGTCTAGACTGGTTTTGATTTCACCATGGATGTTTTAAGCTTTATCTACATTGTGTGTAAGCTGCTGGGAGTCATTTGATTGTGATGAGATAGAAGTGTTATTATCAGGACCAGATTGGTATTGGTATGGGAAGCCACCAGAAAATCCCAGAGCTATTTCATCAAACTTTGAGCAGCAATTCAATTTTTTTCCCAACTTTTAAAAGTGTATTTTATCAGCAACATATTTCGTGCACATTCCCGTTCATTCAAAAGTAAGCACATGCTTACATAATAAGAAAGACAGCAAACTACAAAAATATAATTGCTTTATTATAAAAATTAAAGTTTCCTTTTTCTTTTTTCTTTTGCTGAAATAGGATTAATAAAAAATAAATGTTCCTTGCAGTGAGGAAGGGGCAAGAAATATTAGATTTACTGAGCTTTTGGACTTGGAAAAAGCAACAGTACGTAGTTATTCTTTCTGCTTCTTTAGAGATATGGAGAAAAGTTGAAACATTTATGATCAATTTATACTTAAGAAACTCAAATAAAAGTTGCATCCCTGTAGAATTACATCATTCAGTTAACTGGACTGAATTATGCAATTATTATATATAATAGCAATTCCATAAGGGTAGGCCCTTATATAGGCAAATAGGACTATCCCCACAGAATAAAAAATCAACACAGGTCTGAGAAAAGAAATAAAATTCTTATTGGGGAGAGGAAAGTGAGGTTACAGCCCACTAGTTGTAAAAATTGAGTATATTCAATCAACAGAGAATACTATTTTGGGAACATGAACAAAATGAAGAATAAGAGAGAGAGAGAATGGAGTGGAATACCTATAAACATTTTATGCAGTTTCTACTTGTTTCCATCTACCTGCTGCATAAAAATAATGTCCATTTAATAACATTTGGTGACATTCCAATAAGCAAAGGTAAAGGTTGCAGAACTGGATTTGCCAGCTGCAGGATTAGAGCTGATACTATGTTTTGAACCAAAACATAACATAATTGCCTTGTGTTATTCTGAATGGCATTTCAGTATCTGTTATTCTCCATTACCTAGCATCAGTTGCCCATTCATAATAATAGCTATAAGCACTCACTTCACAGCCACTGAAATCCTAAAATCCTCTGAATTTAGCTTAGTCTGAGCATCACCTGAGCTAAAGAGATCCCCAAATGCTCTTCATGGATGCCCCAGACTTCTCTGTTATTAAGATGTCATCACCAGCTATCTGAATTATCTGAAGTACAACTGATTTTTATCTTACCATTTCTTGAGGAATCCTTGGTGCTCTCTGAGCTTGGTTGTTTGCTTGCAGACATTTCAATATCCAAATAGGTAACATTATCAGTGCGAGCAAACATGGATTTTGCTCTGTTTGTTATATACAGTAGCTTCTAATTTATACTAAAATTATTATAATTACACTCAGCTCTGTCATTAGGTAAAGCAAAGAAGCACAACTTCTATTAGTCCAAGAATTACACTAGGCCATGTGTGGCATATTAGAGGCCCAATTACCCTCCAGCAAGCCTCTGTTCTTGTGGACGTTTCTGAGTTTTAATGCAATATATTTTTGAAAAATGAAAACATAAGAAAAATTGCAGCAACCAAATAACAAAAACCATCCTGCTGGTTATGTTACATGGTTAGCTATTTACATGATGGGATTCCAAATTATACCTTTGGGATATGCAAAAACACTCTCTTGCCCAAATATTCAGTATGTTGTTTCTGTCAGTGCCAGAACAGGATTGCAGTAATCATTGGGTTATTCAGTCACTTCCTATTTCCATTTCTATTTTTGGAACAAAGCCCTTTGAAAAAATTCCACTGCTGTCAGTGCTGTTTCTGAGTGTTGGATTGGAAAACAAATGTCCACCATTGCCTTGCAATATTGATTATGAGTGAAAATGTGATCATATTGCATTAACTGGCCCCAAAGCACTGAAGTCCTGTCAAGGCAGCAGAAAGAAATTAATGTGCTCATATAATGCCTAAGAAAAATATGAGATGTTGTTCACTCCCCCTTGAAGATAAAGAGGTATGTGCCAACAGACGAAAGGTAATAGCTTTTAGAAGAGAACATGATTTCTACACTTTTATTAAAATCATTATTTAATGTGCAAAGAAATAATGAAGTTACAGCACTGGCATTTCAAGCAGTAATCTGTAGCCATTAAGTCTTAAATTATGAAGCTTATTTTATGAAATGAAGGAAGGAAAAAAGAGAAACATCTCTCCCAAATCAGCATTAATTCTCAATGACTGGATTCTATAAAATAATATACAGATGCATTCAGTTCAACAAATGGAAAGTTAGGTAACTTCATGCATACATTTAAAGTGAGAAAATTATGTTTTCTGTTCAATGAATAGAATGCCCATCTACCTTGACTCTGCCGTTATCTCCCGTATAACAAAAGTGCTGTCCACATATCTGCCTTCCATTTTTTATTCTTCCTTCTTCATTGCCTTCCCTCCTATAACAGCCCAATCTACAAATTCTGAGAGACAATTTGAAAGCAGATCTCTCTACTTAACAACTTACACTGGCTTTTCCTAGTAAGCCTATTATTCCCATGTTATGAAAATTCTGTTTGAAGATTGTGTGAAATGCTAACTGTTTCACATTAGCTGCCATGTGATGGGAAAGCACTCATGAAAAAGACAAAAAAGTAATTGTCTCATTTTACTATATTCCACAATTCAGTGCAAGGAGGTCACCTAGCAAAAGAAGTTTAATTATTAGTGTTTCATTAATGACTGCATATTATTTGGCTCCCTATTCTTAGTCACATAAAACCACTTTGTATGAGGCATCCATCCATCTCCTGCTGCTCTTACTTTTATGCATTCCCTGAACAAAGGATGATATCAAATTAATTTCCTTCAGTGGGTAGTAGGCAAAGAGCGTAGTTCCCATTCCTTCCTACAGCTAATTTTGCCATGTACTTTGCCTGCTTTTAAACTAAAATTGAGCAAAGTTATGAATGAACTTTGTCTTTGGAATAGCTGAGTAAACTGACTGTATTGCATTCAGAAAGTAACATTATAGTAATCAGATTATGAGGTACCATTTTCTTGTGCATAATTTCAAATAAATGAATACTATTAATTGTAGTGGATATTTCCCCAAGGAAGCTGTTAACATTTTGGAAAACACATTTGAACTTCTGCATATATCCTGATGGACTCTCAAGATAGAGCAAATAGCTTTAATTGAAAGAACCACATCTGCTTCCAAAACTAATTTTGAATTTCAACCAAGAACTCTTTCTTTCAAAATGAGGCTATTTATCAGAAGTCTATCAGCCACCATATGGTTCTCAGAGAAAATAGCACATTTATGACTCATGTATCCTCTTGATGTTTTCTAATACAAATGAATTCATTTTAGTCATTATGGAAACAATATATACATCTTCCCCCATTCCTCCACAATATGCAAGTTTACTATAATTTTAATAGTTAATGTGTAAAACTTCCATCATTAAGTCAACCCAACTTTCTCACCAAAATACCATATTTTAATGTCTGATTAAATGAAATCATGATTAATGGAAAAAAAAAACTTTCTTAATATAGTAAACAGCATTTACACTAAGGATGGTGTGAATTTGTCATCCTGCCAAGCACTGTTTGCAATATATATTTTTCCTTTCTACACAGCTCCCTCTTCTGACAAAGACCAGCAAACATCTGAGATCATTATGAATTCAACAGTGCTATATCTGTTGAAAGGAAGATAAATACCTCTTAAGTTTGAAACTCAATTTGTGGTTGAATGATTAATGTCACTGAGGTCTTGCAATTACATAAGTTTGAATGTCACCCAGGGGGTTCAAGTTGTTATGCCAGTATTTCTTCTAAATTCAGCGCACAACAGGACTTGTTTCACTAGATGAAGAGTATGTTCTCCCTGTAGAAATAAGCAGCTTAAGTAAAACTCCAGTTTTTACAAACAATTATAAATAAGTTTGGTAACTTTGTATACACAACATTAATCTGTTTACTGTTATCCAAATAATAGTCCAGAACTCTTATTCTTTCTTTTATACAAAGGAAAAAAAAATGCTACATTAACCTTACAAAAAATAATATTCAGTGTTAAACAGAGACTGGAGCACTGAGAATCAGTATTAATTTACAGGGTGGTGTGTTGTAGAATCAGAATTATTTCCAAAGTTTAAAACTTGAGAATCGTTTTGTTTAAAAAAAAAAAAAGGTAAAAGTTTGTTAAGCTACTCTGCTGTTTGAGAACATTCTTAGTTATTCTGTTGTGCAGGACACCCAGTTTTATTTATTTATTTATTTACTTATTTATTAAATTTGTCCCCACTCATCCCACCCCCCAATGGGGGACTCTGGGCGGCTCACAACATATTGAAACAATAAATAGATATACAATTAAAATTCATAACATTTACAGAAAAGGAAAAAAATCCAGGAGGCCAATGGTTCAAGGCAGCTCTAAAGTCCTACTCTGATGGCCCCACTGATCATAGAGAAGTAACAAAAACAAATGTATTTTTATTTTTTCATTTATTCATCCCACCATAATCAAACACAAATCTCATATGCAGACCTAGAGGAGTAATAAATTAATAGAATGGGAGGAAATCACCATTTATAAAGTGTCATTAGTTTCTTCAAGGAAATGTTCGTGTGTTTAAATATATATACAGACATAAATAAGTGTGTGTGTATATATATACACATGCATATACACATACATATGCTAATTAGAGACTTCACATTCCTTCTTAAGATGCCAAGGAAAGTCCTTAGTGTTTAGTTTTCATGAAAAAAACAAATACTGTCACTGGTCTATTTATTAGGCTGAAATTAAGCTTGCTGAGTCCACATACCCTTGAAATCTGCAAAATCAATACCATAATGTGTATTTCACATGTAGACATCAGCAGTTCCCACAACAGTTATCTGTCTTCTAGTAGTTTGTATTTCAAGCCTAGTTCAGCCCATTTCATAATGAAAAGGAAAGTGATGGAGTGAAAAGAGACAGTGGAAGGACCGATCATAGGAAATTAGTTTAGGAAAAATGCTACCTCTGACATCTCCATAGCTGTTCACAGGATAATTTAACAGTCAGTGAAGTATGGCTGGCTTTACTGCTTTTAAAATGGCTAATGATGTCTTTGTATAAAACCTAACATCTCCATGTTTAGTTCTAATTGTTTCTAAATTGCTTATAGTTCAAAAGTTCAGATTGCATTCAGGGACAAAAATAACAAAAAATTGTTGTTCATAAATCATAGGACCAAATCTCCCATTTTTAAAAACTGTAAAAGAGTGAGGTAGAGCAGTCCCTGCTTTTGTATCCCAGTTCAACAGGAGACAATACAAATGGAGACAGGGAGAGAAGCTAATTAGTAGAATGTACCTGACACAGTTCAACGAACACAGATTAGCACTGTCTGAGTTTACTGTTCCTTATACTTTTTTGATACTCCCCAAATGGCTACAGATGTAATATCAATATTCAGATTCTGGTTCATTAACAGCATTTTAAAATAATGAGATTCATGCAATATCACTTCAAATCTGAATCCTATTACATATATTTCTCAGGACTAGAACTGTAGAAGATTAGTGCTTTCCTAGATCACATCTTTATTATACAGATAAAAAGCAACTAAGTGGGGATGTAAAAGTATCCTGAGGTTGACCTAAAATAGCATGATTAATTGAATTCTTTGTAGTATCAATGAATGGCAGTGCACTGATTCCACTAAAGATTATTATTCGTTGCTCAATGCATGTTGTGTAAATATATCTTCAAAAACCAATGTATGTTAGGGAACACTACATGCAACAGTCTACTTTGCAGAAAGTTGTGTAAAATAAATGCTGGACATTCCAGCAGCTTTTATTTATTTCAGTTTTTTAAAAAGGTGCATTAAATAATCATCAATATTTGTAAAACTAGATTGGACTCTACATTGAAATCCATATGACAGTCATTCTTGAATTGTTTACCTATATTAAGTGACTAAAGTATTCCACATGTCTCTTTTTTATTTTTACCTTTTTTCTAACAGTCAACCATGATAGCCTATGTCACACAAATACAGTTACTCTTCAAAATGTCACAGACTCCTTTTTAGTTTTCTTTTCAGCTTCTTTTTAAACAGTCACAGTTTTGGAAGGGTTAACACCAGAGATCACATCATAAGCAAATTCCCCTGTTACTATTCATGCAATTTATGAATCTACACAAGTTGTTGTAACAATTTTAAAATGTTATTAATCATCATTTAACTGTGCAGCAAGCAGGTGTGTAGATTGGACCTGACAGAAGTATTGGTGTTTTTTCTTTTTTTTTTCTTTTTAATATCTGTACATGAATTCAGCAATCTATCTTGAAGATGAATGTAGTCCATATGTAAAAGCTTGCATAAGCTGCTAAGGAACAGCTGTACATTACAAAACTAAGAACCATTGCTTGGCAGCCAGGACCAAGCATACTGTAAAATGATTTCAACTGTTCTTATGAATATGATCATTTTAACTTCATTATTCAATACAGTAAAGATATTAAATAAAAACCCTTAAAGTGCTATATATATTCTCCACATATTCAAAAGTATTATTATTGTCCTATGACATGAATTTGTACTTTTCTTTCCCCCAATTACTTCTTAATCATAAAATAACATTTAAAAAGTCATTTTAATGAAAAAATGAATACAGGTAGTCCTTGCTTAATAATCCTAATTGGGACTGGAATTTCCATTGCTAAGCAAAGAGGTCATTAGGTGAAACATCACATAACTGCATCACTTAGCAACAGCAGTTCTGGTAGTTCTGGTTGTGGCCATTAGGCCAGGACCTCACACTTCTCCTGCCCTGTTGCATGCCTCCCCAAAGCCTTGCAAGGCAAAGGGCCCACAGCTGCCTCAGCTGGGTGTGCCTCATCAGCAGTGGGAGGAAGAAGACAGTGAAGGTCAGCTAGAGGCAGCGAGGGGCAGCTGGGATAGGTGGCAGTGGCAGAGTGCAGGGTGGCCAAAAGGGTAGAGACAGGGGGAGGTAGTAGGGTGGGGGGAGTTGCACACTGTGGTCGTAAACACTGGTGGACTGCTGAGTGGATGAAATTTGATTATGTAACCATGGGGGCACTGCAATGGCCATAACTTTCAGGACGTCATAACTACTATTTGTTCAGCACCATCATAACTTCAAATGGTCACTGAATGAATGGTCATTAAGCAAGGACTATCTGTAAGGATACAATCATTCAACACACTTACTGGGGAATACTTACAATGGGATTTACTTTTGTGGAGACACACGTAGGATTGAACTTTAATATTTAGAAAGCTGGCTAAATTCACAGATCACACTAGCTATTATTTGTTTACCAATATTTAAGAAATTATTTTGAAGATTTGATCTTCACATATATTATCTTAATTAGAATATTGTTGACATTCTACCTACCTTCATATCTTATCTTTCCTTCTTTGAATCTCAAGGCAGAAAATATATGAACTATATGAAAACTCACAACATCCCATTAATTTATGTTAACTTGATTTGTCCCAAGCTACCTACTGATGTTCTTGTCTTTAAAAAATATAGACACATACACACAGGTGAACATAAAACAATTGTGGATAATCATTAATTGAAGTTTGAATGCACAGAGAGATGCCACCAGAGGCAGCAGAAATATTATTTCATTTTTTTCAATTAGTAGGAGCTAAAAAAAAAAATTATCACCTATTAAAAGTTGTCCCCAAAATATAGCAGTTCAACTTTTTAAAAATAAGGATACATCCAACTTCAAAAGAAGCAGGTAGGACTTCTATGCATCAGGAACTATGTATAGTATTCTACTGTGTTGTAGTGGAAATAATTGAAGCAATACTGGATGCACAAACACAACTATTGTTTATGAACAAATTATTAAGGCTGGTCATAAAACTCTAGTCACAGCTACAGCTCTTTCAAAACTACATGGGTTACAATGGGCAAAAAGATATAACTAACACATAGTACTTTCTAGCATACATAGCAGCCCTCTCCCATTAGTTAACATAATCCATCCAGTGAGGGGAAACCTTTTCACTGAAAGGTCTCTGGCTTCAGCTGTGGATGTAGAGTGTCCAGTATTTTCAATGTGCTTTGAAAACTATTTTTCTAGCAAGTATGTTGTCATGAGCTCATTCTGTGAAGAATGGCTTCTCATTTGATGAAAAAACAATCTCATACTAGCCTGTCTCTGCAATGAACCTTGTACAAAATTTGTCCCAGGACATCAATGATAGTAAAGGAACACCACCTGGAATGTGTTCATCTAACAAATAAATTGACAGTAGAGGCTGCTAGCACAGTATCCCAAGATTGTTACTGGTTTTTATTTTGATGTAAATCATCAGTTAGTTTTGGTTAGACACAGTCATGAAAAAGTTTTTAGCCTGTGCCCCAAAGCTCTGTTTTTGTTTGTTTGGTTGGTTTTGTTTTTGGAATAGAACCATGATGGATTGCTTATACTTTATCTCAGGTTGAGTGAATGCCTCAAGCATTAATGTAGAAACATAAAAATATGACTTTGGAAGTTCTGATTTTATACTTTTCTTTTTCAAAATGAGTACCAAATCTATCAAAATAGTGCAGAATTTTCTGAATCTAGCAGCACGTTCCTCTACTGTTAAGCCCATAATCAGGACATCATCAAATATGGCACACTATCTGTGATACCAGAAAGTAGAGTTCCCATGAATTTTTGGAATATCTCATGGGCACAGAGATTCCATACAGGAGCACATACAGTAGCTAAAGGTGCCCTGAGATGGGTGATAGTTTGGAGATCTGCTTTTCCATGATCAACATATACTTGCTGGTAAGCTTGGCCTACCTCAGGTTTTGCAAAGACATTCTCCTCAGAAAGAAGAACAAGAGCTGACTGACTACAGGACAGATGGATGCTTTTTAAATGCCTTATTTACAGTGCACTTATGATCTCCCCACAGCCTCACTTTTTCATTCAGTTTTAATATCGGCATGTTGGAAGAGCCCACTGGATCTTTGTAATTGGTTCAGGAATTCCTTGGTTGTTAAAGGCCTCCCAGGATATGGTATATGATTGGGTACAATCAGTGAATTTATCCTTGGGTGACGGGATAGTTTCACCTGACTTGAAGTAAATTCCCCTCTTGAAGAAGCCATCCGTAGCCTCATATTAAATAATTTCCAAACAATATCTAATCTTCTGTTTTGGAGATGGGATGGGATTGATCTTACTTTAGATGAGCTCTGGAGCCAGGATGGGGGTGATGACTTCTCAGAGGCTTTGAATACCGTTGAACATGATATACTTCTGGACTGGATGTGAGGATTGGGGCAGGATGGTGTTGCCATGGTTGTCCTGTCTTTGTGGTTGTCTCCACTTGATGTTGAAAGAGGAAGAGATCAAACCCAAGGCCCCTGTGATGTGGAGTTCCTCAAAGCTCACTACTCTTGCCACTCCTGCATAACATCTACATATCATTCACTGGCACAGTGTCAGGTTCCATCAATATGCTGTTGATATTCAGTTGTACATCTCAGTGCTCAGTGACAAAGTGATGCTGTCAAGGTCCGGTTGTAATGCCTGGAGGCTATCAGGATCCTGATGGGAGGAACAGGCTAGGTTCAACAGTAGGAAGACTTAGGCTATGTATACATAAGCAATTCAACTCTGGGAACCTTCAATGTTTAGTCTTCAATAAGATATCATTTCCCCAGACAGACTTGGTATGCAGTTTGTTGCATTCACAGCTCCTCTTTGAAGAGCAAGTGGCAGCAGTGGCCAGGAACACCTTTGCACAGATGGCATATGGCTCTGCTAATTAAGCATATGAGATGGAAAGTTGGTTTGACTCAGAAAAAATGAGAGTAAAATGTCAGGCCATTACAGAAAATATAAGTGAGCCCTAAGAAAGTAGAAAGAGTCCATAAGAAAGAATTCAAAACAACTCTACCTTGATTGTGTTAAGTATAATTTGAAGTAGAGATTGGCTTTGACAGGAAACTCTATTATAATAATCTAACTACATTAGAATATATTGACTCCTGTTTCCTGAACTTTCCTATCTGGAGCAGATGACAGTATAGTAGTTCCATTTTCTCCTCTGCCACCTCATATTTTTTGCTTGATGTTTAGCTTTTATTGCCTTTAATTCTTTAGTTAATTAAAGAATTATTGTAATTCTTGTAAGCTGTCTAGTTGTTGATGAGCTGGTGGCCTTAGAAATCCATAAACCAAAGGAAACTTCATTATAATACAATACAATTGTTTTAAGGCCTTGATGAAGCAGGAGCAGTGAATGGTCTTATAAGGACAAATGACTGGTCCCTGCATCCAACCAAAATGTTAGGTCATTTTTGTTCAGAGACATGTATTTGTCTCAAGATAAAAAGAAAGCCTTTCTAAATATGAGTCTGAGCAAGCAAACTGTCTAATATCAAGCTCTTCAGAGTGTTTAAGACATAGCTAGAATACCCATACTTCTAATTAGGGATTATTTTTGGCTTCTTACCAGAGCACTTGAATTCCTAAACACCTTTCTGATGATTTTCAGCTCTTTGTAATGCTATCCTCTGTCACTAATAACACTGTACTGCAGTGGAAAGAACCAAAGCAACATACACAACCTAACAGCTACAGCTCCTTCTAAACTACATGGACCTTGGTAAACCAAAGGAAATTACTAACTCATAGTTCCTTCTAGCATGCTTATTTAACAAGGAATATTCTAAATTATTGGGACAAATTTCTATAGAAATATGTATACATAGTTATCTGCTGGAGAGCAACACAGGAAAACACAGCTTAGACACTTTTTCCAAAGCCCGTGTCTGAGGCCATCGAATAGTACACTAGTTCTAGGTAAGTGAATACTATGATCATGAAGCCCTTATACTTTACTACTGTTTTAGACAGATTACTAGAATCATTCCCAACTGTTAGATTTCATACCCTAGAATTCTGAAGATTATAAGAAGTGAAATACAAAAGCATCTGAAGGATATCAAGTTTGAGAAAGCTAAATTAACATACAGTGTAAAAAGTTGGACAAGGGGGGATGGGGATTACTCAAGGCTAGCAAATCATATCAGAAGCATGACATTTATTAAACTTACTCCCAAGTAATTGTACTAAGCAATTTTACCAATCCTAATAAATTGGATAAGATGTTATGTATTACGGTATGGATACATATTACATTGTACACATTTTTTAGTATGAGTATATATGCTGACTATACATGCATACATCATACATTTTAATGTTTTGCAATTTAGCACTGTAACACTATGTACACAAATGTAGCATGAAATTATATAAAAACAGTTGTAAATGTAGAAATTATTTAGGTGTTCCATTCAGATATGCACAGCCATTTTAATATCTGGAGCATTTCTTTACTTAATTTAAAATAAGGAGGAAAAAATCATATGATAAAGTATACAACAACAACAACACCTTTAACACCATCAAACAACAACATCTGCCTATCTCAGGTCCTTGGGGAAGACTTGATAGGTGGATAAAAATGCTAAATCTAGTCTACACATCTGGCTGACTGTGCAACCAACCATAAGAATAGTAAAACAACTATGGCAAAAGAAAGAAAAGATAGTACCAATAGTTAGAGGTGCCTTAGGTGCAATCCCAAAACATCTGGAGTACCACTAAGACCATCGGCATTGACAAAATCACCATCAGTCAATTGCAAAAAGCAGCTTTACTTGGAACAGCTTATATCCTGCAATGATACCTTTAACACCATCAAACAACATCTGCCTATCCCAGGTCCTTGGGAAGGACTAGGTAGGTGGATAAAAATGCCAAATCCAGTCTAAACATCTGGCTGACTGTGTGACCAACCATAATAATAATAATAATAATAATAATAATAATAATAATAATAATAATAATGATGAAGCCCTATGGTAAAGCCTACGAGTTCAGTAATAAAATTTAAGTCTGCAGGAATAAGAATTAACCTATGACTACTTTTGACATTCATTTAATTTTTTATTTCACCTATTACAGAGGTCCTGCCATAAACCCAGTTATTACTTACAGCTATACAATATGCTTCTATAGTATAATCATATATAATAATATATGTAAAATATATAAACTGGCATATAAGTTTAATAAATTATTATTAATTATTCTGTTTTAAATTCTTCTGTCAGTATATAGAATGTATTCTAATTTCTTAGCATCAACTGTTTTAAATATTTAATAGCTATCAATTTAACAAAATGCTTTGCTTCATAAAAATATATTTATTGCCAACATTACATATAAAGCTAGTCTGTCCCTCAGCCAGCTTTGATCATTTTAGAACTGTATATCTTGTTTTTAATTATATTAGTATTAGCTGCCATATTGGTCATACTAAAGAGTACTAAATCAGTACTCTGCAGTATTAGGTATGGCTGAAATAATCTCTGATCATGAAGCTCACTGGATCACCTTATATAAATGGTATTTTCCCCCAGCTAACTTCACAGGAGTGTTTATAACAGTCTTCTCAACTGGCTGTAAACTAGCTAAGAATTACAGACACAGACACAATAGGAATGTGTGGTTACTGTCCAGGAACAGGAAGTAGTAATTTATGTTAATATTATTTGGGGAAAAGCCAGGAACCAGGCAACATATAATTGCAAGAATTGTTTGAAGTCAGCAGGCTTTCTGAAATAATTAAGTCTGAGTTTGCATATGTAGTGATATATTGGGGCCTATAAGTACTGTTACATAAATATGTCATGTTTAATCCTATAATGTAAGAAAGATAGTATATAAAAGCAGTCAATCAGCTGAACAGTGACTTCCTGAGGAATTTCCATTACAAGATATTCTGTGCTGAAAAAAACATATAGATCTTAATAAAGTTTACTACTTCAGACAACATATAGATTTGTATTTATTCTTGGAAAACAAAAAATACTCTAGTAGCTAAACACATTTTTAAAATAATCTTACCCATATCTTAAATTATAATCTACTCTGTTTTTGTTTTTGTTTTGACATTTTTAAAAGAAAAAAATGTGATTGATTCATTGTTTCATAATGTAATATGATCTGTGATGGATAATGTGATACAACTAATAATCCATCACAGCACTTCATAAATATTGCAACAAATTATTAAAGCAATAAAGTCCAGTGGCAGAAACTTAATGAGATTGTGACACATTTGTGCATGAGCCAAATGACAAATTGAAAAATCTGAACTTTCAAATTATTAAAGAGGGAGTTTTCAATGACTGAATGGCCAAAGTGCTTCAATTCTGCTGGGTACCTGAATAAATTAAGGACACACCCTATGATCTTCTACATAAAGAGTTATGGGACCTGCCCTTCTAGTCAGCCTATATTCACCTGAGCAGGAAGCCAAGATTAAATACGTAAGGTAAAACTAAGCATAATGTTAAGTGCATTATTACTTGCAATCAAATTTGTGCTTCTGAAACAACAGATGAAGGACCATTTTGGATAGGAAAAAAGAAAAAAAAAACTATTGATTTCCTTATGCAGTTTAATTCCAAAGAAAAGGCTCATCTTCTAATAATTGTTAGCCATTTGAAGGAAGGATCCTATTAACAAACTCTTAGTTGCTAATAGGCATGAAAATGAAGTAAATTTCATCAGGACAAATACGAAAAGGTCAACCTCCTCACCCTGCATATTACAGTCATGATGTGTTATCATCATCATCATATTAAAACACAGGACATGATGGATAACTATATACTTACCATCTAATTTTGCTGTGAATGTTTCAAAGGCAATGCTAGACACAACACTAGGAGAAACAGGGGGAATGGTAATTGAAATAAGATAGTTTGTATGGCTTACCAAATAACATCTTCTCAACATGCATATTTTATTCCCTTCTCATGTCAGGGATAAATTTTTCCTGCCTCTTATGTAAGTCCACACAAAGAACAACAAATGTGAATTCAGTATAAAAGTAACAAGGAACTGCTCCAAAAGAAGCTGATCATCATTAGCCAACTATTATATATCTACTAAGATAATTCTTTCTCTTTAATTATTCTAGTAAAGCCATTTAACTGATGGAAAGGAATATTCAGTTCATAATCTGAAAAGGTAAGTAAGTATTTTTATTATATATTATTGATCAATTACATATCTTTCATATTTCATTTGTAAAACTAAATATATTAAAAAATATATTCTTCTTCACTAATACTAACCCAACTCATTACACCAGCATTTCCCATTTCTCTCTCACTTATTATAAAGCTAGGGGAAGAAGGGAATGGCACATGTCAGGTTTAGCCCAGGAAACTCCAGGAGACAATACAGATTCAATCCAGCAAGGTTTATTTGGCTTCACACTATACAAAGAATCTTCCCAGACTGAGAATAGTTCCCAGCGTCAATCTATAAACATCACTAGCATTCCTCAGGGAGGTGCCAGTCTCATCTTCTTATCTCTCCCTCGCTCTTTGGGGGATGAGAGTACATTCTTTATACCTCTTGCCCTTACTCTCACATCACCCCTCCCTCCATCTTCATCCTCCCCCTCGGAATTCTCAGGAGAACTTGGCAAAGGTGGGAGGGATGACACGTCAGATGATGAAGGGCTCTCAGCACCTCCTGCCTCCTCCATACCATCTTCCGATGGCTCCTGAAAAACAGCTGCAACATTAATAGAATCAGCCCCCCTCCCTCCTGCCATCTGTAACCCTGAAGTAGAAGGCTGTGGGCTACCAGCTCGCATTTGCTCCCCCCTTACATTCTCCACCAAACCTTCCTCCAGCGCGCTGCCCCCTTCTTCTTCTTCCTGCTGATTAACTGCTGGGGCTCCGGACAGCTCTCGAGGTTTCGGTTTGTTAGGGAAATGCCTATGGAAAGCAACTACCAGCTCTGGGGCATGAACGTTCTTTGCATTTTCCCAAGAATGGTCTGCTTCAGGGTAACCCTTCCAGTGAATCAAATATTGAATTCCTTTTCCTCTCCTCCGAGAGTCCAAAATTGCCTCCACCTCGTATTCCTCTTCTCCTTCAACCACAACCGGTGGGGGTGGGGATGAGCGCGTTCTCAGGGGACTTGGTGGTGCTTCCTTCACTAATAAGGAACGGTGAAAAACCGGATGAACCTTCATAGATGAAGGCAGTTGTAATCAGAAGGCTAAGTTATTCACTTTCTGCAATACTTTGTATGGTCCGACGAACCGGTCATTCAATTTTCTGGATGGCCTGTTGGAAGCTAGGAACTTAGTAGATAACCACACTTTGTCCCCCACTGAAATCAGTGGGCCCGCCTGTCTGTGGGCATCGGCATTCCTCTTGTATGCCTCCTTTGCCCTTGCTAATTGCTCCCACAACAGTTGCTGAGCTGCTTGCTGTTCTTTCAGAAAATGTGCTGCCCCTGGAACTTCTCCCTGTGCGACAGTCTATGGCAAAACCTGGGGGGCCCATCTGTAGAGTGCTTGAAATGGGGACATTCCAATTGAAGAGTGCACTGAATTGTTGTAGGAGAATTCAGCCAAGGGAATTAACTCCACCCAATTATCCTGGCTGTAGGTAGTATAGCACCTTAAATACTGTTGCAATATCTGATGGGTCTGGCTTTTTTGGTACAAAAAATGTAGGAGCTGATGCTGGAGATTTTAATGGCCTGATAAATCCTTTTTTTAAATTTACTTCTATGTAATCCTTGAGAATACCTAACTCTTTTGCAGACATGGGATATTGCCGCCTGGCTGGGATTTTAGCACCTGGCTTCAAATCAATTGTGCAATCACAGTCTCTATGGGGAGGTAAGGCCGTAGCTTCTTCCTCCCCAAAAACATCTGCAAAGTCTGCATACTTGGCCGGCAAACCCCTTCCCACATCCTGGTTGCCTGTTAAAGGATTGGCAAGTATAGCTCCCTGTACTTTGTGTTGTTGACAATCTGGAGCTGAAAATGAGAGGGTCCCCGCTGCCCAGTCAATGTCAGGGTTGTGCAACCTGAGCCACGAAGTTCCCAAGACCACTGGCACATGTAAAGATTCTGTCACATACAGTGGTAGTAACTCCATGTGATCGTTAATGGTCAGTTGCAGAGGGACTGTGGATTGCTGCACCGGACCGAGTCTGGGAAGATTGATGTCAGGTTTAGCCCAGGAAACTCCAGGAGACAATACAGATTCAATCCAGCAAGGTTTATTTGGCTTCACACTATACAAAGAATCTTCCCAGACTGAGGGTAGTTCCCAGGGTCAATGTATAAACATCACTAGCATTCCTCAGGGAGGTGCCAGTCTCATCCTCTTATCTCTCCCTTGCTCTTCAGGGGATGAGAGTACATTCTTTATACCTCTTGCCCTTACTCTCACAGCACATCATATAATAATCCTGCAAAAGTCAATAACTGCCTATAAACACCATGCATTTCCATTAACCTGATGCAATTTTAAGATATCAACTTTTAATCTTTGACCAGTGACAAAGTACACATTTTTTGAGCTCTGTGAAACTATGGTTTAGCTTCATCAGGCTGATAAAAAATCAAAGTAACTTTATCTTTTCCACTTTTATTCAACTGGAGTCAAGTTATATATTTCAAGTGCTCTCTCTCTCTATATATATAGATATATAGATATATATATAGTATAGATATATAGTATAGATATAGATATAGATATATAGATATAGATATAGATATAGATATAGATATAGATATAGATATAGATATAGATATAGATATAGATACTGTGTGTGTGTGTGTGTGTGTGTATATATATATATATATATATATATATATATATAAATTTCCAACAACAGATTTAGACAATAGATTCACTCGATTTTAAAAAAAAAATGTTGCATTAGATTCACTCTTGTACTAAGTGAAATTTTCCTTTACATTAGTGTTCTCCTTTGTTCTGATCTCTAGTCATCATGAGGTTATAGGATTCCTATTTCAAACATTTCCTTATACTGTATTAAAATAAGCAATACATCTTCCACAAAAAAAGTCCAGTCCAACTTTATATTGGTCAGTAAGTGGAATATTGAAAAGGATGTAATAATCTTACATTTAATAATTATATTTATTATAAAAATAAACCTGCAATTATTGCATAATCAAGCCAGAGGTAATAAAAGCACTAATTGTATTTTAAACATATCAATAACTGTATAAAGTCTATTGCACGTATTAAAAGAAGTATGTGAAACAGCAGATCATCAGCATAGCTTTGCAGGTGAACCTAGATATTTGTTTCAGAAGAAATTACTGCAAAATTATTTTTTATTCTTTTTTATTATTGGTTGTGGAACGCATAGTCTTCAAGGAAACTACACCACTGTTTATGTAATTTTGATATACCCATGGTGACATGAGTGGTCCACTGGGTATACAGAGACACATATTTGGCACAATCCACAGCATCTAGGTATGGGCTCATTAACTTTTTTTTTTTTAATTGAATGGCTATTTTGTCTTATTAGTATGGATCACTGTACCTAATCTGATACTCTCCAAATGCATTCAGCTACATCTCCTACACACACAAAGAGAAGCATAGACACCAATCAGCATAGTCAACAAATCTAGAGGACCAGAGAGTTTATATAGAGTAGGACACACTTTAAATATAAAATAATGCTTTTCAAGTTTGCATAATCAGAATGAGTGAAATTGCAATTTTCTAAATATCTCATCTTGATAAGAACAATATTAACAAAATACCAGTAAAATTTTCTAAACTGAATAATTTTCAGAGCACAATGACTGTGCTATCTATGCTGCATGCAAATTTACAGTATCATGTAAATGTTTTATAACAGTCATTTCAAAGACTCTAGCACACATACACATCAGTTAAATACAGACACTTGATACATTTCTTTTTACATTTTCCACTTCCAAACAGTAGATTCATTTCAGGATAACTGTGTACTCTAAGGAGTCCTCCCACACTCATGGAATTGCTTTTTTATGATTTATTTTGTCCTTGGGCATATGTAAATACAAGTATGCAAGCACATGGAAAATATATATTCAAGTGTCTTGTTTAGCTCATAAGTACATTATTGTATTTCAACTGTGCTTCATAGGCAAACTTCCCACAAATCTGCTTCTTCCAGCAAAATAAAACCTTATAATCATAAAATAGCTACAAAACATCATTGAAATTGGAAAGTTAGCATTCCCTCAAACTGCTTTTGTTTTGTTTTAAACTCTTACACTGAATTGTTACTTAACAAGAAAGGAGCAAGACAAAAAGGCACTCGGTGAATATTAGCAGAAAAACTCGTCATTGGTAGACAGCAAAGATCTACAGTTCTGCATAATAGGCTTGCAGCTCTATAAATCTTCCGTCCGCAGTACTTTCTGGAGAACGTGATATATTTCTAAAAAGTTCCATCTAAATGTCACCCTGTAAGTTTACCATGGTGAGAGCTATTCTAAATGTCACACTAGTCTCAGTGTGACCTATGACTTAATTTAGGATTAGCCTACATCATATATTCCTAAAATGAATTTCTAAGAATAAATTATAGATTTGGAATGTTGGCATTTGATGAACTTTCCTTATTGAATTTCTCATCTTCAAACTAATCTTTAAGAGTTCCCTTTTGTTTTTACTAGTAAATAAATTAAAACATATGAGAAACATGTCAGGCAAACACCTGTTTAATTAGTTCAGCACACATCCCGATAATTAGCCAGCATTGAGGGCATACAGGTAGTCCTCAGTTAACAACTATTTTTCATGACTAAGTGATGCGGTTGTAAAGTGTGGTGTCACGTGACCACATCGCTCAGCAGTGAAAATCGCAGTGGACCCCATTGCCATTGTTAAACAAATTCTACTGGTTGTTAGGCGAGGACCTATCCCAATCCAAGCCATTCCCGGCTTGGTCCCTCCGAGACCTGAGCCTCAGTAAGCTAAGGGACTGCCTCCTCTAGAACTCCCCCTGCCTATCTCCTCCCCATCTCTGCCCTTTTGCTGGGGGCCTTCAGCAGCCTCAGCCAGCTGCCACCACACCCAAGCCTCTACTTCAGCCCCAGCACTGCCGGCACCTCCACCACTGCCAAGGAGGGCTGCTTCAAGCCCCACACCATGGGCCAGCTACCCCAGCACCACACTGCAAAGCCCAGCCTTCCCCATCACCCTGCACTCCACTGACCCTGTCACACCCAGCTGACCTTTGACATCTTCTTCCTCCCACTGTTGACGAGGCGAGCCCAGCCTGGCCCTATGTGAGGCAGCTGCTGGCTACCACAGGCTCTCTTCCCAAGGCCGCATACACCATTTTCATGATGCTCTGGAAGGTTTCTGAGGCCTTCTGAAACCTCGTGAGAAGCCCATGCCTGCCTTTCTCCAAATCACAGTCTTTCCATTTACATAAGAAAGAGGCAGAGTTTCCATCACAACACTTTGACATAACTGTTGTCATTTTGATCTTGCAGACAGTTCTGCAAGATCAAATGTTATAAGTATACTGAGTATAAAATGGTTAAAACTGTATTATTAGCAAAGTTTTCTATGTATGCTGATTGTGCTGAAGTTTTGCTGAAGGTGCATTTCAAAAAGTAAAAAGACTGTTGTTTTGATTCCTGGTTTCTACATAAAAGATTGGTTTTGCTGTGGAGATATACATGCATTTATTCAAGTGATGGAAGTTTTCTGCAAGGCTGACAAAATAGCAATTGATGGCATTAAGCTTTTCTCTTTGCAGCAAACATAGTTGTCTTATGCAGTATGAGTTGTGCCTCCCCGGTTGATATGAAACATTAAAGTTGAGAGGTGCACACTGTTATTTGAAGAATATTAAAGACAAGATGAGTTCTTCGTCCTTCATATTGAGTACTTTCTTCAGGATGAGAAGAGAGATCTATTTGATTATTCAGAGCTGCCCGAGATTTTAATTGTTGGAGTCCTTGAACTTGGTTCTTTGTTTGCAGACATTTTATTGCCCAACTAGGTAACATCATCACTGCTACTGGGTGTGGGGTTTGCTCCCTGTTTATATACAGTACCTTGCCCTGCCAGTGTTGGTAAGGATGTGATTTCTTCTTAGCCTTTTGTTGTCTCTTTTTAATTGTGTATAAATATGGTTTATTTTTATGTGTCTATTGATGGCTGATTTGTCTGAATGCCAAGCTTCCAGAATTTCCCTAGCATTTTTGGATTTGGCTTGGTCTAGGATGCTCACAGTTTCCCCACTGAAACTGTATTTGAGTCTGTCCATGTGTTGTGAGAATTTTAATTTTTACTGGTATTTGTTTATGTCTTTTCAGACTTACTTTTTAATTTGTCCCATCACAATTTTTTCTGAAGTTTAATAGCCCAATAGAATCAGTATGGACTGCCGCCTCACCGCTCATGTAGCGCTGGGTTGGAAAAGAATGAATCAAGGGCTCATACAAAATTCTAGTTGTTTGAATGGGACACTCAAGCTGTTCTGCATTGTGTTCCATCAGAATTCAGCCAGTTAGGAAAATAGTTTTATTCATATGTGACATTTTGTGCTCTAGTGTGTCCCTGGGGAACAGTGCATGAAAGAGGTAGGTTTGTCTGTGTGGTTCTATATATATTATCATTTATTTTAATAAATGGCACTTATATTCAGAGGTTAGCAATGAGCAATATATTTCCAAGAGTAAAAATATTCTAGCTTCTGAAGTAATAAATGGTACTCTTTCCTTTCCTGCTGTCCTTATACATAAATATTTCAAAAATGTGGAAAGCAGAATTAAATATATCCTATTATAAATTTAATTAATCCGAAATGGTGCTTTCAAAAGAGTGAAGTATTTGTGACTCAAAAGCAAGGTTTTTTTTTTTTACTTTAAAACGTTACTACAAATGAAAGATCATAATATATATGATGTAACACACTATCCTATGAACATCTGACTTCATTGGAATGTATACCGAACAATGCTTAGGATGACAGCTTTTCATGACCATGCACTGAACTATAGGAAGCAGTAAAATGTAGCAAATACTTGAATTATAAAATAGCAGAAACAAAAATGAAATGGTGCCATCTAGTGGCTGAGCTGAATTCTTAAAGAGAAGGAAATATTCCAAAGACTCCAGTTTGTAATTTCTAGTCCTTTTACTGTTTTTACTAATAGATATATTCAGTAAAGAATACTGTATCAAATTTCTGCTTAAATGCCTTACAGTGTGGATGCTTCAGGTTTGATACAATGCAGTACTGAAATACTCTGTACAGTATAGAGTGAAACTATTTCATGATTATATATATGATGTCACAGTCATACATCATATCAGAAGTATGGAAATTTAACTCTCATTTTTTGGTAAATTAATTTATGTGGGAAAGCCAATGTAATGCGGTGTTAAAATGAAACAAAATGAATGTATGTAACTCACCAAACTAGTTGCAATATAGAAGTCTCTCTCTCAGTCTCTCTTGCTCATACATTTTTTTTTCTTCCTAGCATTTTCCCACATGTGGAGGGGTTGTTGTTTTTTTCCTGTGGCATCCTTGGGGTTCTCTGAGCTTGGTTCTTTTCTTGCAAACATTTCATTACCCAGCTAGGTAACATCTTCAGTGCTAGAATGGGATGGGGTTTGCTCTCTATTGCTATGCATCATTTATGTGTATCATCATCAGCAATCATCACCACAGATAAGCAAAGGTTACCACCAATCAAGCAGCAAACATATGCCAATCAAAGAACTACCAGAGGAGCAAAACAAAACCCCCACCCTTACCAGCACTGGCAAGGCAGGCCACAGCACATAAATAGAGAGCAAACCCCAGCCCATTTTAGCACTGAAAATGTTACCTAGCTGGGTAATGAAACATTTGCAAGAAAAGAACCAAGCTCAGAGAACCCCAAGGACGCCACAGTAACCTTTGCTTATCTGGGTGATGATTGCTGGTGATTGATTGCTGGTGGGGTGATTTTCTGGTCTTTTGTCTCTTTTGAATAGTATGTAGATGCTGTTTATCTCTGTGTGTCTCTAAATTGCTGCCTTGTCTGAATACCAGGCTTCCAAGAATTCCCTTGCATTTTTGGATTTAGCTTGGTCTAAAATGCTGACAGTTTCCCAGTTAAAACTATGGTTGAGTCTGTCCATGTGTTCTGAGACTAAGGAATTTTCATCATGTCTTCTGACTGCTAGTTGGTGCTCTTGGATGCACTCTGCTAGTCTTCTGCCTGTCTGTCCTATGTAGTGTTTGTTACAGTCCTTACACTGTATGTTGTAGATGACTCCTGCTTTTTCTTCTTGGGCTACTGGGTCTTTTGGTTTACTTAAGGTATTTTGGAGTGATTTTGTTGGTTTGTGTGCTACAGAGATGTCATATGGTTGTAACTGTTGGTGGTTTGTGAGATGTTTCTGATGTATGGCAGTGTGATCCTTTTCATAGCTTGTGTAGGTTGTGTTGTAATAGGTAGAGTGGTCAGGCACTTTTTGATAAAATTGTGTGGATATCCATTTTGTTGGAAGATGTATAGGTGGTGTTTTTCCTTTTTCTGCTGTTCTGGGTTGCTGCAATGCATTTGTGCTCGCTTGAATAATGTTCTTACACAGCTCCTATTGTGGGAGGTTGGGTTGTTACTTTGGTAGTGGAGTACTTGATTAGCGTGAGTTGTCTTCTGATGAACTTGGGTTTCTAATTTCCTGTTCTTTCCTCTGCTGATGAGGATACCCAGGAAGGGTAGCGTGTTGTTTTTTTCTTCCCCTCTGGTGAATTTTATTCCTTTGAAGATGCTCTTAATGGTTTCATGTGTCTTCTCTAGTTGTTTCTTTTTTATTATAACAAATGTGTCATCTACATACCGGATCCATATTTTAGGTTGTATGTGAGGAAGTGCTATAGCTTCTAGATGTTGCATTACAATCTCTGCTATGAGTCCTGACAGTGGTGATCCCATGGGTGTGCCTCTGATTTGTTGGTATATTTGTCCATCAAACTGAAAATAGGTGGTGAGGCAGAGGTTGATGAGGTCCATGATTCTGGGTATTTCAATCTGGGTGTATTTGGTTAAGTCGGGTGTGTTGTGTAGTACTGCTTTTTTTTTTTTTTCTTTTTCCTTTTTCTTTTCTTTTTCCTTTTTTTTTTCTTTTTTTTTTTTTCTTTTTTTTTTTTCAGATCAAACAAATGTTGATGAGCACCTGAGCCTGACATAGTGGGCTGAGAGAGAGCAACTGCCCCTAAGTCACCCAGCCGGCTTTCATGCCTAAGGCAGGACTAGAACTCACAGTCTTCTGGTTTCGAGCCTGTGAGGGAGTGAAGTTGGGAAAAGTAGCTGCAGGCAGAAACACCTCTCAGCCCATTTTACTCACAAGCATCCAAACCTGCATTCCAGCTGCCTGTGATAATTGAGCCACACCCTGGTGTTTTCAAGGATGTCCAGAGGCAGCCTCACCCCCACCCAGGCTCTTAGCTTAGAAAAGCAAATGCTAAGACAGAGAAGTGGAGGCAACGTCTGGAGATTGGCAACTATTCTAAGCAGGCAAGAGGACTATCATTCAACTGCCAGGATCACAAGCTATGGTGAGCAGCATATCATGGTGGGAGTCCTGCTTGGAGCTTTGCCTGGTGACCCAGTAGTAACTAGAAGAGGAACAACCATACTGAAGCAGCACCTCAACTAGAGTAAGGACATCTGGAAGGAGGCGAAGGTTGTATGCCACTTTACAGACTTACAGACTTTTGCTTGAACTAAATATTAAAGGACTAAGCATTAAAGACATATTTACATGGCAACATAATCTTGCAAATCCTAGATGGGTGGAGAGCAATAGTCTGCTGTTGGGCAAGATGCGTGCTGCAATAAAACATTTTGTACAGATTTGATATGCTGTGGTGTGTCCAGTCCTCCGAAAACAAGGAACCCACACAATGCCTTAACTGCTAGACCAAACTGTCTCTCTATCTCTTGCTCATACACATAAGGAAAAATTATTTCCAGATCATTAGATAGCATTTATACCAGATTTCCTTAAGTTTTTATTTTTTACATAATTTGTACAGCCAAGAAATTAACCCAAACCCAAGTAAAATTTTCCCCTTCATGGATCACTGTCTTGTCATGGCGAAGGGGCTTACATAACTCAATGAAGCGATGAGCTATGCTGTGCAGAGCCACCCAAGATGGACATGTCATGATGGAGACTTCTGACAAAATGTGGTCCACTGGAGAAGGAATGGCAACCCACTCCAGTATCCTTGCCAAGAAAACTCCATGGTCAATGTCAAAAGGCTAAAAGATATGACGCTGGAAGATGAGCCCCTCAGGTTGGAAGGTGTCCAATATGCTACTGGGGAAGAACGGAGGGCAATTCCAAGTAGCTCCAGAAAGAGTGAAGCGGCTGGGCCAAAGCCAAAAGGATGTTCAGCTGTGGATGTATCTGGAAGCGAAAAGGAGGTCCGATGCTGTAAAGAACAATATTGTATCGGAACCTGGAATGTAAGATCTATGAACCAAGGGAAGCTGGATGTGGTTGAACAAGAGATGACTGTAATGATCGCTGCACTCAGCACTGAATAAAGACTCTGAGAGACACAGGCTCATACAAAAGCAGTTTGCTCAGGTGTAATGCGTAGCGGTTACAGACAAACCCAGGATTGGCTTGGTGTGGGTACATACAGTGGTTTTATAGGGTTCCCCCCCCCTTGACCAGGAGTTACCTCTCATTTCTGCCCTTTACCCCAGTTTCCTGGGTTATTCAGTTCATCAGTGGTGTTCTTCCCCTCGCCTTAATGGCAGATTCAGCCGGGTTTCTTTGTCTCCCTGATTGCTGCCCTTTATGTGATCACTGAGTTTGTTGGGCTTTTCTTCTGCAGACCAAGCTGGGGCTCCTTGATTGCTTGCAGATTGTTACTGAATTGCTGTGCTTCTGAGCTGTTGGGTTGGCGGTGCCTGGGGCATTTGAGGGGAGCTGGTTTTGTTACAAAGTATCCGTTCCTGCCCTGAGTCAATTGCCGCCACCTGCCGGCAATTAACTTGCAGTTTGCCTACTTCCTCTTTTCTGCTGCCTACATCTGAGGCATTGAAACTGACTAGGGGTGGTGAAACTGAATAGTGGTGTTGGCCATGCCGTGCTGGTTGAATCTGACAATGACAAGGTTGAACGTCGACATCTTGGGAATCAGCAAATTAAAATGGACAGGAATGGGTGAATTTAATTCAGGTGACCATTATATCTACTACTGTGGGCAAGAAACCCTTAGAAGAAATGGAGTAGCCCTCATAGTCAATAAGAGAGTGGGAAAGGCAGTAATGGGGAACAACCTCAAAAACAACAGAATGGTCTCAGTGCGAATCCAAGGCAAACCATTCAACATCACAGTAATCCAAGTCTATGCCCTAACCACTGATGCCCCATTTGGGGTGTGGTCACTGACCTTGAGCCAGACATCCTAGAGAGTGAAATCAAGTGGGCCTTAGGAAGCATTACTAACAACAAAGCTAGTGGAGATGACAGTATTCCAGCTGACATATTTAAAATACTAAAAGATGATGCTGTTAAAGTGCTGCACTCAATATGACAACAAGTTTGGAAGATGCAACAGTGGCCACGGGATTGAAAAAGTTCAGTTTACGTTCCAATTCCAAAGAAGGGCAATGCCAAAGAACGCTCAAACTACCACACAATTGCGCTCATTTCACATGTAGCAAGGTTATGCTCGAAATCCTACAAGCTAGGCTTCAGCAGTATGTGAACTGAGAAATACCAGATGTACAAGCTGGGTTTCGAAGAGACAGAGGAACTAGAGATCGAATTGCCAACATTCGCTGGATCATGGAGAAAGCACAAGAGTTCCAGAAAAACATCTACTTCTGCTTCATTGACTATGCAAAAGCCTTTGATTGTGTGGATCATAACAAACTGTGGCAAATTCTTAAAGAGGTGGGGGTACCAGACCACCTTACCTGTCTCCTGAGAAATCTGTATGCGGGCCAAGAAGCAATAGTTAGAACCGGTCATGGAACAACCGATTGGTTCAAAATAGGGAAAGGAGTACGACAAGGCTGTATATTGTCATCCTGCTTATTTAACTTATATGCAGAGTACATCATGAGAAATGCCAGGCTGGAAGAATCACAAGCTGGAATTAAGATTGCAGGGAGAAACATTAACAACCTCAGATATGCAGACGATATCACCCTAATGGCAGAAAGCGAAGAAGAACTAAAGAGCCTCTTGATGAGGGTGAAAGAGGAGAGTGCGAAAGCTGGCTTGAAACTCAACATTAAAAAAACTAAGATCATGGCTTCTGGACCCATTAATTCTTGGCAAATAGAAGAGGTAGAAATGGAAGCAGTAACTGACTTCATTTATTTGGGCTCCAAGATCACTGCAGATGAAGACTGCAGCCATGAAGTTAAAAGATGCTTGCTCTTTGGGAGGAAAGCTATGGCAAACCTAGACAGCATATTAAAAAGCAGAAACATCACCTTGCCGACAAAGATCTGCATAATCAAAGCTATGAGCATGAAACTGAGCAAACTCAGGGAGGCAGTGAAGGACAGGATGGCCTGGTGTGATATGGTTCATGGGGTCACAAAGAATTAGACATGACTTAACGGCTGAACAACAACAAAATAATAAAATTTTAAACACATTTGTGAAATATTTTCCCTGTAAAACAACCTCTGCCTTTAGAAACATACAATTTTTCATTTATCCATGTTTTTACATACTGGTTGGGTGGGTTTGTGGGTTTTTTGTTTTTTGTTTTCATTTTGCTTAACACTATACTGAAAAGCATTGATTGAAGTGGTATGTAAAATACGATATCTCTTTCAGCATGTCACAACAAAGCATCCAGCAGCCCTCTGGAAGTTCTGGAGACTGAATTATGCCCCAACAACTTTGTAACATTTTTTTTTTTTTAGTGTGAGTACTTTTTATTTATCATGCATCACATCATCATCACATTATCACATCTTTCTGGCAAAACCAAGTGACTTTGGCCTATTGAAGGGCCTTGAGCTAATTTTCTTCGTATTGTCCCAATATTTAAGACCAAGTCAAGTAAGAAGCAGAAAGTTTTATTCACCATCAAGTAAAACTATAAAGCCTGGAACTAGTGCTAAATACCAAGAGTCTGGAGCAACACAACCTTCACAACTGTGACTATAACCAGTAAAAACTGATAGGTTCCAAGAGATGGAGCAGTATAGGGGGTTGACAAGTGAATACAAGTGATTGATATTTACACAAAGGTAGAAAAGCTACTGATGAGTGGTAAAGTAAATAAAACGTGTAAAAGGTATAAGTGAAAAATAGAAGAGATGGAATTCTAATAACCTAATTTAATGTGGAATTGCCAGTTTGGCATAGTGGTTAAGAGTTCTGGTCCCAGCAGGTTGACTTGGGCCAGTCCCTCTCTCTCAGACCTAGGAAAAAGTCAATGACAAACCACTTCCAAAAATATTGCCAAGAAAGCTGCAGGGACTGGCCAGGTAATCACCAGGAATCAAGACTGACCAGAAGGCACATCCACCCACCCACACAAAAGTTTTTTATTATCATTATTATTATTTAATAATCACCTTTCTTTTGTTAAGAATGTTAATAATGACAAAGAAGAATTAATAAATTAAAAAAATATAAACACCAAATCATATTCCACAGTGTAAGTAAACAAAAACTCAACCCGTGAGAGAGTCAGTATGGTGTGCTGGTTAGGATGTTTGACTAGGAGCAGGAAAGCCCAGGTTTTAGTCCACCCTTCACCACTGAAGCTCACCTTGTGAGCTGGGCCAATCACTCTGTCTTCACTCAACCCACCTCACAGGGTTGTTGTTGTGGGGAAAATAGGAGAGGAGAGCGCTATGTAAACCACTTCAGCTCCTGTACAAAAAGCAGAATCTAATCTAATAAATAGAAAGCACTGAACTTATTCCGGTATGAATTGGTTTAAAGTCCTAGCTTGAAAAATATATGAGAGTACCACATTCTAAAAGCATAATCTAACAGAAAAACTATGAGGATACATAGTGTTAAAAGAAAACAAAATAGGAATTAAAAGTTGCTGTAGTCATTACACATAGTGGAAGGGATCCGATGTTAAATAAAGGTCAAATTGGGTTTTATTTTCTCCTGAAGAGAGAAAAACTGGTAGGAATAAATTTTAAATGTGGCTAATGACAATAGATGGAGAAAATAATCCTTGCATTTGTTTTCCACACTGCATTTCCAAAAAATGCTACTGTCATTTTTCATATCCTTTCAATCAATATTTTGCAAAAGACCTTACACATAAAAGCTAATCCCGCTAGAGCTGTTGTGTTCAATCTTCTTTTTCTCTTTAACAAAGGGATAGCAGCAGCATTCTTTCAAGCATCAGGCATAAATTCTGTGTTAAACAAATAGTAAAACCACTCCATAAGCAAAATAGTTCCATATATTAATTTTTCTCTAGTAATGACATATATACTTGCAGCCTTATCACTTTTCAACATTCTTATAGCACTTAGAACATTTTTTATCATTTCCCCCACACACAATTTTACAACATTCTTTTCAGTTCTACTCTTAGATATACCACTATTCTAATATAAAATACTCCTTCCAGCACACCTTTTTCAGTTTTATCCTTGTTATTGATAAAAATGATGAAATTATATTAATAACAAGGCTCCTTGTTTAGCCCTTTCATACACATGTAAAACAATTTATTTGCATCAAAAATTTTCTGAATTTTCTCTGCCTGTTTTAATATTAACCATTCCTTCAGGGGTTTTTGGTTTTGTTTTGGTTTTTTTTCTTTACTATACACTGCAACTTCTTTTTATACTTCTTTTAAAAAAATCTTCACTCGTTTTAAGCTAACTTGGTACACTAATTAAAAGTCCTGTCATAATAGGTTTCGTGATATCCCTTCTATCAGGTTCAAGTTCTAGTTGATTAACTTGAAAATAGATTTCTTTTTTGTTGTTTGTTCTAGCATGACTTTGGGAATGGCAGGGACATCTGCTTTTTTCCTGGCAGCACCTGTGCTAGTTGAGTGAAAAGAGATTTCAGTACAGGCTCTTTTCAGCACAGGAGGCCACCTGAACCACATTCCTCCTTCAATCTGTTGGAATCTCAAAATCTTGTTTAGTCCTCACTGCCTTATTCTTGAAGTTTCCTGTCCAAGTTGCTTGAATATCTGTCTCTGGTGTGTGCCTTTGTTTTTTTTCAAACACTGTTTCCCCAAGCTTTTCCACCTTAACCATGGCTTCATGTAAATCAGCCAGAGGCTTTAATCTAATCTTTTGGAGACTTTTAAGACTTTAGGGCTCACACAGCATGTTGAAATCTTTTGTGATATATTGCATGGTTAAATGGAACCTCCAGCAATAACAAATTCTTCTTTCTCGAAAGGCTGCAGTGTATAGCTTGAAGACTGTTGTGGCCTGAAGCGTGGGTAGCAAACAATTTGACATTTGAGTTGATATTCTTGACAACATGCTCTTAATTTTCTTTCTCTTTTAATTGAATATATGTAATCTGGCAATTAGTTCTTCAGCAGGGTCTTTTGTCAAGTACTCCCCCCCACTTTTATCTCCAATCTCAAATTCAGTATGAAGAATTACTTAGTGGAGAGATTAGATTCTTACTTGATCTTCAGGAAAACTTTGCATTCAGTTGTTTTATCTGGATTCCCTGATGCTTTCAGAAATAGCTGAAGATCTCTCCATCTATCTTAAGTGAAAAAATTCTTCTTTGTTAGACCCAGACAGATTAAAAGCCTCATTAGCTTTTGTTGTGGCCTTTATTTTAAAAGATAAGTTATCAGTCTTTTCTCTGAATAAGTTGAAAACCACAACCCAGGCACTTGCTAATGCAGAAGAGAATGATTGATTGTAGAGCTCCAGAACACATTTGGGAGGGGGCAGAATTTCCTTTCTCTCCTGTTTCCCAGAGTTAGTACAGGTAGTCCCCAATTTAAGAACAAGTTCTGTTACCAAGATCTATCCTTAAGTCGAATTTGTATGTAAGCCAGAACAGTATTATACAATAATACTGTATAAGTAGTATTGTGTAATTAACTCGAACCATTGTGTATTTAACTCGAATCAATGTGTATTTAACTCAAGGACCCTGTACCTGTGGGAAAACACTAGGAAGAAAAAAAAATGTGTATTTAACTCAAATTTTGCTGCAATAGGCTCTTAACTATGGGTCGTCCATAAACCAGACATTCTTAACCTGTGGACTACCTGTATATGAATTATGAATACATGAAGGAGATGTTGAAGGTGAACTCATTTTAAAATTCTCCATTCAGTGTTTCTTTTCACAATAGAGTCAATGTAGCTTACTGGATACTTTAAAAAAAAACAAAACCTTGGAAATCCCAGGCAGATACTGCAAAGATTGTTGGGACATTGATCCTTGACATGATTTTTATATCCTTATGTATTAATGGAATTTGTAATTTATTACTGTTTATGACTGTAGTTTACTATTTTATATTAATTTTGATTTTCCTACATTTTTTTAATATCTGTGAACTACCTAAAGACCCCTCCAGATTGAGAAGGAAATAAATTGCACAAATGAAATCATACAGATTTAACAAATGAATGAACAAAAGAGAGAAAAGAATTTCCTTGTCAATAATGGCCAAGGCTTCATGAATCAATGTCCAGCATTTCTGACTACTTGCCTTAAAGAAATGTGGCCTTCAACACAAAAAAGTTTTCCACTTGTGTTTTAAAACTTCGTAACTATCATCTTAAAGTTGCACATTGAAATCAATAGCCTATTTCCAACTCTTAAGATTTCCTTGGACAATCATTTTTTAAAATGTATTTCTACATGTTGTTTCTTCACTAGCCTCAGAAAAATCCCAAGTCCCAAATAGCAGAAATCAGTAAACTTTCAACAGTTTCACACTGTTACTTTCATATTGTATTTCTATTCTTATTTCTTCTTCTGGGTATGCTTATATGAAGCTGATTAACCTCTTCTTATGGGAAACATGATATTTTTGCAGCCGATAAAAGTCAAAGACAACATGATGATTATAAAAAGATAAATTAATAGCTTTAGCCAATTATCTTCCATCTGCAGTTGCTATTCCCTATGCAACTAGTACCATGGGAGTTTTATTATTCCTTGAGCAATGGCTTGGGAACAGACAGATTTATGAGCAAGCCTGCTTATCTTAGGCAAAATTCTGATGTGTGCAATATAAGGCATAAATTATAAATGTATTTTTCCAGATATTTTATTTATGTATTTATTTATTAAATTTATATGCCGCCCATCTCCCCCAGAGGGTGACTCTGGATGGCTCAATATTTAACTGATAAATTGTAAGTCAATGATCAGAAAGAAGGACCTGTAAATGAATGTTTCCTTTTTTTCAGAAGCTCTGCATGTCATCAATGCTTACTGTTGCTTTAACTTTTTTTTTTTTCCTGGTGCCTTCAAGTCTGTGTTGACTTCTGGCAAATGCTTGGACAAATCCCTGAAATTTTCTTGCTCAAGATTTCATACATGGTTTGCCATTGCCTCCTTCCTAAGGTTGAGAGAGAGTGACTGGCCCAAGATCACCCAGCTGGCTTTGTGCCTAAAGTGGGATTAAAACTCACAGTCTCCCAGTTTCTAGCCTGGTATTTTAACCACTACATCAAATTGTCTCTCTTAAACTCTATTTAATGTTGGTTAACAAGCTGCAATCATACTATTTTCTTACTTGGGTACAGACTTACTGAACTCAATTGGCGGCTTTCACACAACACTTTTTAGTAAGATGGCTTAGATACCCATGTCATATGTAGCATTCTCTGTTAATGGTAAGGACAGTACTGGTTAGTTTTGCACATTTTTGACATAAGAGTAACTCAAGCCAGGTTTAACGCCAAACTTGTTCAAACTATTCTGTGTGAGCCAGGATTTCTAATCTAGATCTTGTAACCAACAGACACCACCTAGAAGCTATATGCAGTGTACTGTCACACACTCAGGATGCGAGTGTATAAATGTGACAAAGTTTTTATACTAATTTAGAGAAAGCATATGATAAAGTGAATAGACTTGAATTGACCAATATATTTCAGAAATATGGAACTGAAGATTTATACTGCATAGAATAAGAGCAGTATATGTTGGAAGTAAAACACATGCAGAATTCTTACTGAATGGTTAATCACTGAGCAGGGAGTAAAATGAGGTCTTATGAAATGACCTTCATTGTTTAATATATTTATTAATAATGTATAAGGAATGTTTGTGGTAACATTAGAGAGGTGTTGGTTGAAGTTATGGATGTAAGTGCATATTTGATGCAAACAATGGTGTGTCGTATGATCCTACAAGGAGTATAGATCTACAAATGTTTCAGGGATAAAAGTTTTGACAGGCAACTGGAGTGATAATTTGCAAGTTACATGTAAATGGTGAATGACTAGAGAAAACAAATTAATTTGTATTCCATGGTATAATGTTTCATAAGATGACAAAAGAGACAGAGAAATTGTAAGATGTGCAAATTCTGGTAGAAATGTGATTGATAGTATGTAATCTGATGTGAGTAATGGATGCTGAAAGTGAATGAAGACTATATTTCAAAACAACTATAGGAAGAAAGAGTGATGGATCGAGACCAAGAGGAAGATCTAGAAAATCAGAGTTGAATGGACTTGATGAGATCACTAAAGAGAGACAATAAGTTTAAAAAACAAAAGCAGTGTTTGTAGTGGTGCATGGATGTAGTAGAAGAAGAATAGGAATACGGTTAGGATATTTCCCCATCAAATGGGGAATAACTGAAAAATAGAGGCATTATCAGCAATTCTTCTTAATATATATGAAATGTGAAACGGCTTTGATTCCCTGTCAATCTTAATAATCAAAACTTAAAGAAAAAGAATGAATTAATATCAAATTTAACTATTAATGGAAATTTATTAGTAAAACTATTAATACTGATGTCTGGCTAATAGAAAATTATTTTACTCATTCACTTCAGTGTTTCAGTAACAAAGTACAACCTTCTAGAATTAAAGTTTTTCTCCTAGTCTTTGACATTTGCAATATTACTTTTCCATATATTTATAAAACAATGAAATATACACTAATTCCTAGAGTAACTGCTGTCATTTTAAATAATTATTTTGCAATGATTTTAAGATTTTAAGATTTTAATCAATGTAATGCTTGTCCTAAGTTATGAAACATAACTCCAATACTTATAAATAGGAAAAATAACTCCTTCCCCACAAAGATTTTCATGTACAGTATCTATCTGTCTATCGATCTTGGCAGTTTTTCTTGTTTGTTGGCTATCTTACTGTTACAGTAACTAGACAGCATAATCATAAGAGGAATGAACCTTCTGCTTTAACAGAATATTGTAGGGCACAGGCAGCAACAGAACACTATGACATATAGTATCTAGGTTCTATATGGCCATGGCATGGATCCTGGAGAGAATAATGATATCTCACCTGAGTCATAAACATAGCAATAAATAGTTTGTAGTAGTGACATAATATTCATACATATTCCACATCTTCTTCATATCTAGGCTACTACTCCCAATCACTGCCTATTTTGATACTTTTTAAATATTCTATTATGCAAAAGTATCAGAAGATGATGGGGAAGTGTACTGGTTATATTAATCCTTGGAGACTTCCCCAGCAAAGCTTATATAGACAGCAACAGAGAAGTTTGTAAGTCACTAGAGCTTCCAGAAATTAGGCAAGTGGTTCAAATGCTTTCAGAATCTCTGTCAGCCACCACCATTATCAACCTATGACATATGCCAATCCTTTCCTCATCTCATCCTTCCCTCTTTGTGATCAAACAAGCCATTCCTCCCTCCCCATCTCACATACACACATTTACACAGTGTAGAGAGAGAAGCTCTACACTGCAACCTACAATTATGTTTGCAATTGTTGGGAAAAGTATTGAGTTGCAAAATTACAATGTCAGTCCATCATCACAGCTTTCTGTGTGAATTTATATCACATAAGAATGACATTTTAACAGCCAGGAAGCTTTCATCTCATACTATAACAGCTCAGGGTAGATTTGTTGGTTTTGTTTTGTTTGTTTTGCAAAACAGTTAAACATATACTGAGTATACTGAAAACTTGAAAGGAAGTGAAAAGAGGCTAGCACTTTAATTCCTCCTCCTGTCTGTATAGAACTGATGTACTTCAGTGAACAGGGCTTGATTATTTTTTCACTCATACTGGTCAGCTAGAAGAAACAGAAATAGCCAGTGCCACTCAGCCTTGGCACAACCCCTCTTTTCCAGCTGCAGTGCTGAACCATCAGAAGCCCACCATAATAAATAAAGGGTTTTCTCTGTAGAAACCAGTGTCATCCATACCAACTACTCCAAAATTGTAGGTCATCTGGAACTATGTCAATATACAATATTGTAAATAAATACAATGTACAGTGCAAAAGAAAAAGAAAAAAAGGTAAAAAGAAAAATTACAGTATACAATATTGTAAATAAATACAATATATAGTATATACAAAAACAAAAAAGGGAAAAGAAAAAAACATGCATATCTTACAATACATATATAAATTGATTGATGTATATTAATCACACAGAATAGAACATTAGTCTTCTTGTTATGTCAAAAGAACCACTTCAAAAGCAGAGAGTGTACCCAATATTGACTAACAATACAGTACTTCTTCAATGAAGCAAAATAATGTTTTTAGCTGTATTCTATGCTTAAAACGTCCAAAGTTCATTATACATTTAAAAAAAAAATACAAGTAGTTGGTATATTGCATTAACATCTTTAAATCTTATGATACTATCCAAACACATATTAATTATGAAGAATGAATTAAAATGGAACAACTGCTGAGTAGGTCCATATTATATGAGTTGGTCACTTTGAACATAATATATTTTCAGAATTAAGAAGTTGATATCCAACCCTTCTAAACTTCTACAGAAATATCCAAAAATAGTAAAAAAAAGAATTCTTTTATGAATTAGTATCATTGTAAGAAGCATTTTGTAAGAAAGCTTTGTTCTTTAAAACACAACACTGAGCTGTTAAAAGAGAATGTTCCAACTCTTTATTCCTAAATTCTTGCAAATTATTAATGTATATATGGACAGTATTCTTTGTAAATATAAACTGCTGGTTTAGTGTCTTCCAAAACACTCACCAATAATACCATTAGTTTGTGTTGGGACTACATCTGCCAGTATTCTCAACAGCATGAATGGGATTTCTGAATCAATGGTATACTATAGGTAATACTGAGGTAAAAATAACTGGGATCTGACAACATAAAGCTTTTTTTTTTTCCGCTCAAAGCAGTATTTGGTCATACTGTCAGCAACAACATTATCCTACTTTAGAAACAAAGCCAGAAAGAAGCAAGGCTTCTTTTCCCCAAACTATTTCTTTTTCTTTCTTTTTTTTTTTCTTTTTCTTTTTTGCCATGAAATGACATAGCTCCTGAAATGGATCTGAAAACATCTATAGCATATCAGTGAAAGATCACAGGCTGTCAGGAGAAATTCTACCATTTGTTTCTATCATCTTATGGTTCTTGGCACTGTAGCCTGTGAATGTGCCTTGCAACCATCTACTAAAAAATTGAAAGGATTCCTCTTTTCTTTTTACAATCGTAGTTTTGCTGAAATATAGCCAAACCTCCCTAAGTCAGACAGTCAAACTGATAATCACTTAGCTGGTAAGTACATAAACAAAATTCAGTTAATTTCTCCCAAGAGTGCATACTATAGGCCTCTTGCTGAAAACTGACCTTTTGGTGAAGAACTCATTTAACCTCAATTCATCTCCAATTAATATCTTTCAGTATGTTGATTATCATATATTCTATTTCATACATCATTTGCAGGAAATTCACTTTTCTGTCTTTGGAAGCATCTATACATAAGTTGCTTGATGGCATAAACCAAAGCCTAAGGGGGCGGGGGAGGAACAAAACTGTTTTTTCTGTCAGTAATATATAATGAGGTTTTCCAAAATAACCTGCAGAACAATATTAATTGGAAAACTTTTTTGGACTTTTTGCAAGAAACAGAAAGAAAAATGATATTATGTTGTATCGATTTGATGATTAGAAATAATATGGGTTAATAGAAATAATAAAAGTTACATTGTAAACTTAGAGTTTGATGTATATAGCTACTTATAACTGTTACAAGGAGGGTCAGAAGTCAATTCTTTCTTTGCTTTTTTCTTTCTTTCTTTTTTTGTATTTGTTTTCTGCACTTTTGATCTTGACTACTCTTTTTTTCCTAATCTTTCTTTCTTCTTTTTACTTTCTTTCTTTAATATTAGTTTTGTTTGTTTTTACTGTTTCTGTTTTAAAATTTAATAAAGTTATTTAAAAAAGAAACAAATTAACCCACAGAACTTTGGGGAGGGGGTCTTTTAATGTTTATGCTGAACTTTAAAATAGAAGAATGAAAGATCAGACAAACATATTTTTCTTACCCCCTACTTTTCCTCCTAGTACTGGGATTGGATGTAGTATAATAAACTTATTTTTATTTATTTATTTATTTATTTTATTTATATAATAAACTTTGACAAAAGATTGTGAGGAATAACTCAGTTCCCCCCCCCCCCCAATCTAATTCAAATTCTGGAAATCAGGTTGCATTTCTGGAGACTTTTCACACCTATTCAGACAGAATGACATATAACATCATTTTCCTATTACAGATATTATGATTTATAAGCCTAATATCCAGCATTACTGGGTACAGTAACCAATATTGGGGAAAGGAAAATGGTGGAAATGGAGGGTAACTATGGGACTGAAGTTAGCACTAAGCTATAAGCAGACTTGGTTTTTTATCCCATCCCCTACTGATGACACTTCAATCATGCCTGCCTGTTATTGTGAGTACATATGAATTAGAATTCAATAAATACTGGTAGTCCTTCACTTACAGCAGCAATTGGGACTGGAATTTTCATTGCTAAGCAATGCAGTCATAAAGCATGACCACATTGTTTAGCGATGGCAATCCCTGCAGCTCTGGTTGCCATAATTAACTGAATCACACGGTTGTTGGGTGATGCAACTTCCTGCTGGCATCCCACAACCAAAGTCAGTGGGGAAGCCAGCAGAAAGTTGCAAGTCCCAGGCCAGCCGGCAGTTAAGTGGCTGCTGCTGGGTGGGGGAGGGAGTGAGGGCATGTGCAGGGGTGCGGGGAGGATCAAGGGTTATGTGAGGGTACAAGGGACAGTCAGGAAGGGTGTGTGAGGGTGCAAGGGAGGGTTGGGAAGGGTGCAACGGGGTTCACAAGAAGTGCAGGATGGGTCAGGGAAGGTGCATGAGGTTGTGAGGGGGTACACAAGAAGCACAATGTGGGTTGGGGAGGGCACAGGAGGGTGCAAGGGGTGCACAAGAGGCACAGTGTGGGTCTGGTGCACAAGAGGGTGCATGAGAAGTGTGGGACAGGGAGGGTGTGCAAAGGTGTGCGGGAGGGCTGGGGAGGGTGCACAAGGGAGCAGTGCAGGTTGGGGAGGGTGCAAGGGGATGCACGGAGTGCACAAGGGTGTGAGGCAGGCACAGTGAGGTTCAGGGACTTATCCTAGTGACTTGTAAATTTCCCTGCCAGCTTTCCCATTGACTTTCTGGGGAAGCTGGCAGGGAAGTTTGCAATGGCAATCATATAATCATGGGGCACTACAATGGGTCAGTTGCCAAGCACCCAGATTGCAATCACATAACTGCGGGGATGCTGGGACGGACAGAACTCCAAGGAATGGTCATAACCACCATTTGTTCAGCACCATCATAGCTTCAAACAGTCACTCAATAAATGGTGATAGGTCAAGGACTACCTGTAATTACTTTCACGGAGAACAGAAAGTTGGAAAACTAACCAAAAACAGTATGAGTAACTTATAAACTGAGGGAGTTTCTATGCTCTTGCCCTATCCCAGCAACCATTTTAACTATTATTATTCTCACTACTGCCAATCGCAACTCATTGAGAGAACCAAGCTGATCTGCTGACCATTTCAAAAGCATGGAAGTCAACTCTCAACTGACTACATATTACCCTGTCCATGTAAATACTTCATGCTTTATCCATTTATTTGGTGATTTCCAAACATCTAGAGTGGTTGTTGCAAGGGAGAGTTATCTAGCTACCCCTTCTGCTCAGTCCAAAAAACAAGCAAAATGGTAGTTTTTCTCCCTCAGTAGGAATGAGAGGAACCAAGAGCATGGAGGGAGGCAAAAGTGGGAATTTGCATCAATGGAAAATTCCTTCTCCTGAAGCTCTAACATTCATGCCACAAAACTGTCCTTGCTGCAATTCAGCTTGCACTGCAACAGATCCAGAAGTTAACCAGCACTGCCTTCCAACAGAATGGTACAAATAGCAAATATGGGTATATACAGTCAACAGAACAGTTCTCAGTTTGAGAATTTCTCAACTTTCAAAATTTGTTTTAAGGCAAGAAAGAAATGAACAAATTATTAATGTTCTACAGTCTGGCTGCTTGAGGTGTCAAAATACAATTTTGCATGGGAATTTTGGACAATATTTTTCATACCACATTCCAACTCAAAGTTGTTTTCAAGAGCATCAGTTAGTATCTAGTACCAACAAATGTGTAATCATTTTGTCAAGATATGCAATCTGCATAATTATTTGGAAAAAAAAAACACAGTGATCTTTTAAGATCAGTATACTAATAATATATTTGAAAATTAATTATAGGGCGATTCACAGCCATTTTCATTCTGTTCTTATACATATGTATAGAAAAACAGAAACAAATTGCAGGATCATTGGTGGTAAAATAATTTATTGTGGTATGACAATAAATTTAGCATAGCTAGCTAAAAGGGGGTTTTATAATATCTTTTCAATGTATAAAACATTTTGGATGATATCCAGCTTAAGCATTTCAAAATCAAAGGTAAACCAAATGAAACTAATTATTTTTCTATTATTGGAATAACTGAAACATGTCTCATAACCATTACAAGAAGTTTTATTCCTTTAATCTAAAACCTGGGACAATGGACATGTTATAGGTGCATAAAAGTGCTCTTAACCTGATTGGATTTTTTGAAAAGGCTGAAAGGTATGTAAGTGGATAAATACATGGCAGAGAAGTCTGATATTTGTGATTCTCTGAACTGAATTATTCATGATATTCAGGGAGATTAAAAAAAACAACAGCATGATAAAGAGAATGCCATGGTAAGGAATTTTGTTTTAGGAATTAAAAAAAAAAAATGGTTGGCATTCCTATTAATGCAGTAATGCCTCAGAGTCTGGCAGCAATATACTCTTCAGACGATTTAGCAAGGCAATTCAGTTAACCATCTGGGGTTTCATGAGAATGCAAAACACTTTACTGATTTGTTATAAGAAAATGGAAGAGTCACCCAGAGTCATTTTTGCAGTTGAGCAGTCTCCAAATCTCATAAGTAAATAAATAAATAGTCCAGAATGATGGATAACCATGCAGCCATCTACCAGGGCATGTACTGAAAAACTGAAAGAGAAACAGCACCAACCGCTTCAAGGTTTGAATAGCAAAAAAGATACACCCAGTCTCACTGAAGATTTACAGTCTCAGATATCAGAATAAAGTAACAAGCACAGAGCTACTGGGAGAAAAAGTAAGGTTACTAAAGGATCACAGTCTCACATATGTGAAGTGATTATTATGTCCAAACTATTTACTCCACCATAACAAATGTATATATTTTTAATGTATTTATATTGCAAATTTAGATACCGCCCATCTCACAAAAAAGTGACTCTGGATAGTTCACAATAAAACAACAATAAATATTAATTAAAATACAATAAAAACTATATAAAATACAATAAAAATAGAATAAAAACCAGACACGTACGCAAATAATAATATCTTCCAAGATGTTGATGATCAGTAAGATGTTAACATATGGGAGCATCTTCAAGGTGCTAGCCACCCCCAGGGTTGGTTGCCCCTTTATTCACCCCAGGCCAGTTGGAAGAGCCAGGTCTTGACTGCTTTCCGTAAGGACAAGAGCATTGGGGCCTGCCTCACCTCTGGGGGATGAGTATGGGGCAGAGAAGGGTCTCTTTCTGGACCTCACCAGTTGATATTCTTTCATCAACAGGATCCACAGCATACCCTCTCTGCCTGACCGGGTGGGATGGGTGGATATAATGGGGGTGAGACAGTCCTTCAGGTAACCTGGTCCCATGCCATGTAGGGCTTTAAAGGTGGTAACCTACACCTTGAATTGGACCCAGAAGCAAACTGGGACCCAATGCAGCTCACGCAGCAAAGGTGTAACATGTGCCATTTTTGGGGCACCTAAAATTGCCTGTGCGGCTGCATTTTGAACCAGCTGAAGCTTCTGGATACTTTTCAAGGGTAGCCCCATGTAGAGTGCATTGCAATGGTCTATGCAGGAGATGACCAGGGCATGAGTGACTGACTGGAGGGACTCCCGATCCAGAAAAGGGCGTAACTGGTGCGCAACATGTAGTTGAGCAAAGGCCCTCCTGGCCATAGCTGCCACCTACTCTTTGAGCAGGAATCATGAGTCCAGGAGGACCCCCAGATTACGGACCAGGTCTATCTGGGGTAGTGCGACCCCATCCAGAACCAAAGATGGTAAACTTCCAGATACAGAGGAGCCCCCAACCCACAGCCACTCTGTCTTATCAGGGTTCAGTTGAAGCATATTGTTCCCCATCCATACCCCCACAGCCTTCAGGCACCACAAAAGGGTAGTCACAGCATCACTGAGATCACCTAGGATGGAGATGTATAACTGGGTATCATCTGCATATTGATGATACCTCATCCCATGGTGGCGGATGATCTCACCCAGTGGTTTCATGTAGATGTTAAAAAGGAGCGGGGAAAGTACCAAACCCTGAGGCACCCCACAAAGGAGAGGCTGCAGGCTGGACCTCTCGTTCCCTATCAACACCAATTGGGACCAGCCTTGGAGGAAGGAGGTAAACCAGCGCAAAACTGTGCCACCCACCCCCAACTCCCCAAGCCAACCCAAAAGGATACCACGGTCGATGGTATCAAAAGCCGCTGAGAGATCAAGATGGATGCGCTACCCCAATCCCACTCCCACCAGAGGTCATCCAAAAGTGCGACCAATGCTGTTTCAGTCCCAAATCCAGGCCTGAAATCCAACTGAAAAGGGTCCAGATAATCCATTTCATCCAGGATCCTCTGGAGCTGCAATGCCACCACCTTCTCAACCACCTTCCCTAAAAAGGAATATGCTATGTTTTTCTGTTTAACATAGCCATATTTTAAATATTCCACATTTTTAATCTGTGCAATGAAAATCAATTGGCAAATCTGATTTGGGCAATTTTCTATTAATTAATTAATTAATTAATTAAATTGTTGCTAATTATACTTGATAGGAATATATTTTAAAATTAGAAAAATGAGGTATTTCGATTTATATAGTAAATCTATACTTTAGCAAGTGCAGATTACTTAGATAGCCTACTAATCAAGCCTTGATAGAATCAATGGCAAATCTAGTTCTAGTTTTATGTTTCAACAAATCTATCTTGAAGGAAAACCCTGGAAAATGGATGTTATAGTTACTAACATTAATACATCATAAAGCATAAAATATATGATTTACAGGGCATAGGTAGCAGTCCACTAATTATTAATAAGGTTTTTCCTTTGGTATTGAGGCATCCTACTACATTAGTTTTGCTTTTGATAGCAATTGTCCTAACATGATACGTATACCCCAAAAAAGTTAAACGCTACCACATGTCAGAGGCAAATTATAAATTTTAGACTATATTAGGAAAGTGTCTATGTCATGACGGCAAAAAAAAAAAAAAAAAAAACGATTGTAGAAACCTATAAGAGGCCCCAAAGAGGCCCAAAATTCAAAGCTAAATAAATGTTAAATTCAGTGTATTAATACATATACAACATCTTAATCAAGTCAGAGTTTGTCAGGACTTGTTTTGCTTTTATGACAAGATGCTTATGTTAGAAAAAAATATTTTTGCCATCAAAGTGAATGGCACCCAGTACAGAATACAGTAACTGGATATACAAGGTCAACACTGGAGTATAGTCCAATCTACTTTAACTGTTCCGGTTGCTTGGAAAACATGAAGTTCTACCAATTGGACTAAGTGTAAATAATCCTGTTTGTTTTGTTCTATCCCCTGGGTCAGAGATGTTACCAACTTTGGTCTCGGATGGGACTGCACTTCCCCAGTCAAGACTGGTGCACAACTTGGGGTTCCTTCTGGACTCATAGCTACTGCTCAAAGAGCAGTTGGCAGCTGTGGCCAAGTGGGTATTTGCACATGTTCATCTTGTGCACCAGTTGTGTCCTTTCCTTGATTGGGAGGCAGTCACTCATGCCCTGATCAACTTACAATTGGATTATTGCAATGCACTCTATATGGGGCTGCCTTTGAAGACCACCTGGAAGCTACACCTGGTTCAAAATGTAGCGGCATGAGCAGTAATGGATACCTCTCAGTGTACCCATGTGTCACCATTGCGACATAAGCTGCATTGGTTGCCAGTTGACTTCCAAGTCCAATTCAAGGTCCTGGTTATTACCTATAAAGCCCTGTATGCCATAGGGCCTGGATATCTGAAAGGCTGCTTGTCTTCAACTATTTCTGCCTGCCTGGTATGTTCCAGCAGAGTGGGTGTGCTCCATATCCCCTCCTTTAAACACTTCCATCTTCTGGGACCTAGGAAACATGCCTTCTCTGTTGCAGCCCCTACCCCTAGAACAGCATTCCCCCAGAGATAAGGACAGTGCCTCTGGAAAGCTTTGAAAACCTGGCTTTGGTTTGGGGCCTGGGGTTGATGTTTATTATTTGTTCAATGGTCCCTGTTTTGTTTTGTTGTTTTTGCTGCCTATTCGATTATTTTAGTCTGTGCTGTTGGTTTGATTTAATATTTTTAGCTGTATTTATGTTTTTCCTAGTTTTGTATGTCACCCAGAGTCCACTGGAGTTGAGGGGACCAATAAATTTAAATAAATAAAATAAAATGTAATATGAGCTACTGAGAAATAAATTTTCCTGCACAACCTTTCTCTTTGTTCTGCAGGCTGATTTTTGTTTTTATTTTATGTTGAAGTTATGATATAAAGAAAGAAATTAAAATAGGAGCTTTTTTTTAAGGTAAAGTAAAATATTTTAAATTATAGGTATATGGACAGTGCCATTATATAATTTGGTTACTAGTTAGATACATCTTCATGATAACAACTATCAGAATTTAACTGTTTTTGTTTTCAGGACACAGTCCAATTATTGTCTAGCTTCTTGACTAACATATCCACTAAGCCTCCATGCTATATACACAGCATATGTGTTCTACAAAACCTAATTTCTAAAATAAGTCCATAATGGGAACTAGTTTCTTATTCAGTAAAGAAGGTATTTTGCCACATAAGAAAAGTATCTGGGAGATTTCTGACTTTGCTTTAGTACTGAAGTCTGTTCGTAAAGATACAACAGTTACGAGGCCTGTTCAAATTAAACAATGAAGGTTCATTGATATTTACCAGAAATCAGTGCTGAATATAAAATAATGAGCATTCTGACTCTGTAGAAGTATACTAAAGTGTAGAATTCTGAATTAGAGCATGCTGCCAAGATGACTTTGCATAAATTGTTTGCAGAATTACCTCCATTTGTCTTAATTAGTATGCACCAGATTTTATCTGTACAGGGCCACAGAATGCATTAACAAGGTATTATTTCACATTCCATGTTCTCTAATTGAAAGTAAGTAGAACAAAATGTAATATAAAACTATTCACCACACAAAACTTGGGTAAGTACTTAGGCCAAATCTTATTTTCTCAGATCCCCAGCATGCATTTAGACTGCTTGATAAATAAATACAACAGATTCAGAGTTTCCATACCAGAACACTTAATGTTGAAGTTCTTGCTACCTTGGATAAATAAATAAAAGAGTCTCTAACTCTTAAGCAGTTACTTTTTAAAAATGTCTTTTGTATGTTATGAATTAAACACAGAGGGATGATGCACATACAATGCATATTAGGAGATTTCATTTAATTTATGTGCTGATTATATACAGGTGAAACTTGAAAAATTAGAATATCGTGCAAATGTTCATTTATGTCAGTATGGCAACTCAAAAGGTGAAACCAATATATGAGATAGACGCATTACATGCAAAGCAAGATATGTCAAGCCTTACTTTGGTATAATTGTGATGATTATGGCATACAGCTTATGAAAACCCCAAATTCACAATCTCAGAAAATTAAAATAGTGTGAAAAGGTTCAATATTCTAGGCTCCAAGTGTCCCACTCTAATCAGCTAATGAATCCATAACACCTCCAAAGGGTTCCTGAGCCTTTCAATGGTCTCTCAGGCTGGTTCAGTAGGAATCACAAGCATGGGAAAGACTGCTGAGCTGACAGTTGTGCAGAAAACCATCATTGACACCCTCCATAAGGAGGGAAAGCCCCAAAAGGTAATTGCAAAAGAAGTTGGATGTTCCCAAAGTGCTGTATCAAAGCACATCAATAGAAGGTTATGTGGAAGGGAAAGGTGTGGTAGAAAAAGGTGCACAAGCAGCAGGGATGACCGCAGCCTGGAGAGGATTGTCAGGAAAAGGCCATTCAAAAGTGTTGGGGACTTTCACAAGGAGTGGACTGAGGCTGGAGTTAGTGCATCAAGAGCCATCACACACAGACGGATCCTGGACATGGGCTTCAAATGTCGTATTCCTCTGGTCAAGCCACTCCTGAACAACAAACAACATCAGAAGCATCTTACCTGGGCTACAGAAAAAAAGAACTGGTCTGTTGCCCAGTGGTCCAAAGTCCTCTTTGCAACTTTTGCATCTCATTTGGGAACCAAGGACCCAGAGTCTGGAGGAAGAATGGAGAGGCACACAATGCACGATGCTTGAAGTCCAGTGTGAAGTTTCCACAGTCTGTGTTGATTTGGGGAGCCATGTCATCTGCTGGTGTTGGTCCACTGTGCTTCATTAAGTCCAGGGTCAACGCAGCCATCTACCAGGAGATTTTGGAGCACTTCATGCTTCCTTCCGCAGACAAGCTTTATGGGGATGCTGACTTCATTTTCCAGCAGGACCTGGCACCTGCCCACACTGCCAAAAGTACCAAAACCTGGTTCAATGACCATGGGATTACTGTGCTTGATTGGCCAGCAAACTCGCCTGACCTGAACCCCATAGAGAATCTATGGGGCATTGCCAAGAGAAAGATGAGGGACATGAGACCGAACAATGCAACAGAGCTGAAGGCCTCTATTGAAGCATCCTGGTCTTCCATAACACCTCAGCAGTGCCACAGGCTGATAGCATCCATGCCACGCTGCATTGCGGCAGTCATTGCTGCAAAAGGGGCCCAAACCAAGTACTGAGTACATATGCATGCTTATACTTTGCAGAGGTCCGATATTGTTCTATTTCCAATCCTTGTGTTACTGATGTCATGTAATATTCTAATTTTCTGAGATTGTGAATTTGGGGTTTTCATAAGCTGTACGCCATAATCATCACAATTATACCAAAGTAAGGCTTGACATATCTCGCTTTGCATGTAATGCGTCTATCTCATATATTGGTTTCACCTTTTGAGTTGCCATACTGACATAAATGAACATTTGCACGATATTCTAATTTTTCAAGTTTCACCTGTACTTTGTTTATCAGTAAAGAGAAAAAAACATAACCAAGTCCTTTCTTGACTATCATTCAAAAGCAGTATCAGGAAAATCCAAGTATGACCATAGATAAACATATATTTACCAATACTCTTATTAATGAGGGTAGGGAATGGCAGAAATAAAGAGCAAAGCAAGATCAGTTAAAATAGATTTGATTCAAAGTGCAAATGAGAACAGACAACAGGGTTGTGAAATTAACCTTTAGTAAAAGGTGAAAGATTTATCTGATCTGAAGAGAAACCAGCACGTACAACATCATTGTAAGGAAACAGAGAAGATTTGTTTGGTCCCTGAACAAGGATAACAAAAAATAATGAAATTAACAGTATTATCTTGTTTGTGATTGAGTTTTGCATTACAATGATACCATTAATTGATTTCTTTTTATTACATTTCATTCATTGGGCTTCTAATTTCTGTTTCCTAGTCTCTTTTACAGTCTCTTACTCCATTCGTGGCTTGAAAACTTTCACTGCTATTTTACAGTAAAATTAAATACTGACTTAACCCCCAAAAAATATGTATTCTCAGTCAGAACTGTTGGTATTGTTCACTGAGTTTACACATAGTTTTGAAGCCACTGTCAGTTACAAAAGTTGAAGTCTATGTTTAAATCAATCCTGTTCAGTTAGTCACCAAAGAATGGTGCAACACTGATTCTAAGTAAAGTAACAAGAATGCTATAACCTAAATTGAAGAAATGGAGAGAAGAAGAATACTTAGGACACATGTAAAGTTCAAAATACTTTATATTTTGTTATAAAATATGTTAGTCTACAACCATAATAAATATTGATATGTTGTGATAATTTATACTATATCTTATATTAAGTTAGTGTTTCTGAACCTTCCAAACTTTAACTTCCAGAATTCTCAGCAGTGACCATGCTGGTTTAGAAACATTATTTCAGCTCGATATTATGAAACCACTCTTTAATACAGATCAAGATTTATTCATTTATTGCTTATGAAGAATGGTACAAGCTACCTTAACGATCATGAGAACCAGAAGCTTACCTGCTTAGTAAACAGAATTCTGAACAACATGATTGATTCTGAAAACTAGAATTGTAACAGATATAAGAATTATATAATTTTGTAAAAGCCAAATATAAAGATTCATCTTCTAAAAATGGGTATTTCTCTTCCTTTCCATACATTATAAAAACACATGCGTTTTCAGGTTAATACATTTAAATCCAGCAGACTTAAATATACTTAAACTCACTAAATGCACTGAGTTAAAAAAGTTTTTCGAACATTTGTAAGTGAATATATTATATGTATGTTATTTTATCTCTATGAATGCATCGTGACATCTAAAATTAAAGTTAATTGTGGCTATTTAAACAAAACAAACCTCATTAAATTCTAAATTGAGCTGCTTTAAAGAGCAGTCTATAAAAAATTCCAAGCGATATTTCAACAAATTTACATTAGAGCAGTTAGATCTTGTATGCACTCCAAGATTAGAGGTTGTTATATTTTGTGCATCATTGTATCATTCTCCTCACTGCCAATTCATTTTATTTCTGTGCAGTTTTCCCTATTAATGCCAGTAAGACTGCCAAAAATATGTCTGAAAAGGCTCATCTGTTTTGTTCTAAATGTGCTATATTTTAAAGGGAAAGGAATTAATTCTTCTGAGTAATCTTATTTTAAAATGCATTCAATAATCATCTTTCTTTCTTTCTTTCTTTCTTTCTTTCTTTCTTTCTTTCTTTCTTTCTTTCTTTCTTTCTTTCTTTCTTTCTTTCTTTCCGCTCAAAGTATGTAACATGGTAAACAAATTCTTTTACTTAGTAATTATATGATAGAAGTCTGCCAATACCTTAAAACATCTATCCTACCCTTTGTTAACATTAATTTTATAATCTTGTTTTCATTTTTATTGTAACTTGTATTGTAACTGAATGTATTACAAGATTCATATTTACAGATCTGGAATAAATAGATGGAGTTTATGCAATATATTTGGATAAGTCAGTCTCTGAACAGTGGAAAAATATATTTAATATTGTTTAAATGTGTGCATTTTTAAAGAAGCTGAATAGCTCCTCTTTCATAGCACAAAAGATAATTATTTACTGGGGTTACTTAGAATGTATAATCAGGCTATTGAAGTGGTGGATAGCTTTGCCTTTTAGGATTGACCATTAACAGTAAAGAAACCAACAGACAAAAAACATGTGACAGACTAGGCCTTGGAAAATATATTCAGATATTATGATGTATGTCAACTTTACCTGGTAGACCAGACAGGAAACACAACCAAATAAGGTAATTCTACTTTACTGTAAAGCTACATTAACAGAATCCTGCAAGTCTGAAAGTACAATTCTCCTGCCATCTCCTTTACAGACCAAGAAACTAAGGAGGGTCCCTTCTGAGCCTCTTGCCCTGCCCACTATCCATCTGCATGCTGCACTGTCTCTTATCTGACTGTTTGCTAGGCAGCATCTCTTCACTCTGTCTCCCAAGGTGTTTCCCACATACCATTACAATGTATCTATACCTACAAAGATCAGAATCGTGCATGCAATGGGTTTCCTTGTGTGACACTCTATGGAAGCAAAATTTAGATTTGAACAAGCAAGGTAGAAAAAATATTGATGCTTTTAAACTTTGATGTTAGATAAGACTCCTGATAATATAATGGAGATCCAAACAAACAAACAGCCTGGTTGTGCTTTGAGTGAGCACTCTGTGTTGATTTGTTATATAAACACAGAGTGTTCACTCAAGGCACAACCAGGCTCAAGCTATTATATTTTGTGCACAACATGAAGACCTAGCTCTTTTTACAAGTCTGTAATGTTGGGAAAGATGGTAGGGGGGAAAAAAAGAGGATGATCAACAACAAGCGGATGGACTCAATTACAGTGGCCATGGATACGCCATGGAGAATCTGAAAGGTGAGGACAGATTATCCTGGAGAAAACCTGTCTATGAGGTTGCTAAGAGTCAACATTAACTTCATGGCACATAATTATCATAAATCAATTCCTTATAAATCTAAGATTGGAGTCTTTTGAGTAGAAGACTTTGTATAAATCTAGTGAAATTAATCACTTTTTTTTTCTTTTAACACCAGACCACTATCAAGTCATAGTTTATTTCTAAATGCCATCATATTTTCATAAAACTAAAATGTTCTATGTGACATTTTGCAACTGGTATTCAGGAAAATGCCACATGTCTACAAACATTTATGGAATTAATATCGTAGCTATTTGGAAATAAATTTTTACATTTTCCAAAATTTGAATATTAAAGTCTTGGTAAATTCATTGTTTAAAATATTTCAATAAAATACACACTTATCTAGGAATAAGATAATTGCATTCAATGGGTATACTCAGTAGACATGCATAAAATTGTGCTGTAGGTTTTGTTTTGCTGAGCTGAGGTGATTCACTAAATTCTATATGAATTCTCTCCAATGAAAGAATGTGCTGCAGAATAGTATCAAACCTTTTATGAATTTAATAGAAATGTGCATCATGCAATACATGTGAATTTGAATAGCAATAGTAATAAATTATTTTCAGAAAATAAAAAGGACAATGGAACTGCAGTGGACACAGCACTTTCAGTTTAAGTTGTTCCAGAACACTTGCCTCTCAGAAAGACAAATAATAAAAATGCTAAATGATGTGCAGTTCAATAATCTATTATTTTCAAGAAATCTAATAGCATACTGCAAGGAAAGTGGTATATTCCAGAAATGCATTGGAGGGTATGCCAACTGTTAAGTTATTACAGCCAACAATTCACTTTTCAAAAGTCTTTTTTCAATAAACTACTGTCATTTTTATAAAAGCTCCATAAATGCATAACATACAAAGATTAAACACTATAATAACTTTGTTCCTTCAGAAAACTTTCCGTTCAGATATAGATGCCAATTCTGTATTACTATTTTTCTATTATGCAGCAACCAGCATATCTAATATCATCTGTGAAGGAAGTGGAATTGCTTGATTTTGGTATCATGTTCTTCAATTTGTACTGAGCTTTCTAAGACCTATTTCTCATTGTTTTATATTTTCTTTTGAGTCCAGTAATCCTAAGTAATTACTTTAGTAATTTTAAGTAAGAGTCCTCTGCAGGATATTCATATACTGAATTGCACACATTTTGCACATACTATTGCTTGTATATTTTCGATGTTGACAACATACATAGCTCTGAGAAAACTGACAGAAGCAACGTACAGTGGTACCTCAAGATACGAACGCCCCATCTTACGAAAATTTCAAGATACGACCAGCTCCGGCCGCAAAAATTTACCTCAACATGCGAACTCCGCCTCAAGCTACGAACCGGATCCGCGGCCATTTGCCCTGCTGCCACGTGGTCCTGGCTTCCAAGAGGAAGTGCTAATGAAATCTGAGCAGGAGGACAAAAGCCCAAGGAAAGCAATGCAGAAAGAGGAAGTGCTAATGAAATCTGAGCGCGCGGGGGGGGAGGGGAAGCTCCCGCTCCCGGCTGTGCGTGCGTGCTGATATTGCTTTCACTGTGCTTTTGTCGCTATGGAGAAAGGAAAAAGGAAAAGGAAAAGCCATTTGCCCTGCTGCCACGTGGTCGCGGCTTCCTGTGGGTGAGATCGCGGTAGCAAGGAGGCGTTCGGTGAGGCTTGTGGTGTGTTTTGTGGCGTTTGGAAGGTTTTTGGTGTGCTTGTCAGCATGGCTTCAAAGAAAATGCAGAGCAGGGCGTGGCAAGAATAAGGCTTTGCAGCTAAGAGGCAAAGAAGAGAGGAAACCCCTGAAGGAGATCTCCCCGAAGTCCCTTTGGAGGGGGACTCTCCCTCCAAACAATAACTGCCTCCCCACCCCATTCTCCCTCTTCATACTGTGCTTTTTTTCATGTTTTTGTGGTTTAAAAATAAAATGCATATGTTTCAGAACTGTTTGTATTTACATTGAACCTTATGGGGAAATTTGCACTTTCCTTTGGCCATAACCCTTGGCCTGGTGATTGCTTTCAGTGTGCTTTTGTCGCTATGGAGAAAGGAAAGAGCGCGGAGGAATCGGGGGGGGGGAGCTCCCGCTCCGCTGTGCATGCGCGCGACATAAGCCTTTCCCCCCAGCGCGCTGATTGCTTTCACTGTGCTTTTGTCACTATGGAGAAAGGAAAGAGCGCGGAGGAATGGGGGGGGAAGCTCCCGCTCTGCTGTGCATGCGCGTGACATAAGCCTTCCCCCCCATTGCTTTCAGCGTGCTTTTGTCGCGCACGCCAAGGGCTATGCATAGAGGAAAGAGCGCAGAATTAAGAAGCAGCACGGGGGTGGGGAAGCTCCCGCTCCGCTGTGTGCGCTACATAAGCCTTCCCCCCCATTCCTTTCACTGTGCTTTTGTCGCGCGCGCCAAGGGCTATGCACAGAGGAAAGAGCGCAGAATTAAGAAGAATCAGCACGGGGAGTGGGGGGGAAGCTCCCGCTCCCGGCTGTGCGCACGGGAGCCTTTCTCAGATTTCATTAGCACTTCCTTTTTCTGCGCTAGGGCTGGCTAAAGTGCGCCTGGGGAATTTCGTAGCCTTGCAATGCCGGCTGACACATTGAACCTTATGGGGACATGTGCTTCAGGATGTGACCAAATTCGGAGGGCGGATTAGCCGTATATACATTGAACCTTATGGGGAAATTTGCTTCAGGATGCGACCAAATTCAGAGGGTGGAACGGATTAACCGTATTTACATTGAACCCTATGGGAAAACGTGCTTCAGGATGCAACCAATTCGACTTGCGATCAGAGTCACGGAACGGATTAAATTCGTATCTTGAGGTACCACTGTATTTATAAAATTTCAAAACTTTAAAAAATACTTCAACTTCCATTTGAAATAAACATTAAGCATCCTTATAGATAAAAATGAGAAATTTGTGACAAATCTAATGAAAATTATAATCCACTGTTGTAACATGGGCAATACCATTAAATGCCTATCAAAGCAACAAACATCTAAAAAATGATTAAATGGAGCAACATTTTTCAATGAACATTGGACTAGATAAAGTCAATTATTATTTAAATTGAATTTAAATATAAACATAATTAGGCATCTTTTCTAATAACTCACTGGGCATCAAGCTATGACATAACTTAAAATATTAGTGTGTTCTTAATGTTCCCAAAACAATGATATATCCTTTGCAAAAACATTAAACTTGATATACTCACTTAAAGATTTATCTAGGAGAGAGTGAGTCATATATAATATTCAGAGATCCATTACTCATTGGCATCCCATATTCATAGCCAAGTGACTCAGCGCCTTACATGACTGTTTGCCACTATTGACATTGCATGGAGTTCTTAGTAAAATCATATGCATGTAATCCCAAACTATACATTACTCTAAACTGGTAAACAGTGCTTTCAGATAACATAGTATGACACAAAGAGCAGGAGTTTGGTAGTACCTTTTCAGACTAATAAATTTATTGAAAAGGCATAGGCTTTTATGAACTCCAGGTACTTCACTGGATACCTGGAGCAGCTAACTGATGTAGAATTTAAACTGAAATGAGGCAGGTGGTGGGGAATGGAGGGAAAGATGAGTCATGCAGACACCGGTTACATTTGAGACAGACTGCAAATACCTCACCAATTCACAATTGCAATGTGTTAAAAGGCCATTGTGCCTGTTGAGATCTTTCAAGATAGCTCGATGTGTGACAGTTCAGCAATAGCTTGTTCAATTATGCTGTTAATATTTATTTTTTTCCAAAAAAGTTACTTTGAATCTGCAGTTGAGCATCCTCGCAGCTGAAATGTTCTGTTTAGCATTAGATAAAATGAGCTGTAGCTCATGAAAGCTTATCCTTTAAACGAACTTGTTAGTCTGTAATGGTGCTACCATGCTCCTTATGAATTTTGGTTCCCATAGACTAACACATCCTTTTCAGATTTTCTGGGAGTAAGTGAATAATTTTAGATAAGTTCAAATGAAGGAACTCAAAATGGCAGATCTTCCTGCCATACACAAATGCAATATTTGGCTTGTACAAACTTATTTAATTATTTAGATCAGCTCAGTTGGCAAGAAAGGATTTTCATAATTTTTGGTATCTTGTGCTCACATACACAATGATAGGAGCTACATTTAGGCCTAATTTAAATATAAAAACAAGTTTGTAAAAGAAGAAGAAGAAGGTTAACCAGGTAGAATTCCATGTGACTAACTCATTTTTCTTTATATTACTTTTTCAACTGCTGCTTATGCGGATTTCACATTCTAGTATGAAACTTGTTTACACTATCCATAGTTTTCTCATGTCTAGATAGAGATTGTGTGCATAATGTGATTTTTGATATAAATTTTCTATACAGAAATGAGCATTTTGTCTCATTTTTAAAAACACATTTCTCAATATAAATTGGCAGAATGAGCTGGCAATATGGGTCAGGGACCAGATTCATTTCATAGATATTTCAATGGCATCCAGACCAGACTTGAAAAATAAGAACTTGTTCTTTGAAATTTATTTAAAACAGAGTCTCACCCCAACACAAGTAACAGAAAAGATGGTCCAGTTAAACAAGATACTAACAGCAAGTTCAACACAAATAGCATGCTTAAGCTTGATCATAATTTCTCTTAAGGGAGAAAAGAATCTGCTGCAATGCTACCTAATTTTTAATACTGAATGTAGGAAAATTTGGCAGTAGCCCCCTATTTTTCTCCTTCTCCCCTCCTAAGGGCATTTCTCTATATGAACTTTGTACCATTGTGGAATCAGATTTAGACTTTTTGTCATCATATTATTGTCTACATGTGGCAGTTCATTTCTGGCTTAGCTGCTTTATCATGCAAAGCAAAGCAAAGCAAAGCAAAGAAAAAAGAAAAGAAAAGCTTTTCTACCCATACACTATGGTCATTTTCAGGCAACACATCCAACTAGCTTCTGGTTTTCCTGTGATGCAAAATAATTGCTATGAACATAATTCTGCAGCTGAATCACTGAAGTTTTGCGACAGGTGGTTTCCCATGACAGGAATTGTCATCTTATTCTGTCTACTGTTTATGGTCTCTCCCCCACCTGTATCTGATACGCCACAACAGAACCGCATTATCCTTACACATGCATTTTGCATTGAGTAAATCTGAGCAGTTGGAAAGAGCACTAATCAGCTCATCCAGAATTCCTGGAATTTCCAGGACAGCAGACTTAGGAAAACTGTAAATCATTTTCAAAATGGTGACAATTTAGGAAGTAAAAATGGTGGCTGTAGGGAAGCACCCAAAACCAGAGGGCAATGTTAAATGCAGCAGAAAGTATTCTATGCTTTCAGAAACTACTGAGTGGTAGAATTATTTGTCATTATAATTCCAATGTGATTTCCTTTGAAAATTTCCTTATTACTATACGTTAAATTTAACTATAGCATTTATTTACTCTTGCCTTACTTCTGCTCTTTCTCTTTAACCCACATGATCATATGGGTAGCTCTAACAGAAGCCACAATTATTTCGTACAATTTGAACACCAGATTTCAGGATTTGATTTTAAATAAGTGATTCCCTCTGTCTTGGAGATGCATGTTGGTTCTTTTGTAGTCAAGACACAGATATGAGAAACTTCAGTATATTTACGGGGGGGGGGGGGGGGAACTGTGGTCCTCCAAATGTTGAATTATAGCTTCCAGCCTCTTTCACCATTGGCCATTTTGGTTAGATATTGGGAGTTGTAAGTCCCAGCTCAGTGCTAAAGAATGTATCTACGTGTATTTCATTTCAAAAACCGCAAGTTTAAAGATTTTTACAGAGCAGATACTGTGTCTACAATATAAATAATCTACATAATATATGTTTAATGAGCAAATGTTGGGTCATTAAATAAGACAAAGTAAAAGTTTCTTTGTGTCAAATATAGTATCATGATCCAACATACTTGAAAGCAAAACTCCAAAAGCATCATTTTAAAAGTACAACTCTACAATGCTGTTCACTTTTTCTATAAAACCTAGGCTAAACAAAAGCACATCTCCAATTATTACAATATTATCAGAAAACTATTCATTCACATATTACCCTATTAATAAAGATTATAACCATGCCATTCTATCATTCCTTCTGTTCCTTTCAACAGTAAAAAAGCTACCAGCAAAGATATTCAGGACAGAAATAAAATGAAATTGATATTTAGAAAATCAAATTGAGCTTGCAATTCTTAGTCATTAACAACAACAATAATCAGCAAAAGCATAATGATCAGACACAGATTTATCACCCATAAAAATGAAAGAACACTTTATATATCAAATCCAACAATAATTTTACTTCACCAAAAATTCAGTATTTGGAAAACCTTTATACATGTATGACTAAAAGAGTTATGAAGAACATAAACTAATGACTTGAAACTGAAGTCTGCTGACTATTGCAATGGCATTATTTTTATTACATTCTTCATCTTACCTTGAACTTGTCCACTGCCATAGTCACTCCACAGCATTAGAGTTACCGTTAAAATCCAAAACATCCAACCAGCTACTTTGAATATCCACTGTTCTTCACCCATTGCATTATTGGACTGTATAAAGGGGGAAAAAGAATTATTATTTTTAAATATCACATATATGGAATTATAAATCTAAAAACATTACTGATGTTATTGTTTAGACAAAAGTCTGAGAGAATTAATAAAGGATAATGAGAAAATCCTAATATGGAAAAGGCAACTTTTTTGTTAGTGTCAAGACTGAAGTCTGGGGAAAAAAATGACATCGAAGAAAATTGATGAAATGATGAAATCAAAATGAGGGATTGCTGGAAGTAATATTTTAGAGATTGGAATGAGAATTATATCTTCAATAATGAAATTGTAATGAATGCTGTAAATTTACTTATTTATTTTACTCGGCTTATATGCCACTTCAGTTGCCAACCGACTAAATGACTAACATTCCTACTATATGCAAACAAGATTAAAACACCAAAAATAGCCAACAATAAAGAATAAAGTTAAAAATGCCTATGCCAAGGAACATATACCCTGGTAGAATGTTTATTAAAGACTGAAAAAAGGATGAAGAAACTTTAAGATTTAGAAATGCTGGAGGAATGATAGCATGTAGCATGTTGCAAGGAAACAATATCTGTTGAAAGAAGCAATAATGACTTTATAGAAAAGTGTGTTTTCTTCCCAGTTGGTTATATGAAAGTGCAAGTGGAGTATGTCATGGGAAAAAAAAATGTAAATTGAATACAGTGAGGATAGGTTACATATACAAGAGAAAATAGGATCAAAAATTAATGTGGATTGAATACAAAAGTGGGTGACCAGTACAAAAATAGTATGTTGATCTGGCTTGGTCATACAGAGAGAATGAATGGTTGAATTGCAAGTCAAACATATGAAGGAAAAATAATAATAAATGGGTCTGAGAAAATAACAGTTGAATGCAGAAGTTCAACAAACAAAAGCCTACATATGAAACATAATGTGGGGGTAGTGGAAGCAAAGAAAATTCGCAAGTATAAAAAAGAATGAAAAGTTATAATGAATGGTACTAGTATATTAATTCTATTTTTTTTTTAATTCCTGCCTTTAACATATTTTGCTCATTACATTTTTTTTTTTTTTTTTGCACTTTGTCTAACTTATCTTGCCCAAAAGGAAACTGTGTGATAAGTACAATGAATGTATTTAATCAATTTGAATAGCTGAGTCTAGGTGGATAAAACTGAGTTAAAACAGATAAAAATAAAAATAACCAAAACAAAAAAGTAAAAATATAATACATCCAAGACCAACCACAATTATTCTTATAAACCATTTTAAAAGGTTCACCTTATACCCTGATTCAATGCACAAAGGAACAGCCAGGCTTTCAAGGCCTTGCAGGAAGCCAATAGGGTCAGGGGCATCGGAATCTTGAGGGATATTTGTTTATTTTATTAAATTTGTATGCTGCCCATCTCCCCCGGGGGGTGACTCTGGGTGGCTCACAGTTAGAGTAAAACCTGAAAACAATTAAAAATATAAATACCCACATTAATTAGTTAAAAAGTCAGACTATAAAAAAAGATCCTATACATAAAAAGGCTAAAGACATTGAAGATGACCGGGGTGGGGTGGGGTAGAATCAATTACTCCACAAGCCAATTCCACTGGTGCGAACCCACATCTGAAGTCAAGATTTCACACTCTTCCTGAAGGCCATGAGAGCAGGGGCATACCACATCTCGGGTGGTAAGTTGTTCCACAGAGTAGGGACCATGTCAGAAAAAGACCTCTTCCTAGACCCCACCAGTCAAAAATCCTTGACTGGTGGGATCCACAACATGCCCTTTCTGCCAGACCAAGTGGGGCAGGCTGATATAACAGGGGTGAGGCAGCTCCTCCGATAACCTGGTCCTATGCCATGAAGAGCTTTAAAGGTAATAACCAACACCTTGAATTGGACCCGGAAGCAAACTGGCAACCAATTCAGCTCGTATAACAGAGGTGTTATATGGGCCCCCCAAGGGCATTCAGAACTGTCCACGCCACTGCATCCTGTGCCAGCTGTAGCTTCCGGATACGCTTCAAGAGTAGCCCCATGTAGAGCGCATTGCAGTAATCCAACTGGGAGGTGACCAGGGTATGAGTGACCATGCAGAGAGCCTCCTGATCTAGGAAGGGACGTAGCTGATGCACAACATGAAGTTACTCAAAGGCCCTTCTAGCCACAACTACCATCTGCTCTTCGAACAGGAGTCGTGAGTCTAGAAGGAGCCCCAGATTACACACCAGGTCTGTCTCGGGTAGTGCAACCCCATCAAGAACCAAAGATGATAAAATCCTAGATCTTGAGGCTCCCCATACCCACAGCCACTCTGTCTTACCAGGGTTCAGCTGATGTGCAGGAGATATGCTTCTCCAAAGGGTGGGCACCATAACAATCATTGCACATTTGACATTTGAATCAAAAGGATTCAGAATTTTGAATGAACTTGATTTCTTGAATAGAATCAATTATTTTCATCAAATCAACCCAACTCTCCCAACTGAACAATTGGAATCTAATCCTGGGTTATTCATACACCCCTAAAATGGAGTTTTAATATCTGTTTTCTGATATTAGTACTTTGGAAAAAGGGTTTAAAAATGGGTAAGAATATATGGTGCACATTATATGAATTATATGAAATAGAGCTGGAGTCCCCAGTGTAGTACCTAGGGGTGCAAAAATGCCAACAGACCCTCTCCTTCACTCCCCAACAGATTCCCTCTCCAATCTATTTTTTTTTTAATTAAAAATTAAAAAAGGAAGTCAATGTATGCAAACAAAGCACTCTAATTTAGTCTCCCCCCCCCCCCCACAGGAAAGCTTCTGGGCCCTAAACAAATCCTATGAACTGCTTAGAAAATAAAGATGGCAGACTGTTGCAGCCCAGTTAATTTGAATGTCTATCTATTTGCACCCCAAAGGCCAATGTAAAACAGAAGTATTACAGAATGTCTTGGAGGAGGCAGCTACAGTAGATATCCTGCAGGATAAACTGGAGTTTTGAAACTTATTGTGATGGCCATTGCCTAATTTTATGAATAAGGCAAGCCACCTACCAACAATAATTCTTAAAACGTAGAACTTCTTAAAACCTCAAATGTTCCTATCAATCCAAAATAGTTGTGGATGGTCTGCAGAGACTTATTTCTGGTGCCAGGCAGTTTAACAGGTTACCACATGGTGCTAGTCTTTCTCTGTGGTATGGTCATATATGTAGAACTCACTTTCTAATGGGATATGGGACAGTCTTCACATTGGTCACCTTTGTTATTGTTGTTCAGTCGTTAAGTCGTGTCCGACTTTTCGTGACCCCATGAACCATATTACGCCAGGCCTTCCTATCTTTCACTGCCTCCCTGAGTTTGCTCAATTTCATGTTCATTGCTTCAGTGATGCTATCTAGCCATCTCATCCTCTACCGTCCTCTTCTCCTTTTGCCTTCCATCTTTCCCAGCATCAGGGTCTTTTCCAAAGAGTCCTCTCTTCGCATTAGGTGACCAAAGTATTTGAGCTTGAGCTTCATTATCAATCCTTCCAATGAGCAATCAGAGTTGATTTCCTTTAAGATTGACTGGTTTGACCTCCTAGCAGTCCAGGGGACTCTTAAGAGTCTTCTCCAGCACCACAGTTCAAAGGCATCAATTCTTCGGCGTTCAGCCTTCTTTATGGTCCAGGTCTCACAGCTATACATTACTACTGGAAAAACCATAGCTTTGACTATGCGGATCTTTGTCGGCAAGGTGACGTCTCTGCTTTTTAATATGCTATCTAGGTTTGCCATACCTTTCCTCCCAAGGAGCAAGCGTCTTTTAATTTCATGGCTGCAGTCTCCGTCTGCAGTGATCTTGGAGCCCAAATAAATGAAGTCTGTTACTGCTTCCATTTCTACCCCTTCTATTTGCCAGGGATTGATGGGTCCAGATGCCATGATCTTAGTTTTTTTAATGTTGAGTTTCAAGCCAGCTTTCGCACTCTCCTCTTTCACCCTCATCAAGAGGCTCTTTAGTTCTTCTTCACTTTCTGCCATTAGGGTGGTATCATCTGCATATCTGAGGTTATTGATGTTTCTCCCTGCAATCTTAATTCCAGCTTGTGATTCTTCCAGCCTGGCATTTCTCATGATGTACTCTGCATATAGGTTAAATAAGCAGGGTGACAGTATACAGCCTTGTCGTACTCCTTTCCCTATTTTGAACCAATCGGTTGTTCCATGACCGGTTCTAACTGTTGCTTCTTGGCCCGCATACAGATTTCTCAGGAGACAGGTAAGGTGGTCTGGTATCCCCATCTCTTTAAGAATTTGCCACAGTTTGTTGTGATCCACACAATCAAAGGCTTTTGCATAGTCAATGAAGCAGAAGTAGATGTTTTTCTGGAACTCTCGTGCTTTCTCCATGATCCAGCGAATGTTGGCAATTTGATCTCTAGTTCCTCTGCCTCTTCGAAACCCAGCTTGTACATCCAGTAGTTCTCGGTTCACGTACTGCTGAAGCCTAGCTTGTAGGATTTTGAGCATAACCTTGCTAGCATGCGAAATGAGTGCAGTTGTGTGATAGTTTGAGCATTCTTTGGCATTGCCCTTCTTTGGAATTGGAACGTAAACTGACCTTTTCCAATCCCGTGGCCACTGTCACGTTTTCCAAACTTGCTGGCATATTGAGTGCAGCACTTTAACAGCATCGTCTTTTAGTATTTTAAATAACTCAGCTGGAATACTGTCATCTCCACTAGCTTTGTTGTTAGCAATGCTTCCTAAGGCCCACTTGACTTCACTCTCTAGGATGTCTGGCTCAGGGTCAGTGACCACACCAGCATGGACATCAGGGACATTAAGATCTTTCTTGTATAGTTCTTCTCTGTATTCTTGCCACCTCTTCTTAATCTCTTCTGCTTCTGTTAGGTCCCTGCCTTTTTTGTCCTTTATCATGCCCATCTTTGCACTAAACATTCCTTTGATATCTCCAATTTTCTTGAAGAGATCTCTAGTCTTCCCCATTCTATTGTTTTCTTCAATTTCTTTGCATTGTTCATTTAAGAAGGCCTTCTTATCTCTCCTTGCTATTCTCTGGAAATCTGCATTCAGTTGCTTATATCTTTCCCTTTCACCCTTGCTTTTCGCATGCCTTCTTTCCACAGCTATTTGTAAAGCCTCATCAGACAGCCATTTTGCTTTCTTGCATTTCTTTTTCTTTGGGATGGTTTTAGTTGCTGCCTCTTGTACAATGTTACAGACCTCCGTCCATAGTTCTTCAGGCACTCTGTCTACCAAATCTAATCCTCTAAATCTATTCATCACCTTCACTGTGTACTCACATGGAATATGATCTAAGTCATACCTGAGTGGTCTAGTGGTTTTCCCTACATTCTTCAATTTAAGCCTAAATTTTGCAGTAAGAAGCTCATGATCTGAGCCACAGTCAGCTCCTGGTCTTGTTTTTGCCGTCTGTATAGAGCTTCTCCATCTCTGGCTGCAAAGTATGTAATCAATCTGGTTTCAGTATTGACCATCTGGTGATATCCATGTGTAGAGTCGTCTCTTGTGTTGTTGGAAAAGAGTGTTTGCTCTGACTAGCTTGTTCTCTTGACAGAACTCTATTAGCCTTTGCCCTGCTTCATTTTGTACTCCAAGGCCAAACTTGCCTGTTATTCCGATTACTCCTTGACTTCCTACTTTAGCATTCCAATCCCCTATGATGAAAAGGACATCTTTTTTTGGCGCTAGTTCTAGAAGGTCTTGTAGGTCTTCATAGAACCGGTCAACTTCAGCTTCTTCGGCATCAGTGGTTGGGGCATAGACTTGGATTACCGTGATGTTGAATGGTTTTCCTTGGATACGCACTGAGATCATTCTGTCGTTTTTGAGGTTGTACCTCATTACTGCCTTTCCCACTCTCTTATTGACTATGAGTGCAACTCCATTTCTTCTAAGGGTTTCTTGCCCACAGTAGTAGATATAATGGTCACCTGAATTAAATTCACCCATTCCCGTCCATTTCAATTCCCAAGATGTCGACGTTCAATCTTGTCATCTCATGTTTGACCACATCCAGCTTGCCTTGGTTCATGGATCTTACATTCCACGTACCTATACAATATTGTTCTTTACAGCATCGGACCTTCTTTTCGCTTCCAGATACATCCACAGCTGAACGTCCTTTTGGCTTTGGCCCAGCCGCTTCACTCTTTCTGGAGCTACTTGGAATTGCCCTCCGCTCTTCCCCAGTAGCATATTGGACACCTTCCGACCTGAGGGGCTCATCTTCCGGCGTCATATCTTTTAGCCTTTTAACATTGTCCATGGGGTTTTCTTGGCAAGGATACTGGAGTGGGTTGCCATTTCCTTCTCCAGTGGACCACATTTTGTCAGAACTCTCTGTCATGACCTGTCCATCTTGGGTGGCCCTGCACGGTATAGCTCATGGCTTCACTGAGTTACACAAGCCCCTTCGCCACGACAAGGCAGTGATCCATGAAGGGGATTGGTCACCTAGGTATCTTTAAAAAATATTATGTTCCATTTGGCCATTATAAGTGTCTAGGTGTTGGGAGGGTTTTTTTTTTTTTCCAATTTTTAAATGCTTGAATATTAATAATTTAATGTTGACAAGGTGTTTTTTTTTTAAATAAGCTTTATTTAAGTATATTACTCTGAAATTTTAATAGTACATAATTTAAGAATCTCATAAACAAATGCTACAATGTATTCTTCTCTATTTGTAGATTGCAAGAAAAGATTGCCTTCTATTTTTCTGATACGATTATTTACAGCTTCCAAATCCTGTAGAACACAGTCTGAAGTACCACCAATTAGGCTAAAATTTCTATAGCAAGCAACAGTCAAGATAAGGGAAGAAATATACCACACTGTCCAGCATTCAACATTCATCCAGTTCTTACAACAGTTTCAAAATTCAGTTGGAAAGCATAGTGAATTTTGCATACTACAGGTTTTTACTGTTTTAATATATATTCTTCCTAACAATGACATTGAATTAAGGTGGATAACTTTTTAAAAAATATATATGGTATCAAAAAAAAGCATAAATTCATTACTTTGTGTTAGAAATTTTTATTAGTAGGAATATAAATAGACAGATGGTGTTCAATTAGTTATTTACCTACGTTGAGATTTTAATGAATGCTGGTATGGATAATTTTCCATTTTTTCTTACCCATTGAAAACTGATATTTCATAAATGCCAAATTGCTATCTCTGCATCCTTGCCAGTTTTCTATAAATATCAAAAGCACAAACTCATTAAAATTAATTATTAAACTATATCATATACACTGTTTCATTTTTGTTAAACATATTTTTCATTTGGGAATCTAAATGAGCTGCCATAAATAGTTTTTTAAAGCTTCATTTGGTTTGCTTGTTGGTTCAGTAAAATAAAATATATTTTCTGCTTAAGGATTCACATTTTAATATGTGCCTGAAGTTATATTTTTTATAGTTGATTTTGAACATTTAACAAAAATAAAATTGCTTGTGGCATTCTAGAAAGATCAGCCTTTCTGGAGTAATGCAGAGGAAAAGGGCAGTTTCATCCACAGTAGTAATAACACAATTTAATGCAATATACCATGAGTCCATCTACAGTATAGAGTTGATTTAGTCTTTCAAGGTATAGAAAATTGTATGAAAGAGTAGAAATAAGCCAAAGAAGCACTGCCCTCTTCTCTCACCTTCAGTTTCTTATCACTAATTACAGAACCCTATTCAGATGTTAGAGATGACCATAAAAGTGGTAGAGATTAGCTTTCCCCGGCTGAGGTTGCATTAGGGATTAGTTAGTGGACACCCAAATTTAGAGGCTATACCTCCTAAATATTTTCCATTGTATGAGTGATTGGATCTCACTGACACAACTTCAGGGAAGATAGATCATTTCTACTGCAAGCATTTATGCCTGAACAGGGATGCTTGTGTTTACCCTTGAAATCAGACTTTGAAACCCCTCTCAAATTGTAAATAAATACATAAATGCTAATTGTCATTTGCTAATTCTAAAGAAAAAAAAAAAGAATTACAAACCAAAAGTGAATCAACGCACAAGAGAAAGGAGTAAGCATGAAAGCTAGTGGATTTTTTCCCAATTTTCCACAGTTGTTTATTTATTTAGAAAATGTATATGCCTGCCCATATTAAGCAAATAACCACACAGCTCACAATACAAAACAATAAAACTACATGGAAAAAAGATAATAAATACCAAATAAAAATACCAAATCCAAAGCACCTCATGCATCATCTTCAGTCACAAATTCACCAATATCAGGCTCCATTAACAACCTGGCCCGCATACCTGTGGGAAAAGCCAGGTTTTTTACAGCCTTTTGGAAAGCCAGCAGGATAAGGACCATCCAGATTTCCAGGAGGACACTGTGCCACAAGGCAAGCACTGCAACAGCATAATGGCTTGGTGGTTTTAGCCAAAGAATAAACTTTCTAACCATCTGCCTATGGGAAATTGTGTTTCTTTCAGACATAATTATCCCTTATTTCAGAATATATATTGTCATTTTCATAGCTGATTGATGACTTAATAGTCTTAGCTATATAAATGCATTTGTCGCCATCACCAAAACCTGTCCATATTCTAGTTCTGTGTAAATGTTATTATACCTGGAGTGCTCAATGTGTGAACATTCCAGCTAATTCCCTTCCCTGCCAGCATCACTCAAATGATATCAGCTGCAGCAGCATAGAGGATAAGGTATGCAGTGATCATTAGTAAAATGTAAATTTAGCTCAAGGGTGGGGCAGGAACATGAGAAAGAAACTAAAAAATGCCCCGCCTTGACTCTCTTTGATATGAGGTGGAAGAAGGGAAGCATCCTCAGGTGTTCGAAATTCTGATATTATAGCCTGTAAATAAAGTAGAGATCTAATACTTCTTGTGGTTTCCAAACACACAGTAAGCATTCAGCACAAATGCCTTCAGGAAGAAAACCTCCATGTACAGCTGCCCATATGTAGTCCTTTGCAAGCTAATACCCTTGTGTGTGAAAGCCTACAGGTATACAGCTATACATACATAGGCTTTTTTCCAGAAGACCATTAAGACACATGATGTCTCAAAGCTGCTCCCTTAAGAGCTATTTCAACAACAGAGGGGGGAGGGGGAATTACCTGGAGTGCTCACCTATTGAACATTGTGGATAAACATAACCTTTGAATAGGGCTAGTTTCAAGTTTGAATCCTAGACAATGAAAAGGCAAACCTGAATTTCCACAATAACTATTACTTAATCTGAACCCCTATACCATGATCTGCCTTTAATTTTCAGAAATGTTCTTTTCTCTGATTAAAGATCAGTTTGTTTGTTCTATCCATCCTTTTACAGTTTTAACAAATTTACATACAGATTTAGAATTTGAACAGCTTTCCTGATTTCCCTAGTGTTTTGAAAGTGTGTATATATACTTTCCCTAATGTTTTGAAGTATATGTATACAGTGTTCAGTGGGATTCCCTCAGCACCACATGCTCACCACCTAAGAAAAATTGAAACTACCATAAAACATTGTTCTTTCAACCAGGCAATAAAACAAAACTAAACTAACCTTTGCTGCCTTGCTCTATCAAAAAGCATAGATTCTTCACTGTGGAAGGAGCGAATAAAGCAATCACTGTCCCATAATCATGAGCAGGGTGCATGATTCAGAAACAGGTGCAATTGGCACATTAAATAAAGTTAAGCAAAGGTTTCCTTGCCACAGCTGTCACCTTTGAGCTATGAGTCCAAGGGGGACCATCAAATTGTTCACTGAACTGAGCAAAGCAGTGCAGCACCACTCAGATTCAAGAATATCATTTATCCAGTTTTGGGACCTATGGGCCACCAAACACACATCCATTCAGCCCCATCCTATCCAGACACCTATAGCCTCCAGACCCTAGTTTAGAACCTCAACAGCATCAGTTGGGCAGCCAGAAGCAGAGATGTATAATTAAGTACCATCAGCATATTGATGATACTGCACCCTGTGCCTATGCATTACTTCCCACAACAACTTCATGTAGATGTTAAAGACAAGAGGGGAGATGGTAGAGCCAATGCTGCCTCAATATTGTATCCCAGTTTGAAATCTGTTTTAAAATCATCCACATAATCCACTTTCTCCAGAATCCTTTGGATATGTAGACTGACCACCCTCTCAACAACCTTCCGCAAACAAAGATAATAGCGGAGGGAGAGGGAGCTACTGTCAAGCTGTCCTTGTGAATGTTGTTGCTGACTGCTTGTGTTTGTGTTTTGAGGATGCTGTTGGAGTGTTTGTTTGGTTCTGTCTGGGCTGGAGAGAGGCGACATGAGTCGGACAAGTGGAACTGGAGAGGATGAAGCAGAGCAGGGGACAGTGTTGCCTGTTAGTTATTGCGTTTGCCACTTTTTGGCATTTTGCAGGATTTTGCAGCTTTTTGGGACATTTGGCTGGCCGTCTTTTCCATTTGCTGCCCTTTTGGGGCATGTCAGACTGGATGGAGGATTCCTGGACTTCCTGGACTCATCAGCAGCTTATTTGAACTGGGCTGCTTTTTGAACTTTGCAACATTTTGGGGCAGCTTTGCAAAGGACTGGGCTGCAGAGTGGGCTGGAGGATGGACAGACCACACTGGGTGGGGCTTGCCTTTTAGCTTGTTCTCATGCCTGATCGCATGCTTGCTCTGCTGTTGGGTTTGTGGACTCAGCTATGCCTGGTGCCTGATTCAGCTGTTTGGCTGTGTGGAGATGGTCCTGCTGCCGACAGGTGCTGCGGGATGCTGCTGGCCTCTGGACGCTTCTGCTACTGACTATCCCTTCCTGTATTGCTTCCTCTCAACTGTTGTTGGGGATGGGGGTGTGGGCGGTGGTTGGGGGGATTACAGTAGAGTGGCAGGCTGCTGTGGACCCCCTCCCCCCATGGAAACCACTTGCCTCCCCCCCAAGGTTAGCCCTATATAGGAAGTCATTGAGGAAGGAAGAAGAAAGCAACATGGCTCCATTTCCTGGCTGAGTCTGGATGTTATTCCTCCTTCTGGGTGAGAGTCAGAGAGGGAATTGGTGGGGAGTGCTTGGAAGAGATCCCCTTACTGGCTGGTGAGAGCAGCAGGGAGGGCTCTTCTGATTGTTAGGTCATATGAATGTGTTGTGTGTGAGTGTTATAGTGAGTGGGGAGGTGGTGGTGGGTACCCTGATGGCGCTGAGAGCTTGTGTAGCTAAAGTGCCTCAGAATGCCTGGCTTCCCCTCCCAGGGATGTTTGTGGAGGATGCTAGGAGGTTCCCAGTCTTGGGGGAGGTGCAGGTATGGGGATGGGTCTGTCATTGGAGGGGTAGAGGTGAGCCATAATATAAGGGTGGTGAGGGGCATGGGTTGATATGGTGGGAGACAGGGAGCAGGCCATTCCAGGGGAACTCAGGACTGATGTCTTATACAGGTTTCCATGTTCCAGCTCCTTGATCTCAGCCCCGGTATACCCTGTCAGCAGACCTTTAGTGGCACTGGCCTCAGGCTGCTGCTACTGAACTCTAGGTCAGTCTGCAATAAGGCTCCCCTCATTCATGATTTAATTGTTGATGAGAGGGCTGACATGGCATGCGTTACCGAAACCTAGCTGGGTCCAGAAGAGGGGGGGTAACCCTTTCTGAGCTATGTCCAGTGGGGTTTTGGGTGTGGCATCAGCTGAGATGCTGGGGCAGGGTGGGGGTGGCAATTGTCATCTGGGAATCCCTTACAGCTTTCAGGAGCACTGCCCCATAGGTCCCTGGATGTGAGACTCTATTCCTTAGGTTGGGCTGTAGGGATCAGTTGGGATTGTTGTACCAGCCTCCCTGCTCCATAGCAACCTCCCTGCCTGAGCAACTTGACTCCATCTTGGGATTGGCAGTAGAGTTTCCAAGACACATGGTTCTGGGAGACTTCAGTCTGCCTTCTCTCAGAGTGGGGTCTGAGGTGGCTCAGGAGTTCATGGCCACCATGAGGGCCATGGGCCTATCCCAAGTCATCCAGAGTCTGATGAGGCATAGTGGTCACACTCCGGATTTGGTGTTCCTGTCAGAGCAGTGGCTAAGTGATATGAAATTGGAGGAGCTTTTGGTATCTCCTTTGTCATGGTCAGATCATGCTCTGATTTCCATGGGATTCTCTAGCACCATTACCCACAGCAGGGAGGCTGGACCCATTAGATTGGTCTACCCCTGGCAACTGATGGACCCAGATGGGTTTCAGAGGGAGATGGGGGTTCCTTCTGCTGGTCTGCTGCATGGTCCATCTGAAGCCTTGGCTGCTGCTTGGAATAAGGCAGCAGCTGAGGCCTTGGATCAGATCACGCCCATGAGACCTTTCCCTTCCCACGGATCCTGTCATTCCCTGTGGTTTATGGAAGAGCTGGGGGAGATGAAATGAGAGAAGAGACATCTAGAGCATCGTTAGTGCTCAACCAAGGACAAGCTCAACTGGATACGGGTTAGAGCTGCTATTAAGGCCTACTTGGTGGCAGTAAGGGCAGCGAAGCAACAATACTTCTCCACCCTTATTGCATCCATAGATTGCTGCCCTGCAGCCCTGTTTTGGGTAACATGGGCCTTTTTGGGTAAAGGGGGCCTGAAGCACTTTTTACAGGAGCATGCAGAGGAATTTACTCAGGATCCATTTGATAAAATTGCTCAGATTCATTTACAATTGGACGCTGGTTTTGCTGTGGGTCCAGAGCAAAACTGGGGTGGAGTCTTGCCCAGTTATCTGGAAACAGTTTGAACCTGTTGAACCTGAGAAAGTGGACAGGGTCTTTTGAGCTGTGTGCTCAGCCACCTGCTTCCCAAATCCTTGCCCCTCCTGGCTTGTGAAAGCGGCCCAGGGGGTGTCATATAAGTGGGCTCTAGCAGTGGTTAATTCTTCTTTGAGAGAGGGGGTTGTTCCGTTGCATTTCAAAAAGGCTCTGGTGTGCCCCCTCCTCAAGAAGCCATCACTAGATCCCACTATGCTGGATAATTTTCATCCCGTATCTAACCTCCTTTTTTTGGGTAAGGTGGTTGAGAAGGTGGTTGAGCAACAGCTTCAGAGAGCCTTGGATGAAGCGGATTATCTGGATACTTTGCAGTCTGGATTCAGACCTGAGTATGGGACAGAAACAGCACTGGTCACAATTCTGGATGATCTCTGGCATGGGCAGGATGGAGGTTGTGCATCCATCGTTGCCCTACTTGACTTCTCAGCAGCTTTTGATACCATCGACCATAGTATCCTTCTGGATTGGCTCAAGGGATTGGGGGGGTGTGGCACTGTATTGTGCTGGTTCACCTCCTTCCTCTGGGCCAATTCCAGTTAGTGATGGTTGGGAACCTGCAGTTGGCACAGAATGCAGTAGCTAGCCTACTGGCACTAGAAGAGCTAGCAAGAGGTACACTGATTGCCAGTGAGCTTCCAGGTGCAATTCAAGGTGCTGGCTGTTATCTCTAAAGCCCTATAAGGTTTGGCTCTTGTTATCTTCAGCACTCTCTCCTCCTGGTGGAATCTTCCCACCCTACATGATCTGGTCAGTAGAGGATACTGTGGATACCTACACCTAGAATGATCATGGGGGTGGAAGTGCCATTCTGGGTGGCAGTCCCCTCACTGTAGAACACCTTACTCCTAAGGTTAGACCAGCCCCCAGACTTTTAACTTTTAGGAATCAGAGGAAGACCTTCCTCTTCTACAAGGCCTTGAGGACAAAGTTTGGAAGATAACAGCATTTTGTTAAATATTTTAAGAAATGTCTAATGTTTTTAATTTTAATGCATTTACTGTGAGCCATCTAGAGTTGCTTGAGTAGGCTACATACGAATAATTGTAATCAATAAAATCAAAGTATAAAACCAACAGACATAACATGGGAAAAACCTCCCAGCTTTCCTTCTTCCCCACAGTTGTGTCAAACCAACCTCCAACAATGACAGTGGCAAATATGACACAGACTCCTCTATGACTACCACTCAGAAGCAATAGAAACACAGCTCTCATAAATTGCAAAGCTTGCTAAAAAAGAAATGCCCTGAAGAAAGAACAGGCAACAGACTTCCAGCTTAAGTTTTCAAAACAACCAAACCATATATTTTTACATCCACATTCCAACCTAATTTTCAGCTAATCTACCTGTTCCGATAACCAACCAAGCAAACAAAAATTCATTCTTTAATTACAGACCAAGTCCTACTAATAATCTAACTTCTTCACAGATTTTGGATACTCACAGACATGGGAAAAATATGAGTCATTACCAAAAGTTGGCCCCATTGTATTCTCAATAAGCTCCACTGACAGCTCCCGGAATTCATTAGCCCTATTTTTTGCTTTCTGTCCTTGGTAACTTATACTATCTCAGTGTGTGACAAGAATTAAACAGCCAGCAGTGATGTAGGTTGGATCAAAAGGGATATAGCAATAGCATACATAAAAGGTGTGAGTCTACTGAAGAAACTACCCAAAAGACAGATGGGTTTGAACCATCATGTTTTCTTATATGACAGGAAAGTTGTGCCGAGAACATAGTACAAACAATCCCTTCTGCATTCCATTTTCAGTCTATGTGTACATTGACTAAGAAAAAGTGTACATACTTGATTCCTAATTACAGGTGGCCTGTGTGTATGTATGTGCAAGTATGGATAAATAGAGCAAGCTGTGAGGAAAATGCACTTCTATTAGGTAGTATGGGAGTAGCAAAAAAATCACTGTTCACTATTGGAAAAACAGACTTACTCTAGATTTAAAGACTTGTATCACAGATATATGTTTACTTTCTATTTAAGAGCAGCATGTTTATAATTGCAATGGAAGGACTGATGTATATTGTTTATGTTGTTTAATGGTTTATTTTAAAATAGGCTTATCTATCTTTTTATATGACAAATAATGCATTTTTCTTTTTATTCCTCTCTTTTTGTATATAAAAGCAAAATTAAGTTTAAACACACACACACAAAGCTGTTATAAGTGTTCTTGTTAGAAATTTTCAGTTTTGTCATTGGAAGAACTTGATGCCTCTCATGTCTTTAGAACTACATGACCAGTAATTGATCTATCATTAGTGAAGGGATAATGAATGACCAGAAGAAAAAATATCCTATTGAAAAAAAGCAATCCATAAGAAACAGAAACTTCACTGTTTAATTTTACTTCTAACATTTATCTGATTGTTTTTTTGGTTGCAGCTCTTTAGTCAGTATATTAATAAATGGATAATAGCAACTCATTCTATTAGTAATATGCAGCTAACTTTACTACTACATTTCTTGGTTAGTATGGTAACTCAAGGACAAAGATACAGTTAGCCTGGATTTAAACTGGCATGACAGAATGCTTCAAAACTCCATAAAAATGCTATAGCATTCATTTTGCCTCATTCCATTATGCGGTGACATATACAAAAGATATAAATCATTTGAATTGTCTGTTACCAGAATCAAATAATATTTATTAGCAAAGGATCAGGATTTGCTTCTCCAGGGATAATCAAGAGAAGTATTGGTTGGTATCATTTACATATATAAAATGGCAAATGAGAAACAGCACCAAACAAATGAATTTATTCTGCTTATTTGACCTTCTACCTACAATTTCATTATATAAATAGAGTATTTAATTTACATCATTTTTGGTACACTGTTACAGTACAAAGCATAAGAACTTAGCTTTGAAGCATTACACTTCAAAGATAATTAATATGGTATTAACGAAGAAAATCATTCATACTCTTATCATTACTTCTGTACCTATTGTCTATCACACTAGACTGCATCACCATCCAAGCTGTTACATCAGTGGTTCATATATCAGTTTTGTAATATGTTTTTGTCATGTATAAGATCACTTGATTATGTCTTTTAACAATGCAGTAACCTAGGATGAGGAAGGAGAAAATGGGAATGCCACACAATCAAAATATCCTTATACCCAGATGTCTAGAACAACTACAAGAACAAGAAACATTCCTAAGCATCTCTGCTTCTTTAAGTTTGAGCTGATTCACTTCATCTGTTTAAGAACTAATCCCAAATTGTCAATACTACTGCCTTTAACATTCCATGCAGTAGATAATAGGTACAACTAAACATCCACAAACTGATGACACGTAGGCCAAATCCCAGGGTGAGCATAATTAATTGGGCCATTTTCATCCTTCTTTGGTAATATCTGGGTTGAGGCATAGGGACCAGCTAGAGAGAGGGGGGGGGGGGATCTGGAAAAGACCCACTGTCTGCTTCCAGAATTTTGCTAAAAATAAATTTGGGCATTCTGATCCTACTGGAATTTGATACTAGCCTTCATCTTACTGCATAGTCTGCTAACATTTTTCTCTTAATAAGCTGAACACACATTCAAACAATTATTTTAAAAGTGTACTAGTTATATATGCTAAGAGCCAGTTTGGTGTAGAGGGTAATGCACCATGCTAGAAACCAGGATACTGTTAGTTTCAGTCCCACTTTAGACAGCTGGGTGACCTTGGGCAAGTCAGTGTCTCTCAGCCCTAGGAAGAAGGCAGTGACAAACCACTTCTGAAAATCTTGCCAAGAAAACTGCAAGGACTAGTCTAAGCAGTTGCCAGGAGTTTTGTTTCTTTGTGCCTTCAAATCCACATTGATTTGAAGGCACAAAAAAACAAAACAAAACAAAACAAAAAAAGGCACATAGGTATGTGTGTGTGTTGTACTTTTAAAATGCAAATTCTAATGCAAAATCTTTTTTTTAAATGTAATTACTGATAAATAACTACTTACTAACAATATATATTCAGTGGTTATTTTTTTTAAAAAAAGATTTTACATTAGAATTTGCATTTTAAAAGTCTACATCAAGGACATTTACTGTAAAAAAATGTTAGAAATGGAAGCTTTGGAGCAATTTACATCAAAAGTTATGTAAATTAGAGAAATGCATGTACAAAACCTCTGAGTGTTATAAATTTTGAATATAAACAATTATAAAAAATTCTTTTAAGCTATTCTCTGTCTCAAATAAAGGTATTGTGGTGTTCATAAGCAGTAATACTATTTTCAGAGAATGGATTTCTCACATGTTTTTTAAGATTTTTTAGAAAAGAAGAAAGAAAGAGGTATGGAAAACAAAGCATCAGCTTCCAGCATCATATTATTTATAGGAATGAGCCCCATAAAGATCCCACTAGGATAGTACAGAACATGTAGGAAGAGGAAGCTATTTAACTTCTAGTATGCGGGGTGATTTCTAACTGGCCACGTCCACAATGGCATATATTTTTTTGTGTGTGTACATGCACTACATGCCCTGAAATTCTAAATGTGCTCCTATCTAGGAGGTGCAACATTTTGAATCAAAAGCCAAAAAGATGCTTCAGAATGGATGTGGTATGCAAGTTGTACCAATTGGCACATCCTTAAAGGAGTTCATATTTTCCTAAACTAACATAAGAACCACTCTATCCCAAGAAAATATGTCCTTGAGCTAAGCCAACAATTCACCCATGCCTACTTCAAAACATCTTGTTGCACTACAACAATGCCTCTTTAAGTCAAACATGTAGTTCCTAAGCTCACACATCTACTCCAGCTTTTTCATACAGCATGCATGGCTGCACCCACTCTGAAAAACTTTTTCAGTTTTAGATGTAAAACTGAACACATCACTACATCCATCCCCAAAAGTTGCCTATCCCCACTTTATCCAATATTTGTTTTTTCCTCTTCCTCTTGGTTGTAGTTTTACTCATGACAATATGAAAGCAGATTAACTAGGAACAATGATGTTGGGTGGTAGAAAATACCTTTAATCAAAAACATATAATATTGGAAACAACATTAGATTAATATGTCAATATCCTAACATGTATACATAGTTGTATTACATAGTTATATCACATGTACCAGTCAAGTACACATTACAAAATTTTCCTGTTGCTTTCTATCATCAATTTATGACACAAAATTAAAACAAATGGCAGCTTTGGGGGCTGTCACATTCTCCCATAAAGACAGAGGTGCTGTTTATCCAGAAAGCATCAAGTGCTTTTCTTTCTTCATTGATAACTCTTAATGGGGAATACTCCCTCAAAAAGAGGGGGGGTATGCAAATTGGTGGTACAAGTCTAAGTACTAGTTTTAATCTATGAACTACTTTGTGTCTTGGCACTCAATAGTTGCAGGACCATCCACTTCAAGTAGAACTGACTTGTCTGGTTTGTTTCACATTAAGCAAATCTCCTATGTGAGATCAGAGAAGGGAAAATAGAGTATACTGTTTTTAGGGAAATACTTCTATATTACAAAATACTTTACCTCCAGAGTGCCAAATGGAACATCTCTTACAGTTTCTTAGAGAACAGTTAAACCTGAACCCTTGAACAAAGCTTATATTTGGTGAAGAATGAAGTTCCTTATTCAACCCTAGATTTTTGAGGTGGGAGTTGTTTTATGATTTTATAGATTTCATATTTAACCTTTGTAAAATGACAGGAGTCTTTGCAAATTGGCAGTATAGAAATATATAAATAATGCCATAGTATAACATTGCATTACAACAGGGCATGTTTCATGGCTGATAAGAGGGGCTGAATAAAGCAAATTTGATTGGGTATTAGCATAATGAGTAAACTTTTTTTTTTTCCAAGTCATTTTTTTACTCTTGGTGACTACCTGGACTAGTCCCTGCAGTTTTCTTGGGAAAGCTTGCCATTGCTTTCTTCCCAGGGCTGAGAGAAAGTGACTGGCCCAAGGTCACCTAACTGGCCTTGTGCCTATGGCAGGACCAGAAGTCATGGTCTCCTGATTCCTAGTGCCTTAACCACTACACCAAACTGGCTCTCAGAGAACTATTTGCCCTCCTTTATATCATTGCACATTTCATAACTTCTCTTTGCTTTTCAGTGTGGTTCAGCCTTTTGCATTTCTTTTGCTCATTCTATTTGCCAGCAATAGCTTCACATACATGGACTTTACAGAAATAAAATATATTTAGTCAGGTGGTGCCTAAATTAAATAAATAAATACATATCTAAAGGAAGTTATATTCCAAAGTGGAAACCAAAATGTCACTAATTAATTGCACTTTGGTAGATTTTTTTTAAAAGATCCTTTCTGATCCTATGAAAATTAAGACCAACACGAACAACTGGGAGAATCTACAGAATCAACTTATATGAATTTTATAGGGAATAGATACTTCCTTGATGCAACTGTATAAAGTTAGTTATGATAAAATCAGTACTATGGATTAAAATATAGCAGTATCAGAGAAAAGGCCAAAATCAACTCTTTTCCATTACTGGAGACCAAATATTTGCCAAAAACCATAATGAACCTGCATTATTCAAAGCCAAAATTTAGGTCTTTGCTAACCTACTAATGGAAATCAACTGAACAAAGCCGTAAACAATTGATCACAAAGAGAACGTAGCTCCATGCTGTGCAGTGTTTACTGGAAACTCAAAAGGTCTCATCCCAAGCAAATAGGCACATGACCGAAGCCTCAGAATTACAGGGATGACAGCAAAAGATTAAAGCTTACTCTACTTACAACAGATAAAGAATTCACAGGAAAAAGATTTATAACTTCCACTGAATATATTTATTCAACAGACAAAATCTACTATTGCATTTGTTATTTCTTTTTCCCCATCTTCTATTAGTAGTAAATCTGTGCCATACCATTGCTTGGCATTATTCACTACCATGTAAAACACAGCCCAACAGAGATTTAACTGCCTATTGTTTTCAGTGAGACAAAACATACTGGACCACAGCCCAATATATAAAGTAAACTCACTATTTGTTTCAAAACCTTGTTCCAAAAAATTTATGTCATTCATGCTCAAGAAATCTATTTTTAACTGAGAAAATACAGTACCTTTTTGCAGCAAATGAGGATTAAGAATACGTATTCAGAGTTTTAATTATTTTGCAATAAATTTTTACCTATTAACTCACTGGCTTGACTTCTTAAATGAGCTGTGAAAAGAATCTAAGGTAGTTTTCTCCAATACTCACTCCTCCAAATGTGCTAGGCTACAGTGTGAGCATAACCATCTTGCAAGCTTTTGGAAGTGGAATAAATTTGATGTAAACAAAACCTTGCCTTTTCTTTTCCGCATTGTGTCACTTAACGACTGAACAACATATGTCCAGTCCTACCTTTGGGAAGGACTAGCGTGTTTTGAAAGTTTCAGGAGACGAGTCACACACAAAAGCAGAAAATGAAATGAATTTCTCACTGCATTACTAAACGCGATTAATAATGCCTGCTTCCTCCTCTGTATTTTTAAACACAGCCATGCCTCTTCTGCTTTCTCGTGCAACAACAACCCTGTGGGGCTTTATCATCATTGCCTGCAGAAATGAATTCGAAGGAAGAGAAGGCAGGAAAGTGGGGACCCACGGCCTCCTTCCCACACTCTCCCCATAGCAAAAGTTCTTTGGTCTCAGCAAGGAAGGAAAAGCAAAAGACTTACAAACAAAATACTTTTCCTTCATCTTCCTAGCTGGTAGACTCAAGTTATTCCACATGCCACTTTACTACCTTTTCCCTAAATCCCCTGGACTCCTTAAGCGTATCTCCACATTAAAATACTTTCCCCCAGTCCCACATTTCTTTCTCCCCCTCTCCCACGCTATAAAGGGGAGCCGTATACTAGTCAGTCCTACCTTTGTTTTTGACAAACTAACCCCCACTCCAATCCCAGTTTCCTGCTCTTGAGTTTACCTCAGCTTATTTTCGCCTCCCAGTTCCCTTCCCGGTCAAAATTAGCAACGGCCACGGAGGAAAGCGCAGTCCAGCAGTGCAAGAAGAAACAGCAGCAGCTGTCGCTAGTTGCCTAATCCAGCCTCCACCTGAGGGGAGGAGCTGCAGTGAAGCCGCCGCCGCCGCAGCCCGACTTCACGCACGCATCCTATCAGACCCACCAGACTGGGTGAATGGAGGATCCCTTCTGCTTACCCACCACCTCCGATGAAGACCGAATTTGGAAAGAGTCCCTCAGAGGCTTCTTCGAAAAAGTCCAAGAAGAACTGACGGATAAAAGAGCTGGATTTTCAAAGAAAAAGGGCAGGGCAGATTTTTGACGAATAAGATTCTCCAACGACAGGAAGCCCTATGTATTTTCCAAAAAAAAAACCAAAACAAAACCAACTCCCCAGAAAATATGCCTTATCCCGTTTAACTACAATGCCAGTAAAGCAGTGGGAGTGGGAGTGCTTTTTCCAGGTTATTATCATGACACCCGGAGCTTGTTTCTGTTAGAATCTTGCAATACATGGAGACTTCAAGAAGTTAAAAAAAAAAAAGCTGTGTGGGGGATCCAGGCACTTCCCCCCCTTTCCTGATAGCCATTTCTCCTCCTTCCCAGGCTTTTGGACTCTAGCTTTCTTCAAACTGGTGCTCTCAGGTATGTTGGATATCAGCTCCCTAATCCTCAACCATCATAAATTATGGGAAATGAAGCCCAAATTATCTGAAAGGTAAACTGGACTAGGTGTGTTGTGTTAAGGTCTATTAAAGCACATATTCCATTATCTCATGATCCCCTTACAATGGACTTTTCTACCCCTTTGCCTAGTTTTCTGGAAGCATCCTTCCTGAAGCTTCTTGGGTAGCAGGGTCTGCACTCTTTCCTCTCAACTTCCTTGAGATCCAATAAGATGCCAATTAGGTGATGTTATTTCAATTCACATGACTGCAATGTTACTTATCATGGAGCTGTACCATAGAATGCTAACAAGATGGTGGGTAGATGTAGCAATGTTTACAAATTAAAGCATTTGTAAGCAGTGTGGTATAAGTGTCAGTCACTGTAATCATATGGAGCTGATTATAATTTCCACAAGCCCAAGAGAAAAATAATTATGTTCTGCTTAGATGTTTTCTTTCTTTAATCTTATTCCAGTGCTTTGGAAAAAGCTTTCACTAAATTTCATGAGCTTTGAAAAGTTCACAAGCTGCTTCTTTAGAGAAACAATCAGGGCTAAGCACTATAAGAACTTATTCAATTTGTCTTGAAAATTCTGTTGATATATGAATCATCCTTTAAAGACATAATAATTTTAAAAAATGTTTCAGCTTGGTATAATTTGCTCAAAAAAAACCTGAATTTGCTATCTTTTGGCACATCTAGAATAAGATAGCCTTGTGAAGCCTTCTGAAAGAGTTGTGCAAGGGGGCTGTAGTGTTTATGGATTAGATTTTATTGAATTGCCAATGTTTGTTCAGGCCTGAGGCATGACACCTTTTCAACTAACAAAGCCATTGTATTCTGTAGAAATATACAAAGGAGTACACAGTAACAAAATTCTAATAATCTATGGGGAGAAAGCTATATAAAATGCATTAAAGCCAGATCACTTATGTGGAAAAGTTTAACTGGAATGTTTCAATCAACTTTATTCACATTAAGAGACTTAATATGCTAATTAGTTAGGACTTATTAAGAAATAATATAAAGAAATTAGAGGTAAGTTATTTCAACAGAGAAGTATATATGTAGTAGTTTATTGCCACAATGTGCTGCTTTTTTTCAGCAGCTGCCAGAGGAAATACACATCTACTTAAAACAACAGTGTACAGTATTTTAATGTATCAGTCTTTATTATTTTATATGCATTTAATAGAGAGAAAGTTGCCCTTTCCAATACATATGAGCTTCTAGAGCTGCAACAAATATTTTTTGTTGATACCTTTCAATGTATATTCAATATGCCATTAACAGTAGTTTTTGTTCTTAATCAAACACAAAAAGCTGAAAAATATTTCAGTACCATGGACAACAGCAATTCAACTGGGTGGGAAAGGCAGCATAAATCATTAGAACAGTGAGAAACAAACCATTTCAGCTCTTGAAATATGGTCATATGTTGATGCATTAAAACGTGAAGACCATTTCTTGTTATAGAAGCTAGAAAAATACTGCATCTGGACTTCAGATATCAAAGTTCATTTTCAATGCAGAAGCAATAGCCATAAATGTATTTGACTAGCAATAGATTCGAATTCACTGCATTCATAATATAACATTTTATTTTTATTGTCCTTTGAACAACACCACCAGTAGAGCATCCATTGTTTTCTTCCCTTTATGCCATTTTATCTTCACAACAAACTTATATAGTAATATCATTTGAGAAAGAGCAAATCACCCAATGAGCATCATGATTAGCCAGATCTCTGAACCCAGATCTCTCTGGTTCTTCTATAGCATTCCAGATATTAATGCACTATATAGCATCTCAATATGAGTTGTAATAATTTTTTTTCTTCCTAGCATTTCCCCCACAGGTGCAGGGTCTGATCTTTTTTGGATCAACTGAGTGTTGATCCATTGGTTGCAACAGGAATTGGCCAATTGGCTTGTCACTGAGCCTGACATCATGAGAGAGAGACTGGCCCAAAGTCACTTAGCCAGCTTTCGTGCCTAAGGTGGGACTAGAACTCACAGTCTACTGGTTTCTCCCCTGGAGCCTTAACCACTAGACCAAACTGGCTCTCAGTCATAATTTTATACCTAGTTTTATTTATATAGCAAACCAGTTTATGGGATTTTCCCCTGTATTTGAAGGCAAAAGATTAAGAGATGTATTTTTAAGTTGATTGATTGGATTTTTAAGGTTGTCTAGCTCCAAAAAGACTCTGGGTAGCTTACAATATTTTAAATAAATAATTTAAAAACATAGTTAAAGTGTAACTATCTGCACCACTATTATGCATGTAGTAAGGATGGCACATAGCATGGTCAATACACCATTATGGTAATAAACAGATACAATGGGAATAGGTGCCATTTGATTTGGGCAGGTAAGTAAAATCACTCTTCATTCTGGAAAAGTTAAAAGTAAACATAATCCATGTTATCCATGCATAGCTTCTTATTTTGATCCCTGAACAGAACTTCTTGGAATATGACTAAAGATCAAAAGGAAGATTTTGTTTGACAATAACATGATATCATTTTTTCATATAGAAAGAAAAATATATGGCCTAACTTTAAAATAAATTGAATGGCAAAAAATTAAAACAAATCAAACTAATATTTACCCAACTGGTTGGTGTGATGAACTTGACAGGAAATAAGATAAGCAAGCATTTATAGCTCTTCTTTAGTTGACTATAATTAAAAATCACAGATGTTACAAATGAAACACTCCTGTGAATATCCAAACTGTAGCCCATTGAGAAAACACTATTCCTCCTTTTGGTGTGGGAGGTGGTGGTGGTTGGATGGCTCTCCTCTGGAGAGAGATGGAGACAGTATGCCAGCAAATAACCAGAATGGGTTACCTGAGGGACCATCTTTTCTCAGTTGTTTCTACCCATCTGATCTGGTCTGGCAGGATGGACATGTTCCAGGTCCCATCAGCCAGGGAAAGCTGGTTGGTGGAGCCCAGGAGGTGTGCCTTTTCTGCTATGGCACCTGCCCTATGGAACATTCTCCCTCCAGAGATTAGGATGGTCCCAACTCTCCTTACCTTTTGTAAGGCCCTAAAGACCTGGTTCTGTGCCTGGGCCTGTGTGAAGGGTCCTGTCTCCTGGTTGCACTAGCAACCATTGATTGTGACATCTTCCTCAGCTGCTGTGTATTTTAATTTTTGTATTTATCATGAAAATTTGTGTTTAAATTATTGTAAGATTGTTTGCTGCCCAGAGTCACTTCCTGAGATGGGCAGCCATACAAACTGAATGAATGAATAAACAAACAAACTTATTATTATTATTTCTCTATATGCCAGCAAATGCACTTATTTCTCTAACAGCAAACTTAGTTGATCAAGTAGTTGTCAAATAAAAGTAAAATGAGGCCAATACAATTCTGTAAGTATGTGGAACAGTGTGAGTTTGGGTATTAAAGGAAAACAGAATATATTTAATTTCTCAAAATTATTTACAAAATGCTTTGTATATTTAAAGGTATTCAACAAAGCTGCTTCTGAACAACCTCTCCCAATGCATTGATTTAGGGGTGCTCCTTGGAAAGGTGCTCCGGGAAAGGAAGCACATGAGGAGATGCCTGGAATGAAAAGGTGGATTGTAGGAAATGAGGGTGACCATACAAGTTCAAATTTGAGCCCACAATAGCAGTAAGGGTAAACACATGTTAATACTTCTCTGTGTTTATTGTGTCAGTGGAATGCCAGCTAGTGATGTTATTTAGAGTGATCTGTTCCCTTATGAAAACTCTAGGCCTGGTAAATCTTCCTGCTGGCCATTGTGTGCCTTCTCTCAGATTTTTAGCAGCCAAATTTTGAGTTGAATGTCATATGGACAGGGTCTCATGCGATGACAGATCTTTTGCAACATCATCAGGGACTCTTTCAAGGCTGTGTACAAAGAAGTAGATAGTATCCTATGTGGAATTAGTTAATTTACCTGCAGATTAGCTCCATATCTTTCCTAGATGCATGTTGCTACGGAGGTGATAACAGCATAGATGTGGGAGGAGGTGAATGCATCCTTGATACAGGGTGACAGCACCAGTCTTGAAGGAAGCAGTGATACACCCCCTTCTTAAGAATTTTGATTATAATGAGACTTCCAGTGAGGACTCATGATGAATGAAACATCTCCAAGAGAGCGAAGGCAGCATTGTGGTGAGATCAGCAGCCAGACAGCATTTTCTGGCTGGCCAAACCTGTCCAGATAAAGGAGTGATTATGAGATCACCCACTTGTACTCTGGACAGCTACTCCTTGTGCGTAAGCTACAGGAATTTCTGCAGCTGGCTCATGTTGAGCAGCTGGGAGTCAAGGGATATCCACCAAGCTCACAACTGCAATGTAGCCTTATAGACATAAAGTTCTTCTGAGTCTCATTTCTTAATCATTTTTGGAAATTCCTTATTAATTGCTTTTCAACTATCAAGAACCTCCTGACTGAAAATCTGATAAGATACACCAGGTGAGTCTCCTTTAATCCTTGACAAAAGACATTTTAAACATAAGTTTAAGGACAAAAAAAAAAAAAAATCTTTTTTTGGAATAAGCAGCAAAAGGGTGATTAAAATGTAGATTTTGGAAAGTTATAAACAGATTAGGGGTCCAGATGGATTTGAATTAAGGTTTTGAAATTGATTGTGGGAATCCTTCCCATGGGAAATGCTGTTTGAATTCTTGAAAGAAAACATGTTAGGATGGGAATTTGAACATTGGACACTAGAGGGAACCAGAGGGAACTAAAGATTACAATTAAAGGAGAACACTTAAATTTGACTTACTAACAGAGAATGGAGCAAAATACTTTAACACTGGACATATTTGAGGATATTTGTGAGCAATGGATCCAGAAGTTAATCTTTAAAGTGTCTGCCATTATAAATAGACAGCTTTTAAAAGATGTTGTAGAAGAGGAACAAGTTTTGCCAGACGGGACTGGGACTGATCTGAAAATGGATTTGAAAATGACAGGCTGCAAGAGTGATATGGAAAAAGATTTTACACTGGATATACAAATGAAACTGGCTGATGTCTTAATAATTGAAAGGGATGTGCAACTGGCAAACCAAAAGAGTATGTTGGTTAACTTTTTTATACTGCATCTACAAAAGAGATCTGTTAAAGTTCTAAAGGATTTTGTGAGAAGGGACAAAGAAAAAATGAAAAGAAAACAAGCTTTAGGACATTATTTGAAGGGATTAAAGATCAAGATTGTTAAAATCAAAATCAAATCAAATATCTTTATTACAGTCTTTGACCAGCTTTTGTAAAAATAAACAACACAACAATTTGTTATCAGGGGAAGAGGAAAACAATAAAACAGTAAAATAACATCACTAATTAAAAGTTTTGTACAGTTGTATAACATAGTAAAGATATTTGACCAACTGGTACACAAGCGTGGAGTCAGCATTCCTTAAAAAGTAATAAACATAAAATTTATCAGTACGGCCCTCAAATTTCGAGAAGAATGGAGAGATCAGAACACGTCTTGGGGCATTACAAAAAGGACATCATAAAAGGACATGAGCAAGAGTTTCTACCTTCCTGGATCCACAAGGGCAAATTCCCAGTAAATAAGGAGTCCCATGAAATCTTCCTGGCAGCAGTGCTGAAGGGAGGACATCAAAGCGGGTTCTGGAAAAGACCCATCTATATTTGCTTAGGGTTAGATTGTATAGATACCCTACAGTAGTGGGCCTGCAGTTATGTAACAATTGGCAGTAGAATTCAGGAGCACTAGTGATATCATTTTGGCTATCAATATCCCTAATTCTTTCTTTTGGTATTGATTTGGCCTTTCCCAGGGTTAATTGGCCTAAATATTCTGGAGAGAGGCCAAGGCTGCAAAGTTCCTCTATACAAGTATGGTGCCAATGAGATTGGTAGCTGTCTGACAGTAGCAGAGGCATCAGGCCAATAGGGTCAAACGTGATTCTGAGACCTGAGATTAGAATCCTGGTCCAGGCCTGGGCCTGAATGCTTGACACATTAGCTTCAAGCCTCAAGACTGCATTAGGGGTGCATTTTGGGTACCAGAGTCCTAAGAAAATTTGATTGAATTGCTTCATAAGCCCTTAAGTTTGTATATGGGCCAAGCTGTATCCCATATAATAGCTGGGCAACTGTTTTAACCATAAACAGTTTGATTTCTGCTGGAATTAATTTGTACCCTGTTGCCTATAAAATTTGGTTATTGCTTGTGTGCTCTTTTGGGCTGTGGAAGTGGCATAATTTACCTGGGCTGTTAATTTCCTAGAGGCCTGAAACACTATGCCCAAGTATTTAAAACATGTGACCTGCTCTAATTCATGGGAATCAATGGTCCACTTGCCCTTTGTCTTTTGCTGGAGAAAACTAAAACTTTAGATTTACCATAATTGAAAATTAGTTGTTCCTCATTACAGTAGGATGCCAGGATTCTTAGTGCCTACTTCATGCCTACAGAAAACAAGGAGAGAAGAACTGCATCATCAGCATAGAGTAGAATTGGGAGATGCCGGCTAATTTGAGTGTACACACACACACATATATACTGTACATACATATTAAAAAGCAATGGAGCTAAAATATAACCTTGTTTCACCCCCTTGGCAGTCTGAATAAAATCAGAAAGGTCCCCTCCCCAGGCACATCTCACTCTAAAGCCAGTTTTGTTGTATAGTATGTGCATTAGGAGCAAGAATCTTTTATCTATAGAGGATCTGCTCAGAATGTCTTAGAGTCTTACCACTGAAATATTATCAAATGCTGCCTTGAAGTCAATAAAGGCTGCATATAGATTCAAGTCAGACTGCCTTGTGTATTTGTCTGCCAGATGTTGAAGCACTAGGCAATGGTCTATAGTAGAACATCTGGGTTGAAACCCTGCTTGCTCAGGATCAATTATTCCCTCATCAATAACCCAGGTTTGGAGTTTGATGAATAGGTACCTGGCATATAGTTTACTAACGATGTTCAATAAACTAATTGGCCTATAATTAGCTAGATCATTTCTATCACATCTTTATATATGGGAGCAATTATGGCTTCCCCCCAATCCTCTAGAATCTTGGCTGTGTGGTTAATATATGAAAATAAAGAGGCCAATACAGGGGCTCACCTATCTGAGTTGGATTTAATTAGCTCAGGGGGGTTATGGTCACTCCCAGGGGCTTTACCACACTTAAACTGGTTAATGATATTTTTAACTTCCTTGCATGTGATTGCCACTGTGGTAGTGAGGATAAAGATATATTCATCGTGTAGATGTGAGCATGCAGATCACTACAAAGGGCTTTGAAGTGATGTACCCAGGTACTTGAGGGGATGCTACCACGCAATTGTGTAGTGTTGTTATATGAACAATTTGTTATAATATGCCAAAATAGGGAGGGATTTTTGGACTTTGTAGCTTCAATTAGCTGTGACCATTTTTTCTTCCGATCTTGTTTTTTTTTTTTTTTTTTCCTTTCTGAGCAAGGCCTTATACTGTTTTTTCTGCTCCTTTAGAACTTGGGTGGAATCTGGTGAACTGGCCTTCAGTAAAGTAGCATAGGATTCCAATAGTGCTGCTTTGGCAGTAATGCAAGATATGTCAAACCAAGTCTTAGAATGCCATCCCCTCCTGATTGGGTTGGTATTCACTTTTGTTATAAAAGGTTGGAGCTTAGTTATAAGATCATGATATACATCAAGTATTCTGCTGTCTGTGGGATGGTTGGGTTTAAGTGTGTCCCAAAATTACAGAGGTTTGAAAAATATGAACTTCCTTCCTCTGAGTAAAACCATTGGGCTATCCTGTCTTCAAGGGATCATTCCATCTGACCTTATAAGACCTCCCTCTCATCAGGTATTTTAAATGGGCCTTGATTCCTAATTAGGCCTTGCCTATACTCGCAAGTGAAAGTTAGGAGAAGGTGGTTGCTTTCAGACCTAGGGACTATGCCAAAGTGCTTAAGACAAGGGTCCAGGTCTCTAGAAATTATTAAATAATCTATGGTGGATAGCCTGTGAGCTGACCAACATGTATATTGCCCAAGGAAATCATTTTGGACAGAGCTATTTAACATTTGTAGGTTAAGCCTATTTATGAGATGTAGGAACCTAAAGCCAGCTACATTATATTTTGTATCCTTGAAGGATCTGGGCATAAAAGGTAGTTTAATTACCTCTTCAGGAGGACAGGCATTGAAACATTCATAGAGGACTTCATCATTACAACCAGCTCTTGCATTGACATCCCCACCTATTAGACTATATGCAGGAAACTTATTGAGGCAGAGAGTGAGGAAGTATCAAGCTGGTTCCAGGTTTGAGTGACCTGTGAATGGAGCTGCTGAGGAAGAAGAAAGAAGTTAGTACACAGTAGGGAAAATCAGTCAACTACTAATAGAGCTGATACAGTGTTCTCAAACTGAGATAGTTGTTTTATAATTTGAACATGTAAGTTGGAAGCTATGAATAGACCAAGACCCCCTGCCCCCTTAGGTCTGCCACCTCTAAGGCTAGGCTGTGCAGGGACTAGCAAATGTTCCAGGAGAGGATGGAGAAATCATTAGCAGTATGTAGTTGCCAATTTGCTGATTCTATCGGGGTGCTGTCTCTAGATAATTGTTCAGAAGGAGCAATGCTTGGGTTGAGTAAATTGGTGATTGGAGGAGAAAATAAGGAGCAGACCTCCTGTTGCCAATTGGGGTGAGTGGTGTCCTGAGTCTGGGGTGATTCCATAGAAGAAGTTTCATGGGTAGAACAAATAAGACAAACTGACTTTGACAGTTTGAGGGTCAAAGTCAGAAGATTGACCATGTTCAGAGAATTCATTTGCATGGAGGAATAGCAAGTTATAGATGGGGCAGCTGTTGGATGAGTAGAATCAGGATCCATACAGGGAGAAGCCAGTGGGAATGGGGCTGTAGTTTGACTAGTCTGTTCTTTAGGGTCCAGTTGTGAGGGATTATCACCTGTGGCCTCGTCATCTGGGAGGTTATAAAAGGATTGTGTTACACTGATCAACTTGGTGTTCCCTTCATTTGCCTCAATGAGTTTTGGGCTGGATCGCCTTCTTTTTTTTCTTTTTTCTTTTTTTTTTGGAGAGGGGTGTTAAGCATACAGAGAATGAACTTGTCAGCATTTCAACTGGAGGACAGCTGGAGGGCAGTAACGTGTTGAGGGACTCAGTTGCAGTGGTCACTGATTGAAGCATTGATTTAACTGCCTCAAGTTTGCATATAATTGTTCATTGTTCTTCTGTAGAAAGGGTGCTAAACAACTGAGCTAGTTCTTCCTCATCCTCTGTAGGGTCAACTGATGTCTGTATCTTCCATTTAATTAAATCAAGGGTGTTATGCCTCCTGTGCTTATCTGGTCTTGACCTTGGAGTTGGTGGAGCACTCTGCTGTGTAGAGGGTTGCTGGTGAGACTATGAACTCTGGGGCTTATGCCATCCTCCCTCACAGGCTTGGCTCTCCTCCTGGAATTTAGCAGAGGCCATACACTGCTATTGTGAAAAACACCTATAGGCATAATTTGAAATCCTTAGAAAATGTGAAAATGTTTAAGTTTGAAGATCATTGAGAGAAGTGCAAAATGCCTAAAAGTCAATATCGTTCTTTCAAATCCATGCCATCTGGGAAGCCAGGAGATTTCTGTAAGCTTGCTGGAATATACTCTGTGGTGAAGAAGTTGTGAGAAGGAATGTAGTACTACTTGGCTATTGTGCCACCTGCCCTTGTTAAGTGGATTAATTGCAATCTGGAGCAGTGAGCCTGTGTTACTGCAAGACTAACTCATCCCTGGCAATTTCCATACATGCAGAATCTTATGCAGCATATGGATTTTGAGTAAGTTCCAGAGAAACTGAGTTGGTGGCTGACTGTAAGAGATTTAGTTATATATTTTTTCCATTATAGCCTTAAGTTCATCTATTTTCTGATTGGCATCTAGCAGCTGATCAAAAATTACAATAACTTTTAGCAGTTAAAAGGCACTTCTTAGCAACCAGATCCACATCCACATTTAAATTACTTGTGGTTTTAAAAGTGTCCTACCCTCTATCTCTTACAGAAACCTCATCAGAGGAAGGGAAATCATCTACTTCCCAATCAAATAGGGCATAAGATTTATTTGTGGAGGTTACAAGGGGAGTAAGGGAAGAAGAGGACCTAAATGCTATGTCCTTATGCTGGAATAAATCCTTCAGTTTCGACTGTTTGGAGGTTGCCACAGCTTTAGAGTGTTCAGAATGCTTAGAATTTTCTCTTTGTGACATCTCAGGCTTGCTCTTCCCTTTGGTCTTTCTCTCTGGATCCTTTTTCATTCTCATTTTGTAGCCATTGCTGCCTTTTATCATTGGTGGGTGTCCGAGGCTGTTGGATTCCAAACTCTAAAATACTAACTAGTCTTAATTCTAAAGTTGTAACATTATTAATCCTATATACTGGAAACGAAAATTACTAATTGATATTAAATAAAATCACTAAGTATACTATTTTAAAACTAAATAAAAAGGTATCTAAAATAGAAGAGTTAAGAGCTCACTAAAAATGCTGTCACTCTGAGGCCATGTTGCTCCACCCCTCAAGATTGTTAAAAGTAAAAGTAGTGAATATAAAGTGGGTTTATTTGATCAAGATTGAAATGGATATGTTGTTATTTCTGGCAACCCTTAATGGATTTTTCCTGACTAGGACTGAATGATGAGGTGGTACAGAACTATTTATAGATATGAGATGAGATATGGGATGAAGAGATTTTTTTTGTTGTATTTTAAGAGGAGGTGATAAATTGTTAAAATACTTGTGATGAAGGGGGAAGTCATTTCTTTATATATTTCTTTTCTTTTCCTCTTGTTGTTGTTGTTGTTTAGTCATTAAGTCGTGTCCGACTCTTCGTGACCCCATGAACCATATTGCGCCAGGCCTTCCTATCTTTCACTGCCTCCCTGAGTTTGCTCAATTTCATGCTCATTGCTTCAGTGATGCTATCTAGCCATCTCATCCTCTGCCGTCCTCTTCTCCTTTTGCCTTCCATCTTTCCCAGCATCAGGGTCTTTTCCAAAGAGTCCTCTCTTCGCATTAGGTGACCAAAGTATCTGAGCTTGAGCTTCATTATCAATCCTTCCAATGAGCAATCAGAATTGATTTCCTTTAAGATTGACTGGTTTGACCTAGATTTTTATTCTTGTTTAATTTTCTATCTATATATTTTTTTTCTTTGACTTTCTATTTTTCTTCTTTTTTCTTTTACGTTTTGTAGTTTGCATTTGTTTTTATCTGTTTATAATATTTAATAAAATTATTATAAAAAGAATTTTGTTTATAATGAAATGAAGCATGTAAAATGAACAGATAGCACTGCTTGAGCATAAGTCAGAAACAGAATAGGTGACTTAGACAGGCAGTGATAAATTCATCCTAGAGTGAGGGAGCGGTTCCAGTTGCCTTGAAGGAGACAGTCATATGCTCCCTCCAACAGAAGCCATCTCTGGACTCCAGAATGCTGGATAACTTTCAACTGCTCTCTAAATTTCCTTTATGGGAATGGTAGTGAGACTGCAATGACCCTGGAGAAAGTAGATTATCTGGATCCTTTTTGGTCAGAATTTAGGCTTCAGTACAATACTGAAACATTATTGATCATGCTTTTGATTAACCTCTGGCAGGACCACAATAGGGGTATTTTGACACCATCAATTATGGAATCCTTCTGGATATCTCAGAGAGTTCAGAATGGGAATGCTGTGCTCAAGTAGATTTCTTTTCTCTGTGATTGGTTCTAGTTTGTATGGAGGCAGGAGAAAGAGAGCACACCTGAGGCCTTTGCTTTGTGGGATTTCTCTGGGCTTGAAACTCTCCTCCTATTTAACATCTAGATGAGACTATTGTGAAGTCATTCAATGGCATATGATTAGGTTTTATTAAGATGTAAATGATACCTAGCTTTACATCTCAACCCAGGGCTTAGCAGAGGATGCTTTTGAATTCCTGATGATGCTTGGATGTAGAGGAACAATCTGAGGCTTAACCCTATCAAGACCTAGTGGCTATGGATACCAGAATCCTCCATTTCCAGAGATTTTCCAACATTAGTTCTTAATGGAATTGTGTACCCCAGGTGAAATTCTCAGGTAACTTATATGGTCTCATAGATATCTATCAGACTATCTTTCTCCAATTCTGTCAATCCACTAAGATCTGGAAGGTTGGCATCTGGGTTCCATCAGCGAAGCAATACCACTTGCAGAACCTTAGAGATCTGTCTTCTATGTGTCCAACTTTGCCCTTTGGAATTACACTCTCTGAACTCTACATAGGCCCAATCCTGTTGTCCTTCAGAAAAACCCTGAAGACCTGGCTTTTCAGCAAGCCCTGAAACAAGGTAATTAGTGACCTTGTTTGGTTATTGCTGCTTTGTACTATTGTTTCCCTAAGATGGATGGTTTATATTTTTCCTTGTTGTTGGATATGTTTATGCTGGTTTTAAACAGTTTCTTGTCTTTGAATGCCATCTAGAGTTGCTTCAGTGACTGAGTCAGCTAATATTTTATATAAACAAACCAGCACTGATACTATCCTTGCTGTTTTGTATTTATATTTAATAGCTCAGTTCCTAATTTTCAGACTTCTTCCTGCCTGTCTTCTTGGATTTCTTTTTAACTATATTGTTGTTGTTGTTGTATATTATTATTGTTAGTTGCACAGTCAGCCAGATATTTAGACTGGATTTGGCATTTTTATCCACCTATCAAGTCCTTCCCAAGGACCTGGGATAGACAGCTGTTGTTGTTTGATGGTGTTAAAGATATTGTCGCAGGATATAAGATGTTCCAAGTAAAGCTGCCTTTTGCAATTGACTGACGGTGATTCTGTCAATACTGATGGTCTTCAAGTGGTGCTCCAGATGTTTTGGGATTGCACCTAAGGAGCCTATTACTACTGGTAATATCTTTGCTTTTTTATCTTTGCCATAGCCATTCTACTTCTATTTGCAGGTCTTTGTATTTTGTGATTTTTTCCAGTTCTTTCTCTTCTATTCTGCTGTCTCCAGATATTGCAATGTCCACTATCCAGACTTTATTTGGTTTGATTGTTAAGTTTCACCAAAATTTTTGTTTCAAGGAGTGAGTTCTTAGGACTCTTATACAGTATTATGTTTCTTTACCAAAAGCTTTGTGGGGTAGTGGCATTGCTTCCTTTCTGTTTCTCTTTGCTTTCTGACCTCTACTCTGGTATTGGTTCTGTTCCTTGACCTTCAAGATGAATGTATTCCAATTCTGAGAAATGACCTAGGATCTCCTGTTTAATATTGTCTAAATGTTAGCTAGTTTGAGAGACCCAGGCAGGCAAGACAATTACATTGTCAAAATTCTTATTAACAAAAGTTGCAGTAAGATACACTTTGGCATATTGAAATTAGAAATATTGAATGTACTAGGTTATCTAGCATTATATTATTCTTATATGATTGTTGATGCAATCATGCTTTTAAATGAAAAACCACATTGCAGGTCACCAAAAATGGTTGGAAGGAGAGCTGTAATTCATGCTCACAATGAGTCTATCTTGAACATGATTTTATATCAGCCTTTATTATTGTTTCATAAAATTTTGCCAACAATGCTTAAGAAAATTAAAATCACAAAGACGCAGACAAGTGAAGTACATATGTAAAAGGGTATCTTTTACAGATTCAGACATATTTTTGCTGAATTGTGTGATGAGTAAAGGACTCTGAACATCTACAGAGCACTTTATCACTGAACCTCCACAATGAGACAAGGTTAGAGGCCCCATACTTTCTAGATCAGTCAACCTATGGTCTAAGCATGCACAGTCCATAAAATTATTCAGGTTAGACACAAATCTGCTTTCAATTTAAAGAGTCAAAAAAGCAATGTTCAGTGATACAGAATCATGAGTCATTGCCTGTTGTTTTAACAAGTTTTATATTTCTATAATCATTTTACAAAATGAAGCTAATATCAGTATTGCATTTCATATTGTTTAAGAGTAAAATTCAAAGAGTTTGGTGCAACTTACTTGTCAGAGACGTAGAATAACATAGAAGATGCAATCATCCTCCTGCAAACATAATCCAGATGTCAGAAACAATAGTCTCACTTCCTAATGTTTTTAAAGAAAAGCCCAAGCCAAGCCCTGAATGTGAACACTCTGTTTAGCATATCACTTTTTGATACAAAGTCAAATTTAAAAATCAGAGTTTCTTTTCTTTTATGATAGACTGCTATGAGACCCCAATGCACTTTATTTATCCAATATTAAGATTAATGTTTGGGGCCTGTACATTTGTACACTGTTACACTGTACTCATATATCACATGAAGGCATGAGTAACTGTGACAAACCGAGCTGTTCTCTGATAGCCAAAGTGTTTTTACAGTGCTGTAAGAGTGCTGTCTTTTCCCTAGCTCCGAACTTTTCATTGTGATATGCAACAGTCCTGACCAGTGTTACAGCTATCCATCTGGACATTATTTCAGTGCAATGCCAATTAAATGACATTGTGATCGTATAGCAATCATGGTATTACTTATTAAATACTAATTTGCAAACAAAGCAACAGATAGAGAAGGAGGAAGGACTGTTGTTTTTGTTTATAATAACAAAGCAAAGTGAACAAGACTGTTTTTCAGAAAAGAAACAGATTTTCCAGACAATCAACATTTAGGTTTTAATGTAATGTTCACCAGTATGTGAGGCTTTCATTTTTTCACTACATGACATCTTTACAACCTGATAGGAGTGATCCTAGTGCAAGCACTAGCTCCTGTTTTGTGTACCAGCCAGTTCAGCCAATCCTAAGAGGCATAAAAACAGGGCTTTCTGCTTTCTCCATTGTTATTTTCAATTTTATTTGCAAGTAATACTCATTATTCCATAACTTCTGGGCATGGTTATTGGGCTATATTTGGGAAAAGATGAGATTGTTTTCTTATATGTTTGCTATTTTTCCTTGAAAGCTTCTACAAGTATACTTTGTTTTTATTCCTCAGTAATCCTGTACTGGTTCTAGTCCTGCTGGTGATCAAAGTTCCTATTAGAGGAAACAAGTTCTTGTTTGATATAGATGAGCATCTTTTGTAATTTTATTGTTGGGAAAACATGAATGGGTCCACTGTCCATAGCAAGATATTTTGCATGTTTTGGAAAGGTGGATCATCATACTTTATTATGACCAAAGACCAGAATTGGAAGAATTATTTGTTGCCTGGTAGCCCACTTGGGATTATTAATTGTATCCTGTGGTAGAAGCATAATCTACCTAAACATCTGATTTGTCTTGTATTAGTGCACCTACTATAGAGAATTGAAGATTGGAGAAAGACAAATTTTGATTATATCTTCAAACAGGGGGAAAAGAGGACCCAAATAACCACAGACAGATAGCTTGAATCAATACTGGGCAAAATTCTGGAACATATTATTAAGCATTGAGAAAATAATACATTGCTTGGCAGAAACCAATATGAGTGTATCATGTATGCCAAGCCAACATTGTCTCTTTTTTGACAAGTGACCAGCTCAGCTAACCATGGATGTTTATTGATTTTTCTACTTACTTCCTATATCTTCAATGCCACTTCAGTCAAACCAATTCTATGTGGCTTACGAATTTAGGAAAAAAACCAGTAATTAAAAATGTAACAACACAATGAAATATAATAATACAATTATAATCCTCAAATCCAGTGCCATATATTATTCTTATGATAAGAACTATAACATCATCAATATCCTTCCCAGAAGGCCTTTGAAATAGCCAAGTCAACCAGTCGTTTACAAGCTTCCTAAATATCATAGTATGGGCCAATCTTACTTCTACCTCCTGCTCCAAGAATACCCTTTTATGAAACACTTATTTCCGGATTTTCTAGTGGGTGTGGACTTATTTTCTCTTAGCACATATAGGGTGGGAAGATTCTATTTAGAGTAGGCAGTGTTGAGGTTACCAAGGTCCCTATCCATATAGGCCTTTATAAGTATTGATTAGTACCTTGAACTGTTCACAGAAACAGACAGGTAGCCAGTACAGCTCCTGTAACACAGATGTTACATGGCAAGTAATGAGTTTGACCCTTTAATAAAAAGGCAACTGCATTCTACATTAGTTGAAATTTCTAAGTGGTCTTCAAGGGCAGCCCTAAACTGAATATGTTGCAGTTGTCCAGTTGAGAGGTGACCAAATCTAGATTGACCATTAGGAGGATCCCTTTCCACCATCCATCCCAATTTCAGGAAAAGATGCAATAGGTGCAGCAGCCAAAAGCTGGAGAAGACTTCTGAGCTATGAATCCAAAACTATTCATATACACTGTATTGTGGACATCCAACCATACTGAGAGCCAATGTCCTGGAATTGGCTGGCTTCTGAATCAGCAGACACTCTGTTTCATTTTGCCTGAGTCTGTTTTCCCCATCCAGATCCTAAATGCCTCAGTATACTGAGTCCAGACTTCTACCACATATCCTGTTCATTCTCTAGTGGAGATATAAAGCTAGGCAGTACTGATGATACCTCACTCTATGTTAACAGATGACCAGCAGCAATTTTCTGTCAACGTTAAACAAAATATATGTTACATTCCCTCAGCTGTCAAGGCAAAAACTTTAGGAATAGATTTTTTTTCAGGATGCAGAAGCTCAGATAAGTAGTCTTATTGTAGAAAAACTATGAAGCTATTACGAAAGAATTCCAGAAACTACTGTATATCAGATGCAATTCCCATTCAGAATGAAATCAAGGCTCAAATTCTCCTACCTCTTTCTTTCACCAGAATGATACAGTGGAGTAGATGCACCTCTGTTTTGGGCAGAACATTTCATTTCCATCTCTCTTTAGTTTTCTTATGAATAAATCTTGTATTCTGCTGTTCACTTGTGCATGTGAGAGTTAGTGCTCACATAGGGGAGAGTGCCCAGGAACTCAGCTTCTCCTCTCACAGCCACCAACTGAAATGACCTACTTAGAAAAAGCAGAACTTTTAAAAGATTTTCCTGAAGGTAGCACTATTTGGATAAGAAGTCCTTTTACAGATTGGTAATTGGCTAAAGAAAAAGCATAAAAAATGGAATAAATGGCTAAATATGTAATAATGATGTTTCTCCAAGATTAGTACTTGCACTAGCACTTTGTAACTTGTGAAATAATGTAGAGGTGAACAGGGAGATTGTCTCACTCTGAATGAGTGGTCCAGATTTCTTGCTTCCGCTTTTGTGACTGTTTGGTTGATATTCTAGGTTGGATTTATGCTTATTACTTCAGTAACATCTATATTGCTTAGATTATAGCTTGCAGAAAAAATATTCAGCTATGTCAATGTTATTTTCATTGAGGTAATATGCATTCACCGGATAGTAGTCAAGAAATATAGAGAAAGCCGTACACAATCTTCCCAATCATTAAACAGATTTTCTTTCAAGCTTTCATTGGCTTCCTTCAATTCACAGTTAAGACTGAATTCCTTTTGACCATAAAATGGGCACCTCTCTTTTGTAATTAGTTAATGGATGCTTTCTTTCTCTTTCCTGATTCTATTACTTTCTCCTTGACCTTTCTGTATTGCTAAAGTGCTGCAATTAGATTAGACATGGCCATATGACTCTCAGCTAAATAAGTTTGCAGTGTGGTTTAAATATTTGAGTCAAAAGCATGCATACATTTATTTTATTTTTGATGTTAAAAGGAATTTTAATTGGCTAATGAAATTATATGATCTTGTTCAGAAGAAAACACATAAATAGAAAGAATATTTTTAAAACCACTTTTTTTTCTGTCCAAAAACCATGCAAATGATCAAAGGGGAATCTCACTGTAATTTACTAATGTCTAGTATAATATATTGTTATATTACACTAGTTAAGAGAGTGGCCTCATGAATTTGATATACTTGGATCCAAGCTTATACTGCAGAAGTTCAACCTACGTTAAAAGCTGGGCTTTGGTTTTATTGTGTTTGTATTTGTTAGTTTGTTTGAGCCAGTTCTGTAGGCCTTTTACACTATCAATATTAGTAGACTGATAACAGAAAATAGGATAGTGTCAGCCTTCCCAGGTAAACCAGATCGGAAAAATGACCAGATGAGCTACTACTATTTTATTGTTAGACTACATTAACAGAATTTTGCAAGTCTGAAAGTACAAATCTCTATTTACCACGTGATCAGTTAGGGTACATCCTTTCTAAGTTTCTTTCTCTGCCCTTTATTCAGTTGCGGGCTCCTCACCCTTTTATCTGATCATTCCCTAGGCAGCATTTCATCCCCCTGTCTTCTAATGTTATTCTCACATTCCATTACAGATAGGGCAAAATTTCAGTGTTAGATTATCTACAGATTTTGAATTTTTACAATTCATACATCACATTAAATCATAACATTTTGTGAGGAAGTTAACATAATAAATACGTTAAGCCAATAATTGTGTTTTGAAAATGATAATTTATTATTCAGTTTTGTGAGAATAGGCTACTATGAATTATTCAGCAAACATGGATAAAAGAATAATGGGAACTGAGCCAAAGATCTTATGCCAGCCTTTCCCAACCCAATACCTTTTAGATATACAGTGGTACCTCAAGATACGAACGCCCCACCTTACGAAAATTTTGAGATGTGACCAGCTCCAGCAGCAAAAATTTACCTCAACATGAGAACTCCGCCTCAAGCTACGAACCGGATCCGCAGCCATTTGCCCTGCTGCCACGTGGTCCCGGCTTCCAAGAGGAAGTGCTAATGAAATCTGAGCGCGCGGGGGGGGGGGAAGCTCCTGCTCCCGGCTGTGCGCACGCGCGACATAAGCCTTTCCCCCCAGTGCGCTGATATTGCTTTCACTGTGCTTTTGTCGCTATGGAGAAAGGAAACAGCATGGAGGAATCAGTGGGGGGGGAAGCTCCCACTCCCAGCTGTGCGTGCGCGTGACATAAGCCTTTCCCCCCAGCGTGCTGATATTGCTTTCACTGTGCTTTTGTCGCTATGGAGAAACGAAACAGCATGGAGGAATCAGTGGGGGGGGAAGCTCCCACTCCCGGCTGTGCGTGCACGCGACATAAGCCTTTCCCCCCAGCGTGCTGATATTGCTTTCACTGTGCTTTTGTCGCTATGGAGAAAGGAAACAGCATGGAGGAATCAGTGGGGGGGGTAAACTCCCGCTCCGCTGTGCGCGCTACATAAGTCTTCCCCCCCCATGCTTTCACTGTGCTTTTGTCGTGCGCGCCAAGGGCTATGCACAAAGGAAAGAGCACGGAATTAAGAGGAATCAGTGCGGGGGTGGGGAAGCTCCCGCTCCGCTGTGCGCACTACATAAGCCTTCCCCCCCATTGCTTTCACTGTGCTTTTGTCACGCGCGCCAAGGGCTATGCACAAAGGAAAGAGCACGGAATTAAGAGGAATCAGTGCGGGGGTGGGGAAGCTCCCGCTCCGCTGTGCGCGCTACATAAGCCTTCCCCCCCATTGCTTTCACTGTGCTTTTGTCGCGCACATGCCAAGGGCTATGCACAAAGGAAAGAGCGCGGAATTAAGAGGAATCAGCGCGGGGGGTGGGGGGGAAGCTCCCGCTCCCGGCTGTGTGCGCGGGAGCCTTTCTCAGATTTCATTAGCACTTCCTTTTTCTGCACTAGGGCTGACTAAAGCGTGCCTGGGGAATTTCCTAGCCACTTGGGGACATGTGCTTCAGGATGCGACTAAATTCGGAGGGTGGAACGGATTAACCGTATTTACATTGAACCCTATGGGAAAACGTGCTTCAGGATGCGACCAATTCGACTTGCGATCAGAGTCACGGAACGGATTAAATTCGTATCTTGAGGTACCACTGTATAGGTTTATAGTTCATGGAGATTGTTATTCAAAGTTTATGGAGTGCATCTGATTAGCCAAGACTTCTCTATAGGTTTTCATATATACCTGTACAGTGTGTGGACTACACATGTAATACATGAAGATGGTTGGGAATAAGGCCTTCTGTTTGAATTGTCCTATTCATGTCCTTTGTGTATTCAGTCTGTCCATACTGATCACATAAAAGGAAGTTTTGTGTTAAAGCATGTACTTTCATAATCTGAAGCCAAAGTATAATATTGCTTTTCAACCCTCAAAGTTTGTTTTTGCTTACAGATGTTGCAGATTCAGTCCCTGACAAGTCTAATAAAAAGGATGTGAGATGATGGGTAATTATATGTCTCAAGTTATAGATAACTGCTACCAGTGTAGATAAAGTCAAGGATGTATGGACAAATATGTTAGCTTGTAGCTTCACATGACTAATATTTGAAATTAAACATTATTATTATTATTGTTATGGTTGGTCACAGTCAGTCAGCCAGATGTTTAGACTGGATTTGGCATTTTTATCCACCTACTGAGTCCTTCCCAAGGACCTGGAATAGACAGATGTTGCTATTTGATGGTGTTAAAGGTATTGTCACAGGATATATGCTTTTCCAAGCTTTCTTGTGTCTTTCTTCAACTTTTCTGCTCTTGTTATCTGCTAGTTTTTTGTGTACTGACCATGTAATACTTTGCCTTGCCATGTCTCTTTTCTATTCTTCATTTGGTCTTTCTTGTAGGCCAGTTTGCTCTCTTCAGTATTCAGTAAGCCTTCATGGTGTACTAGTTTCAGTGCATCTTTTTCACCGTCCTTCAGATATTCTTCCAATGTCCTTTTTTCTTCTTCAACTGTCTGGTGTACTTGTAACATTCTACACCCACCAATGGCCTAAAAGAAAGACAAATGAAGAATAGAAAGAGACATGGCAAGGCAAAGTATTACATGGCCAGTACACACACACACACACACACACACACACACACACACAAACTAGCAGGCAACGCAGATAACAAGAGCTGGAAAGTTGAAGAAAGAGTCAGAGGGGCTAATTCCAGCAACACAAGACCAAGCCTTAAGAACAAATGCATACAAAGCGAGAATTGAGAAGACAGCAACAGACAGCAAAGCCTGCTTCTGCAAAGAAGCTGAAGAAACAGTGGATGACCAAGTTAGCTATTGCAGGTAGATTGCACAGACTGACTACAAAGAATGGCATGACAAAGTAGCAACAATCGTGCATTGGAATATCTGCAAGAAATACCATTTGCCTGCAAGCAAGAATTGGTGGGACCACAAAATAGACAAAGTAATAGAAAATGAAGAAGCTAAAGTGCTCTGGGACTTTAGAATTCAAACAGACAAGCACCTGCCACACAACACCCCAGACTTAACAATTGTTGATAAGAAAGACAAAAAAGTCTGGATAGTGGACATTGCCATACCTGGAGACAGCAGAATAGAAGAGAAAGGACTGGAGAAAATCATAAGATACAAAGACCTGCAAATAGAAATAAAATGACTGTGGCAAAAGAAAGCAAAGATAGTACCAATAGTAATAGGTGCCTTGGGAGCAATCCCAAAACATCTGGAGTACCACTTGAAGACCATCAACATTGACAAAATCACCGTCAGTCAATTGCAAAAGGTAGCTTTACTTGGAATGGCTTACATTCTGCAACAATACTTTTAACACCATCAAACAACATGTGCCAATCCCAGGTCCTTGGGAAGGACTCCATAGATAGATAAAAATGCCAAATCCTGTCTAAACAACTGGTTGACTGTGCGACCAACAATAGTATCATGGGGCAGAATAATATCAGTCCCTCAGTGGTCACAATAATCACTGAGAGTAGGAATCTGGAAGTCCCCATTCACTGGGCAGAAGACTACCAGTCTCTTGGTGGCAGTAATGAACCCAGAGTACAGGAAACTGATGGCCCCGGTTAGTGGGCAATTATTGTTCCCTCTGGGATCAGTTACTGTATTCCCTAGATTGCAGATGACTGGTGTTTCCAAGCAGAGGGCAGAAAACTTCATACCCCAGGTGAATGGCAATAAAAGAAAGTGAACATATTCATGTTATATTAAATGTAGGATTGATTGATAGTCTTTTGAAACTCTGGGAATTATCATCATTAAGTTGAAAACACTGAAACAAGAGCAGATGTGACCAACTAAATATAACTTAGGAAATTCATAGCTCATAAAATAACTTCAAACAGACTGGATTTAGTTGTTGTTATTCAGTACTATAGAGTAGTTGTACTGTAAAAAAGCTCCAGAGAATTTACATATTCATCTAGATAAAAATAAAATTCATTTACACCTCACCATGTGGATGAGACATGCAAATTAAATCTTCCTTCTTGTGACAAATAGCTGTCTTCTCTCTGTTTCTTTTGCCTATAGCGTAAATTGTTGTTTCTTATCTTTTGGTCTAATTGTTTAGAGGGAAATATACAATTTACACTTCAAAGACTTGCTATAAATAATTTAGGTGCTGTGCAACTGCAAGAAAGTTAATATGATTTCTCTAAAACCCCAAAGGCTTTTTGTTTATTAAAACAAGAAAGTCTTCATCTACAGGTTTAAATTGGAAAACCAGCAAGCTTGCATTTGTTTACTCCTGTAGAATATAATCAGTTTGATCAGAGCACCTTTTTCTCTTACAGCCAATTTGAACAGCTCAAAGTGTATGCACTGGAAAATTCCAGTATATAAGGGGGCAGATCACTAATATGCAGCTTGGAATTGCAGCTGATTACATCTACAACCACCTTGTTACCTATTATCCTGCTGCCTTACTACTCAGTAGTGATGATTCATTTTCAGCAATTTTCCACTTACCTCTGACTGTCTTGGATCTTATCTGATATTTTCTAATTATCTTGTTCCATTAAGAGAACCAGATACATACAGGTGAAATGCAAAAAATTAGAATAGCGTGCAAATGTTCATTTATGTCAGTATGGCAACTCAAAAGGTGAAACCAATATATGAGATAGACGCATTACATGCAAAGTGAGATATGTCAAGCCTTACTTTGGTATAATTGTGATGATTATGGCATACAGCTTATGAAAACCCCAAATTCACAATCTCAGAAAATTAGAATAGTGTGAAAAGGTTCAATATTCTAGGCTCAAAGTGTCCCACGCTAAGCAGCGAATGAATCCATAACACCTGCAAAGGGTTCCTGAGCCTTTCAATGGTCTCTCAGGCTGGTTCAGTAGGAATCACAAGCATGGGAAAGACTGCTGACCTGACAGTTGTGCAGAAAACCATCATTGACACCCTCCATAAGGAGGGAAAGCCCCAAAAGGTAATTGCAAAAGAAGTTGGATGTTCCCAAAGTGCTGTATCAAAGCACATCAATAGAAGGTTATGTGGAAGGGAAAGGTGTGGTAGAAAAAGGTGCACAAGCAGCAGGGATGACCGCAGCCTGGAGAGGATTGTCAGGAAAAGGCCATTCAAAAGTGTTGGGGACTTTCACAAGGAGTGGACTGAGGCTGGAGTTAGTGCATCAAGAGCCACTACACTGGACATGGGCTTCAAATGTTGTATTCCTCTTGTCAAGCCACTCCTGAACAACAAACAATGTCAGAAGCGTCTTACCTGGGCTACAGAAAAAAAGAACTGGTCTGTTGCCCAGTGGTCCAAAGTCCTCTTTTCTGATGAGAGCAACTTTTGCATCTCATATGGGAACCAAGGACCCAGAGTCTGGAGGAAGAATGGAGAGGCACACAATGCACAATGCTTGAAGTCCAGTGTGAAGTTTCCACAGTCTGTGTTGATTTGGGGAGCCCTGTCATCTGCTGGTGTTGGTCCACTGTGCTTCATTAAGTCCAGGGTCAACGCAGCCATCTACCAGGAGATTTTGGAGCACTTCATGCTTCCTTCCGCAGACGAGCTTTATGGGGATGCTGACTTCATTTTCCAGCAGGACTTGGCACCTGCCCACACTGCCAAAAGTACCAAAACCTGGTTCAGTGACCAAGGGATTACTGTGCTTGATTGGCCAGCAAACTCGCCTGACCTGAACCCCATAGAGAATCTATGGGGCATTGCCAAAAGAAAGATGAGGGACATGAGACCGAACAATGCAGCGGAGCTGAAGGCTGCTATTGAAGCATCCTGGTCTTCCATAACACCTCAGCAGTGCCACAGGCTGATAGCATCCATGCCACGCCGCATTGCAGTAGTCATTGCTGCAAAAGGGGCCCAAACCAAGTACTGAGTACATATGCATGCTTATACTTTGCAGAGGTCCGATATTGTTCTATTTCCAATCCTTGTGTTATTGATGTCATGTAATATTCTAATTTTCTGAGATTTGGGGTTTTTGAATTTGGGGTTTTCATAAGCTGTATGCCATAATCATCACAATTATACCAAAGTAAGGCTTGACATATCTCGCTTTGCATGTAATGCGTCTATCTCATATATTGGTTTCACCTTTTGAGTTGCCATACTGACATAAATGAACATTTGCACGATATTCTAATTTTTTGAGTTTCACCTGTATAGCACCACAGCTCTGACGTACTAAAATATGTAAGAGAAGTCTCTGAAAGAGAATGGGACATGGAAATTGTCTGTCTGTCAAAGATCCCTTTCTCTAACTGGTGTTTCTTTCACATTAGATTGATTGATTATGTGCCAGTAAGTCACTGTTGACACTTAGCAACCACATAGATAGATTTTGTCTAGGATGATCTGTCCCCAGTCTGGTCCTTCAGATATTCCAATGCTGTAATTGAATTCATACATCTTGCTGGTAATCATCCTCTTCTCTATTCTTCCATCTTTCCCTTCTGAAAGGGAGGGATTTCTGAAAAGGGCTACAACTTTGCATAATGTATCCAAAATACTATAATATGAGCCTAGTTATTTGTGCCTTGAGTAAGAACTCTGGATTGATTTGTTTGATGACCCGTTTGTTTTCTTGGCAATCCATGGTATTCTCAGCAAGTCTTCTCTAACAGCAAAGTTCAAAATCATCAATACTCCTTTTATTCTTCTTTCTTTCCTTTCCCATTACACCACTTATTTATGGATTTGCAAACAACCTTTTCCCTCACATCTTGACATACTGGTTTTTAACACTCTCTGTCTTGTCTTTTTTTATTATTATTATTTACTCCAAGAAATTATAAGTTTCAGTTGATACCCTACCATTATTTATTTGTCCAAACCTACATAATTTGGAAAGGACTCCCAGAAGTTTACCAAAAAAAAAAAAAAAAAATCCACAATCATGACAGGTAGTTTTGCCAAGTAAATGGAAACATAAGGTCAATTCAAAATGGCCACCATCAGTCTTTATTTTTTTCAATCATTTTATTAAGATTTTAAAAAGAACAATATTTTGTCTTTTATTGTTCTTTTAAAAATCTTAATAAAATTATTTTTAAAAGTATACAAAGGAAAAGAAAAGGAAAAAAAAGAAAAAATAGAATACAAAAAATCCCCCCTTTTAAGAAAATGACTTCCCACCCTCATCATGACAAATAATAAACAGTTTTATAATTTCTTCACCCCTCTTAATTAAGACATATAAAACTCTTTATCCCATAACCCATCTCTTTGTAATAAACAAATGAAATAAGTAACATCTTCTCCTTATCCAATTGTCAAGAAAAAGTCCAAACAGAGTTCTAAAATATTAAAATTAATTAATGAATATAAAACTCAACTTTCCATGCCTCGACTCTTAACTGTAAGCAAATTTAAAAGGCATAAAAAGTATAAGCAAACCAAACCTAAAGTTTAACATAACAGAAAGAGACCCTTTCTCCTTTAAAAAAACAACAAGCAAACTCCACTACGCATCCCATTCCAAATGCCAACCATTCCAAAGATAACAATCCCAAATAACAACCTACTGCATTCAAATAAACATTCCATAACTCAACTCTAAACTATTCACAAATATAAAGTAATCCCAGCATCCTAATACCAAAAAAAAAAAAAAAGACTAAAATAGAACCTAACAAAAAGAACTAATTTCACCTAAAAAATGTTTCACACAATTAAATACTAAACATTTAGATACTAAACAATTAGGACTCAGAAAATAGCTATAAAATAAAGACTTTAAATAATAAATGAGCAAGTCCAGTATACCACATTTTTTCCAGTCAAAATATCAGTAAATCCAAAAAGAACCACCTAGAGTTACCTGTTCCATTTTAATCCTGGTCAAATAAGCTGATTTTATATTCCTTTTTTTTATACAGAGCAATCTTTGTCTGTAATCCATTCCAGTAGTTGTTGATCCTTATTATGAATTTCTTCCATTTTTTAAGCAGTTTCTTTTGTAAATCCAACAACATAGAATTATTCCCATTACTCTCTGGGATTGTCTTTTTTATTTCCTTCTTAATTTTTAAAACCTCATACAGTTATCTTTTTGCATCTGATGGCAGGTTCTTATCCAAAGTTTTATTCATGTTATTCTCAAATGGAATTTGTTGCATATCTTGTTCTATAATATTTTGGTCTGAAGACAGACTGTTCTCAGAAAGACACAACATGGCTGCCATAATTGATCCAAAGTGTCAATGCAGTCCTCAGTGGAGTTCCTCATAGATATCTCTAAATGCCATGACAATTTATTTCCCACAAACATGCATTTATTCTTTAAAAATAATTTCAAAGTCTTAATATTCAAAGTTCAACCCATGTTTTCTGAGCCCTTAAACTTTTTAAAAGTTTCTGTAGCCAAAACCTTGTCTTGCTTTTTGCTGTTTATTTTAAATTCTTAAAAGTTATAAAAAATAAATCTTCATTTATTTTCTTGTATTAAGGTTTGAAGGTATTCACTCACCACATGTTTTCAGCCTTGTTTCTTTGAAGATATCTAATTTTATTAAAGCCGTTAATAAGCAATTTCCAAAGGTAGTTAGCAAAGGAAGTGCACGAACTTAGTGTCCTTTGAAAAGCTCTGTTTGCATCTAGAGTAAATATGATGAATCCCCGTGTCTTGCTGTCTCTTCTTGAGGAAAAGGAACAACCATAAGAAGAAACAGCTTGTGCAATCTCACATCTGTCTCTTTTATACAGAGAAGATCAAAGGAGCCAATCTGCTAACCGGCTTCTTAAAAAAGTCTGCAAATGTTGTTGGCTCTACTTTTTTGCAGAGCCATCTTCAGTCAGCCATCTTCCCTGGAAGAAAATTGTCCCCAGCAGTATTTATTGTTGTATGGTTTATGAAAAAAAGGACACATCATGTTGTGATTCCACAGCTAGAGGACCAACAAGGAAATAAGTTCTTGATTAAGAGCACTTCAAGTGCTAATGGTTGCTTGAAAAAAGGCAGTACAAATAGCATTCTCTCTATGGCTTGTATTCCACCAGATAATTTATATATTTGTCAAATCTCAGTGGAAAAGTTGTGCTCCTCAGCAGTTAAACATATGGCAAACTGCTTGGACAGCACTTGTGGTTGATTCATTATGTTAACAGTCTTTTATAATTTATGGGTACAATGCAGTTACTGAGGTTTATAATATTATTTCACAATGATGGTTGTAATTGTTTAAACCTATTTGTAAAGCATTAAAATATGCATGACCAAACCATTTCTTTACAGTTTACTATTCCAAGCCTGCTGTAAGATTATTTCAGTCTTATATATTATTCACCAGAAATGTGAGCAGTACTTAGAAACAGCTTTGGTGAATGAATGAATCTCATTGCTGTGTAAGAACAGAATCCTATGCATCCAGAATGCCCAAAGTTGTTGAGAGTCAGGTGACATACAAGAAAGATAGACAGACAGACAGACAGACAGATGTCGTTTTGTCCCCTCTCCAATCCAGAGAACTGCAAGCACTCATCTCTTCATATTCACTACGGTATTCACACAGTAGCCAACTGTAGGTAAGAAGCAGGATGAAAGGGCTCCTTGGCACTGAAATCCAATATCATTCCTTCAACAGCATTGAAGGAAGACCAAAAAAAAAAAAAAAAAGTACTAGGCCATTGGTAGGGTTATATTAAGTGTAAAAAAACAAAACAAAACCAAAAACCCTAAGAATATGATTTTTGGTGGTGGTGGCTTCAAGTCAGTTTTTGACTTCTGGCAACATCCTCGACAAGTCCCTGCAGTTTTCTTGGCAAGATTTCAGAAGTGTATTGCCATTGTCTTTTTCCCAGGGCTGAGAGAGAGGGATTGGCCCAAGGTCACCCAGTTGGCTTTGTGCCTCAGGCAGCACTAGAAGTCTCCCAATTTCTAGCCTGGTGCTTTAACCACTACACCAAACTGGCTTTCTTATCTGGTACTAGGAAAGTGATTATATAAGTGACATGAAATATCTGTACTTTATAGTGTGATTCCCAAGCATGAAGTAAGTTCATATTAATTCATGGGACTGAAACCTTAAATGCACACTAATATTAGAGTCAGATTGATTTTCACTTTTAATTAACTATATTGAATTTGTTTTATATATACAGCCCTTGACTTATGATGATAATTGGGACTGGAATTTCCATCACTAAGCGATGCGGTCATAAAGCACAACTGCATTGCTTAGTGATGGCAATCCCTGCAGTCCCAGTTGCAATTGTTAAATGAATCCCATGGTCATTAGGTGAAGCTTCTTCCTGCCAGCTTCCCACAACCATAGTCAATGGGGAAGCTGGCAGGAAGTTGCAAGTCCCAGGCTGGCAGGCAGGTAAGTGGCTGCTGCCAAGTGGGGGAGGGAGCAAGGGGGTGTGCAGGGGTGTGGGGAAGGGTTAGAGAGGGTGCACAAGGGTGCAAAGGAGGGTCAGGAGGTTGCACAGGGGTGCATTAGAGGCACTGTGTGGGTCAGGTATGGGGTGCAGGGTGTGGCGCGGGACAGAGAGGGTGCATGGGGTACATAACAGGTGCTGTGCCGGCCAGGGAGGGTGTGCGACAGGGTGCCGTGTGGGTTGGGGAAGGTGCACAACAGGTGCTGTGCAGGTCGGGAAGGACACGTGTTGGTGTGCAAGAGGCACCACGTGGGTCAGGGAGGGTGTGTGGGATGCAGCGCCAGTCAGGGAGGGGGTGTGGGTTTGTATGAGTGACCAGCATGGCAGGAGCACAGAGGGTCTGGGGAGGGTGTGTGGATGGGGGAGACTTACCCCAACAACTTGTGACCTTCCCTAACTTCTTCCCCATTGTGTTCCTGGAGAAGCCAGCAGGGAAAGTTGCAAATGGCTATCACATGATTGCAGGATGCTTGGCAACCAGTTGTAAGTGCAAACAGGTTGCTGAGTGCCCAGATTGCAATTGCATGACCATGGGGGTGCTGGGACAGCCATAATTCCAAGGACCAGTTGTAACCACCATTCATTCAGCACTATTGTAACTCCAAATGGTTGCTGAATGAATGGTCATAAGTTGAGGACTACCTCTACAGGTAGTCCTCACTTAATGATGGTAATTGAGACTGGAATTTCCATCGCTAAGCAATACAGTCATAAAGCATGACATAACGTGACCGCATTGCTTAGCGATGACAATCCCAGCAGTCCTCATTGCCATCATTAAGCAAGGATAATGGGTTGTTAAGTGAGGACTTCATGTGATCGCAACTTGGAACTTCCTGCCAGCTTCCCACAGGCAATGCCAATGGGGAAGCTGGCTGGAAGTTGCATGTCCTGGGCAATTCACAAGCAGGCCAGAGGGCAGGTGAGTACTACAGAGTGAGGCGGAGGAGTTGCTGTTGTGACTGTGTGCGGGCTGGGGAGGGGTTGCTGCTGTGCCAAGCAAATGTATGTGGGCTGGAGAGAGCATGCTGCAGAACCATGCAAGTGCATGGAGGTGGGGAGGGGATGCAGCTGTACTGCATGAGTGCATTTAAATGGGGAGGGGGTGTGACAGCACAGCACAAGTGTGGCTGGGCAGGGGAGGGGCTATTGAGGTGCAAGCACATGCTACTGAGTATGACATCCCTTGGATCCCATACTCCATAGTGGGGCTTCTTAGGAAAAAAGCAGCAGGAGTGACTTGCAACCTTTCTTACTATCCTCCTCATTGACTTTGCTTGTGGGAGGCTGGCAAGGAAGGTCACAAATGACAATAACATGACTGCGGAATGCTGCAACCATCATGTGAGCCAGTTCCCAAGTGCCCAGATCACAATCACATGACTACAGGACTGCTGCAGTGCCAGAACTTTGAAGATCAGTCATAAGTACCACTCATTCGATGCCATCACAACTTCAAACAGTTCTTGAACAAGTCATTATCTGAGGACTACCTGTGTATAATTCTAGAAATAGAAAGTAATACTGTAACTGATATGGGAAGAGTGTTGTGCACCTTCCCCGGCCCATGCAACACCCTGTCGCACACCCTCCCTGGCCTGCACAGCACCTGTCATGCACCCCACGCACCCTCTCTGTCCCGCGCCACACCCTGCACCCCGTACCTGACCCACACAGTGCCTCTCATGCACCCCTGTGCAAATATTTTATCCTGATAAGCTGAAAGGCTTGTCACTGGCCCTTCTGCTGTGCAATGGACTTCACTGATGGACTCTGTAAACTGATGACAGTTGAGAGGTAAAAGTTCTGAATGTCAAATTCCAAGCTAGAATTAGAAGGAAAGGAAATTTTGGCAGCCCAGTTATTTACTTGGTTTTATGTGAATATTATTACTGTATTATTACTATATTGTTACTGTTGCTGTATTTAAAAAAAAAATTAATAATGTTATATACCCTGTAAGGTTTGAATAGGCCCATATAACTGGATGCAATAGCAATCACAGCAGCAAAGAAGTTATCTTTAGGTTATAAGGGAAAGGGAAAGGGAAAGGGAAAGAAAGGTGTATTAGCATTAGCCAGTTGTAGCTACAGATAAAGTCTTCTCTGGTCCTGTGGCAAGGTACACATAGCAGTGACTCACAAATATGTCACCATAGCAATATCCATGGCAGATAATGCAGGTAATAACCACATTATTTGTGACTTTCTGTGATCTCTTGTCCAGCACTGGGTAGAGGGCCAATAGTTATTGAAGCTCCATAATCACCCTCCCCAACTTTCTAACAGTATTCCTGCCACTGAGATTAGGAAATTGTTGTAGTAGAAAATGATGCTTCAATCCTACAAAGAGGCAATCTCAGAGATGATTTCTAAAATATCTGTAATGGTGCTGAGAACTACTCTGATTCAGAGTTAGAACTGCTGTGAAATATCATAAGTTATAAGCAGAATGCAATTTACTTAAAGGAATAGATTGATGGTATTCTTTTTCCAGTCAATATGTTGTTCTGTGGAAAATGCAAAAATAAAGACCAGAAATCTTCTGTTACACAATTTTTGATTATACCGGCAGTTGGGACCAGAATTTCCATCGCTAAGTGATGCAGTCATAAAGCACAATGTCTTGTGACTGCATTACTTAGCAATGGCAACACTGGCAGTCTCAGTTGCCATCATAACCCCAGAACTGTGTGGACTATTAAGTGGGAAGAAGCAGGAGTCCCACGCAAGCAGGCCAATGGGTGTGTGAGTGCTGCCATGGGCCGGGGGGCACTGTGGGCAGGCACTCCAGAGCATGGGTGTGTGTGCAGGTGCTATGGGGGTGGGGGAGTGCCACACACAGGCGCTACAGAACACAAAGGGGGAAAGGAGTGGGAGTGACTTCCGATTTCCTACTGGCTTCCCCACTGATTTTACTTGTGGGAAGCCAGCAGAAAACATTGGAAATCACGATCACATGACCGCAGCTCGCTGCAACATCTGGAACTTTGAAGACTGGTCTTAAATACGACTCATTCAGTGCCATTGTAATTTTGATTAGTCACTGAATGAGTGGTTATAACCCACAAACTACCTTTATTAGATATTTTCTTATTAATTAAATACATGGCAATTCTTGTGAGCTATACAAACTGTGAATGTGTTTTTATGTATACTATTACTGGATGTAATATATATAACATAATATGTTATATATATTAATATGTATATGTAGGTAATATATATTATATATATATATATATGTATGTATGTATGTATGTATGTATGTATGTATGTATGTAAAATAATGTGCCAGTTATGCCCTTTTCTGGATTGGGAGGCCCTCCAGTCAGTCACTCATGCTCTAGTCATCTCCCATATAGACTATTACAATGTGCTGTACATGGAGCTACCCTTGAAGAGTATCTGGAAGCTACAGCTGGTTCAAAATGCAGCTGCACAGACAATTTTGGGTGCCCCAAAGATGGCACATGTTACACCTTTGCTGCGGGAGCTGCATTGGGTGCCAGTTTGCTTCCAGGTCCAATTCAAGGTATTGGTTATCACCCTTAAAGCCCTATATGGTATGGTACCAGGTTACCTGAGGGACCATCTCATCCCCATTATATTGACCTGTCCCACCTGGTCAAGCAGACAGGGTATGCTACGGACCCCATCGACAAAAGAATGTTGAATGTTGGGGCCCAGAAGGAGAGCCTTCTCTGCTTTGGCCCCCACTCTATGGAATACCCTCCTCCCAGAGGTAAGGCAGGCCCCTACTCTCTTGACCTTCCAGAAAGCAGTTGGCAACTTGCATGGGGCGAGAAAAGTACAAACAACCTTGGGGGTGGCTAGCACCTTGAAGATGCTCCTGTATGTTAATATCCCTTCTACCAGCAGCACCTTGGAAGATATTATTTATGTATGAATATGTTTTATTGTATTTTTATTGTATTTTTAATTTACTTTAATTAGTGTTTATTTTTGTTTTTGTTTGTACTGTAAATTGCCCAGAGTCACTTCCTAGTAAGATAGGTGGTGGCCAAATTTGAAATATAAATAAATAATAATAACATCTATTAAATTCATGTATAATTGCAAGCTTAGATTTCTGTATATATACCAGAAATCTGTATATATATTCTCCATTAGTATTCACCCAATATACTTAACATTATTTTGAAGACAATTATGGAATCATTTCATTAGTGAAAAATGCCACAAAGTATTACCCAAAATATTGTTGGGAAAATCCTTGATTGCCCACACAAAACCAAGCAAATTCATAAGATATCTGAGGTGGACTAGCTTAATCACTCCTCCATCTTTGCAGAGGCCAATGGTGCTAACAAACCACATGCAGATCAGAAACTGATTTAACCATGTCAGATGACTGATCACAGAATTCTCTGTGTTCAGTATATGGCCACCTGCATGGACTGAGACCAGATATCAATAATGACAACCCTCTGGTTATCATCCTTCATGACAGATCCCACCCTTAAGATAGTGTGAGATTGAAATTCCTCAGCCCAAATAACCAGGAATCATGCAATACTATCTCTCTGATAAGGTCCAGAAGTTCAGTTATGGATAAAACTAGGATAGGCCAACAACAGACCATATAGCCCAACTTTAGCTACAGACATTTGTATGCATCTGGGGTCATAGTGAGATGTTCATGCAAGAAAATAGGAGAGGGAGAGGGAGAGGGAAAGAGAGTTCAGCAACATATTAAGGCTGTGAAAAGCTGTGAGAAAGGTTTGGGCTTGCAGAATCTATTTTGATTTTTACTAGAACCCCTGATCCATTGATTGGAGTCAAATACAAATTGACTACTACATCCTATAAGCTATATATAAATATCATCTATACATGCAAGTACAAATCTGCATATGAATCACAACAGAACTTCTGACAACCTAAATTAAAAGGTAGAAAAGGCTTATTGCTCAAATTAGAAATATTTTATTTATTATAAATCATGTAACAATTATCAGTATATTCACCTCTATCTATCTTCCTACTCTGACTAGCGTAAAGTATCACTGAGGTGTTTGTATATGTGTGTGTGTTATAGTATATTTCACAGCACATGTAATATGAATTTCATAAACTAAACAATACCTACCAGTGTACATTATGAACATTTATTTTAATGTTGACATAGGATATCTTTTTTCTGTAAGAAATCCATGAATTACAGTGTTTAAGTATGGAATATGATGACATGGACGTGCAAGTCATAAAATGAAGATTAATGAAATGCCACATGTAAAAAAGGTTAATTACTGAATTCATATGATTCTTCACAGCTATATTTCAGAAATGTTGAAGTATAACACATTAAAGCTATAGGCAAAAATATGGGCCTCCATTTAGAGAACTATTCTGAGCTTTTTGTTTTCAGTCTGATGTCCCTTTTTATAATAATTTCTTTTTGAAAATGTTTTGTGGAACAGAAATTGTATATAATGTTTATGACTTTGTAGGTAATGAGACCAGCTACTGATGGAACTTGTTATCTATCTATCTATCTATCTATCTATCTATCTATCTATCTATCAGGATGGTTTGAGTTTTCTAAGTTTCATTAGTATAATAGTGTAGACTTGAAAGTGATTATGGATTTTTCCCTTCATTGGTTTCAGATTTGTATTTGATGTCAACATAATCTCCCTGTGAGCTCCGGTAGCCAGATTTATTGGTTGATATAATGCAACTTGAACACGACCATGGCTTCATTTCAGACCAGATATCTCCTCTTTTATCATAATAATTCCTATCACAAACCTGGTTTTTTTCTTCTTTTTGGAAGATAGACTAATTATCTCAACATTCACAATACCTTTGAATTATTATTTAATCCAGATATAAAATAATGATTCAAAAAAATGCATCTGACATTTGGTGTATTAGCAGGCTCCACTCCAATTGCCACATTTTAGATAAAGTAATCTTTTAATGCCTTCTCTTGTTATCACTGTTATGCTTCCTATTTATACATATGGGATTTCCAGAATATTTGTAATGTCCAAGAATGGAAGAATAAATATTGGTTTTTATTAGAACTATTTTGCTAATGTCTCATCTCTGAATTATGCTTGCTGGTCAGGGTCAAATTATTCTGCATTTTCTTATGCTAGCAGAAAATGTAATGAAACAGTATCTTAGTGCCAGAGACTCAATGTAGTAAGCACCCATTCTAAATGCCATCTTTCTTATCTCTGTCCCTTATCATTACAATATTTCTTTCTTCTCTCTGTTCCAATAATTCAGCAGCTGAAGCTGTGTTAGCTTCAGCATCTGTGTGTTTCTGTTCATATAGTTATGAAGTGACTCTGTTAAGTGGGATACTCATCCTTCTTTCTCATGCATTGCATATCTCACTGGGTATGCTGACTAAAATAGCTATGCTATGCTTGCAAATTCAGTGACAACAGCAATTATTAGAAGCTATCTCAGCATTTGAGAGGCTATAACCTTTGATACCCCAGGGTTTAGCCTTGGTTTAGAATAATGTGGGATCCTAATTGTGACTTGTGGCTTTAAAACCATAGTTTCTTGCACAAGTTGACACTCTGCAGCCCATGGACCAAACCATCCCACTAGTAGCCCCTAAAGCAGGCAGAGCTGAAATGTTTGAACCCTGTGTGTTGCAGGGTTTGGGTAAAAGCTTATGGAAGGAGTTAAGGGAAAAAATGGCTGTCATAAGCCATAATTGCTGCAAAGTTAAGGGAACAATTTTACCCCTAAAAATCCTCACCCCAAGCACACACACAGAGAGAGGTCTGGAAATGTTAGGCCTGCCCACTGCAGTAATATCACATCACCAGGATCACTCCCTACAGCTTTTAAATAGGCTACAAAGACATAGTGCAACCTCAGAGTCTAGAGATATCAGGAAGGTCAGTTTTTTGTGGCTACTGATCATGTTCAGTCTTCACTGTGGTGTTCTTGCTTGCTTGCCTGCTTTGCTTTTTAGTGTTTCTTCTTATAATTTTTGCCCTTATTATATTTTGCAAACCTTGAGATTATATCAAGCCTACTTTCCCCTTATGTGTGCAAGGTTCTATCTAGGGTTCATAAAAATCAATAAAGATGAGCAAACTCAGTTTACTAAAGAAATATGTAATTAGTATAAATGAACAACAGTGTGGAATCTAATTGGCCACTTGGGAGTGAAATTTAATAATTTTTTATTAGCAGCATCAAACCAGCATCCACTGTGACCAGTGCTATCTGAGAGCCACATTAAATTGTTGCCAAACATATAGTTAAATTAATAATTGATACAGGTGTGCAACAATTTTCATTGGAAAGGAGAGTTTTATTGTTTTTGTTTAGCCCTCAAGTCTAAATGTGAATCCTTCAACTAAACCAGCTCTTAATATCAAGATTTAAATAGGCTTTGACTGGGGCCATGCTAATGATCCTTTAATCCTTCTTATAATAACAACTTAGCAGAATTTAAACTTTGAGTTTCAGCTGCCTAGTATTAATACAATTGGTTGCTTATGGCCACAGCTATTAATTTTAAAATGTAATTTAAAATGTTATAGAATCAATGTACCAGGAAATATTTCACTATTACAGCAAATAATGATTAATATAATACATTAATAATAAAATGATGATAGTAATAATAATGGCATGTCAGGGTTTTAAAATACTTTCATATATTTCACTATACCCATATGAATACACAACTCCCCTTTTAAATTTCCCAGCAATATTAATGAACAGAATTTTCAAGAAAGAAACCAGAGGTGCTGAATTTCTGTCACCTCTGGAAATATTTTAATACTCATGTACCGAAAAAGATGCATTCTCACCTTGTAGAATAATTATAATCAATTATTTTTAAAAAGAGAGAATTAAGATACAATCAGGCAAATTTGATTTTAATCTCCATAAGGTTCACAACATATTGAATCTAAATGAGTAGGGGAAAAATGATATATTTCTATGTTGTTTTGTTTACAGTGCATGTGTAAAGTCTGCCCTCTTCTGACAGCAGAGTTTAATTCATTAAAAAAAATTAGTCTCTTATTATACAAGTTTAATACTTTGCATGGTTTATATGAAAGAAAATATTCAAAAATATATTTTAAAAAGATTCCTGGGAAGGAAGGCATGAGAGCCAGTTTGGTGTACAGTAGTGGTGAAGGTGCTGGCCTAGAAACCAGGAGACTGTGAATTCTAGGCCTGCCTTAGGCATGAAAGCCATCTGGGTGACATCTCTCTCAGCCAACCCACTTCACAGGGTTGTTGTTGTGGGGAAAATAAGAGGCAAGAATATTAGGCATCTTTGCCACTTTCAGTTATATATTTAAAAAGGCAGGTTATGATAATAACAACAACAACAACAAATAGAAATAGAATGACTGCGGCAAAAGAAAGCAAAGATAGTACCAATAGTAATAGGCATCTTGGGTGCCATCCCAGAACTTCTGGAGCACCACTTGAAGACCATTGGCATTGACAAAATCATCATCAGTCAATTGCCAAAGGCAGCTTTACTTGGAACAGCTTACATCCTGCACCAATACCTTTAACGCCATCAAACAACATCTGTCTATCCCAGGTCCTTGGGAAGGACTCAATAGGTGGATAAAAATGCCAAATCAGTCTAAACGTCTGGCTGACTGTGTGACCAACAATAATAATAAATTTGCATGCACTGCTAACACTAATATTTTACTTCTTTTAACATTTTTCATGAAAGTTTATCAAGAGTTCTCATTAAAACCTATCCATCATTAAGCATTAAAATGTTGTACTAGACTAATAAAAACTGAAGAAAATCATATCTACATTCTTCATGTCATGTCATAAATAGTTACTGAGATGCGTGTCAAACAATGAAGAGAAATCAGCTGACTACTGAGTGATTGAGTGGCAGGTTTTGAGAGATAAAACCTCTAGATATCGAAGGTTTATCTAATCAAACTTTCTGCTTTATTATAGCCACACAGGTACTAATGAAAAGCCCACAATCATGAAATGAGAACAGTAGAATTTTTTCATTTGTACTGAGAGGCATACTGCCTCTTGTACCATATCATGAGTAGAAGCTATTTCTAGTTTTTTTTCCCATCACTTTGCTAATTCCTTTTAAAATGATCCAAACTGTTAGAAAACTTATAATAGCAATTTCTATTGTTTCAATATGTCCAGTGTGAAATTGTTATTTCCCTCTATATGACCTCTTTAATCTGTGTTGAATGTGTTCTTTCTCAAATAGTTATTGGGAGGGATGAATTATCTTTGCCATCTTGAGCTTTTTGGAAGAAAGGTGGAATATAAAAATAGTAAAAAAAAAAAAAAAGCATTTTTATAGTTCCTTACAGTATTTGCCTCTTTATCTAGCCAAAATTAGCAACACTGTTTCCATATTATATTGAGTCATGGTTTGAATAATAAACTACAGTGACCAGGTGTACACATAATGCTAAGCCATAAACCAGGAAATAAATAACCTTGGCCCTCACCATTGGCAATGGATGCTAGATACCGGCACTTGTAATTTAACTTCATCTAGATATATAACAGTTGATCTAAATCATGTTTAGATGGGTTTATACAGGAAGTTAAGTACAAAATGAACAAACTACAAAAGCAATGTGACCCTAACAAGTGATTGAAAGCATATTGTTAGGAATGCCCAGAATTTATGGAACCATACATCACCCTGATTTGACTTCTAGCAAGACTGTGACTAGTACTCTGTAGGAAAAGGCAGTATGTTTCGTTAATTGAATGAAAACAAGCCCTGTGGCATTTTTCTCCACCATAAGTTACTTTACAGTTACTCAAAACTAAATGCATATCTTGGTTTGGATCCAAACTTAGTCATACTCACATCAAAGCTATTTAAATCAATAGGATTGAAATAAGCTGCAGCAAACAAGAACCATCTGTTTCAGCTGGTCTAAGCAAATATCCAGATTATATTTTCTAGTATAGAAAGTGTACATTCCTTAGAATTCGAATTTGAGGTTCAATACGCAACTTCTATAACAGTATATGAAACATGAAAATGCAGGCTTTTGAGTAATATTGCATTGTGCAAATGGATTAAGAGAATGGTAGCAGTGCTACCTATTAACCCAGGGTCTTATTTTGGTGATGAACCCAACCTTGGCAACTTTAAGATGTGTGGACTTCAACTCCCAGAATTCCCCAGCCAGCATGTTGCCAAGGTTGAGAAACACTGTCTAGGCCTATACAAATATTCTTCACATCAAGAACATGACATAATTATACTTTAGTTTCCTTATAAACTAATTAATATAATGCAATGTTTCTTTCTACTTCTCTTATATTCACTAAGGATATTGACATCATAAATTTATTTGCCATAATGCTGTCAATCTCTATTTCACTCTGCAAATTTCATATATGACAAAAATAAACATTTCCAAATCTTTCTAAGCCTTCTATCATAAAAATGCAAAACAGCTTACATTCCTCATTACAAGTATGTGCTAATGAGGTCTCTTTGTCATTGCTGTAATAAACTAGCTGCATATTCTTAATTTACTCCTGGGATAAATTTTTGTTGGATGAACAGGCACCTTCCAATACTGTTAAAATCAGACTAATGTAAACAAACAAAAAATTAATTAAATCTTAGGGTGGCTGCCAAATTCTAATTTGTGGGATGAAATTCATTGGGACATAGATGAGGCTGCTTTCCAGAATTTGTCACGCTTCAATTTGGCTTTCCTCATAAGCTCTGCACTAATAATCCCATCCAATGCTCCAGCCTCTAAAGAGCTAATAAAGTCAAACCTTCAGAAATGTAAAATGCACATCCTGGAAATTGGTAGTTGAGAGATATGTGCAACTTTCATCCAAGAAATTGTTGCTGAGAAGCGTAGTGCCACAGCAATATTCTTTTTATTATTTTATTTAAATATTTAAATCCCAAAATGTATATAGCACTGGTACATTTTAACTTGCCCATAATTTTTGATACAAGTTGTCAACAGGATGCTTATCTCATATATAAACAATGAAATCTTGCCATTTCTTGTAGAACATGATTAACTACTTGCTTTGTCCTACAGTGGATTTTATCAGACACTTTCTCAAGCAAAGGTATAGTTCAAATTGTATAATGCCATCTATCCACTGAGATATTATCTATTTCATTGGTTAGCAATAATTAACTTGACTGCTAGAAGTAGAACTTTTTTTTTTTAACTTTGTGGGTTTTTTTATTCTAAGTATCCAAAATGTGTAAAAAGTCTAACTTTGAAGAGAATGGAAGCAGATCCTATGGAGCTGACTAAGGCTCAGTCTACCTTGGTTATCTCGAAGGAGTTTGAGACTGTTAGTCTGATGAAGTAGACAAGGTCCTTGGGACTATTAGCTCAGCCACAGTACATTAGATCAATGTCTCTCCTGGTTGGCTAGTTGCCAGTTGGGCTCTGTTCCTAGACTGAGCAGCTTTGCTCACTACTGCAATACACTTTACATGGAGCTGCCCTTGATGAGCATCTGGATACTGCAGCTGGTTCCAAATGCAGCAATGTGGGCAGTTATGTCCATTTATCAATTTGCGCATGTTACAACCTTGTTCCACAAGCTGTACTGGTTGCTGGTGTGCTTCCAGGTTCAGTTCATCATGCTGGTAGTTATCTATAAAGCCCTTCATGGGATGGACCGGGTTATTCGAGGGACTGTCTCTCCCTGATTATGTCTACCTGTCCCATCAGATCCAACAGAAGGGGCATGCTACAGGTCCCACCTATTAAAGAGTGTCTCATGGCAGGACCCAAACAGCCTTTTCTGTTGTGATGCCTGTCCTTTGGAACATCACCCCCCAGAGATTAGATTACCTCAACACTGTTGGTGTTTTGTAAGACCTTGAAAACTCGGCTACGTCACCAGGCATGGGGCTTGAAACATATTGGAGAGCCTGTGAGATGGTTGTGCTGATGACTGCTTGTGGTTTTTATCTCAGCTGCTGTTTAGGTACTTATTGTTATATTGCTGTTACCTTTTTAACTGTTCTTTGCCACTCAGAGTCATGATGCTGAGATGGGCAGCCATATAAGTTGAAAGTCAGTAAATAAATAATAAAATTAAATTAAACTTTCCCTTTAGTTATATATGACATTGTATTAAACATTTTCTTCTAAAAATTTAAAACTTTATTACATTCCTATCAGAAATGAAAGAATATCCCCTTCAGTTTACAGTATCATCAGAACTCATTGAATATTTAGACGATACGTATGAGATTCTTATTGGTGTTTTATGTCACCAATGTAAAAGTATATTTTGTCTGTAAATGCTGATATAAATTCCTCTTGCTGCCATAAAGACTGCCAAGTATTCTCATCTATTTTTCTTCTCTAAATCTAAGTCCCAGGCTGCTTATAATGTAGTAGCCACAAACACCACAATCTATTTCAAATAAAATCTAATATATTTTTGGAATTTTACCTGTAAATTATGGTATTTTTTTCAGAAAGAAATGTTTATTTGCAATCTTCATCACTTTTTAATTTTGTAATATTGAATTGACCTGATACTACAAAAACCACAGCAATTTTTGTTCTCCTAATCGTTGTTCAACTTGCTGTAAATTATATGGTACTATTTTTAAATAAAAAATTTTTATTCTTTAAAGACCTTTCTTTTTCCATGCTTCAGCTGTATGGTTCTTCATTGCAATGTGAACATGTTATCAGTGGATTTAAGGAAGTAATACCTGAAATAGGTTCTGAAAATCTCTTTTTTCCATATTTGGTACATTATTCATGTGAAATCATTATGGACTCCATTTATTTTATGACTGATGGAGAATTTAAAGTTTAAATTCTTACCCTGAAACAGAATATTTTCTATCACAACCCAATATTTTCCATTTCAACCCAATATTGTTTAATTTTCCATAATAAAAGGAATAGCATATATCAATTGAGCTGTATGATAACATATTTAAGCACCTTCCTTTATTAGTGGCAAAAAATGTTTCTTTTTATTCTATTGTATGTTAATTTAAAACAGAATAATAAAATTGTGTTTGTTGGAAAGAATTTTATCAGGAATATCTATTGGAAGAGTTTGAAACACATACCTCAATTTTGCAGATTTCATTATCTTTGCTGCTATATATCCTAAATACTTAGATAAGTCTTATTCTATCTTTTCATTTATATTTTGTTCCCCCAGAGCTCTATTATTATTGAAAACCTTATTTAAATTATTTGGTACAGTAATTCCTAAATATTTTTGGTTCAATTGGAATTTCTAAAATACTGGGAATACTTTTTTTATTATGAGGCAGCATATGAATGCAAATTATTATAGATTTTTTTTAAAAAAATTGACTATTAAGCTGGAACCTTGGGCAATTTTTTGTAATCCTTTTTTAAATAAAGAGAAAGTGTTCTGCATTACAGAGGGCTATGATTGTATCACTGCAAATGAATTCAATAGGTAATTTTTGCCCTCTGTATTAATACCCTAGACTTGATCATTCACATGTAATGCAACAGCTGATATTTCAGTAACTAAATTAAATGTAAAAGACAATGCCAGTGTTTCTTTTGGTGCCTCTTCTTATGATAAATTCTTTTGAATCAAAATTTTTGACTCATGTAGGCTGATAATTTAGAGCTGAACTTAAATTTCTGCAAAACTTTTTTTTTTTTTTTTATGAATAATCTATATAATTTGCATGTATGTAGAGAACATATGGTTAAGGAACATACATTTCTTTTGCAGCAATAGGAGTAAGTTTAATAACTTTCTGGTAGGGCCAGATATATTTTGGGATAAATCCAGACTGATCATTGATTCAAGATTTTAAGCTAATACTTTTGCATATCATTTATATCTGTGTTTAATAATGAGATAACCTCCTATGGCTTGATTGGTAGGTTGGTTGGTTTTCTGGCTTAAAATATGTATAATTTTAGATTTTTGCCATGAAGCAAGGAAGTTCTTCCTTGATGTAAAATATTACATGTATCACATTCTCCATCTCAAACTTTACTAATTTGAGTAAAATTAGTATTTACTAATTTTCTAAGAAAGTGTACTTTATTCTGATTTGGGGAATAGGTTTAAATAAAAGTGACTGGTAATTTATATAATTTTCCCTTATAAATATGAACATTCCAGTTATTCTTTAATAATCTGTATACTTTAAAGTTAGGCCAGCTTTGAATAAAGTAGCAATCTTTCCTGACTTATTAGTGCCTGCAGCAAAATAAGTATCATTTATACTATTTTAGATATTTGTATTGTTAAAGAAAAAATGATTCTGGGCTTGCAAGAATAAACCTTTTGCTGCTTATACTAGAAATAACCCTATTTTTTTAAAGTTTTTCCTCTTAAATTTTTGTCATACCTGTCCCTACTCATAAATCATCTGCCTCTTAATGATCCTTACATTTCTAATATCCATATTCCCTTCCCTACCAACTTCCTTTCCCTGCTTGATGTCAGACAAAGAATAAACCTGCCAAGATTCACAGTGGATCATTCTGAGTTCCTTCTTGGTCTAAGGGGAAAAGTGTTTTGCTACTTCCTTGTCCCATCTTCATACAATAAACTGTATATTTCTCTTAATAAATCAACATTTTATATTTCTTTGTCCTTCCCATATTCATGTCTGTTTCCTTTTTAAAATTACTTTTTTCATGTACTCATACATGATGCAAGCTGAAGTTTTTAAACTGTACCAGATCTTTAAGAAGAGTTTTATCTTTTTATTTTATTATTATTTTTATCCCTTTGCCCCAAAGGATGTCTTCAAATCTGCTAGAATTTTATTCATGTCCTGAATAATAGAAATTGCTTCTATTCCTTGTGATTTCAAAATTATGTTTAAATGGAAATCCTTGTTCACATTGAATTCCCATCTTTATCAACAGTTCTGTTAGAGACTTAAACAGAATTATTTTTTGCAATTGATTTTTTTGACTGATGACATCAAAAAAACAGAACTGTCTCCTCCCCACTTGATTTCTTTCAGCTTGCAAGCATCTTGAATAATTTTGTCTCTAGCACATTAAGTATTATATCCCTTGTTTGTTTTTTTTAATTTTGCAAGCCGTACATGTACTATGTTCTTTCACACAAATGTAAATCTGTGAGGAGATTATTCAGTTTCATTACAATATCATCTGTTTGTTGTTGTTCTCAGCTTTTTTGCTATTACCTCTAATGCAGAAGTTGCTTCATCTATTACTTCTGCCAGAGATACTTAACTGGGTGTCTGAGCTATGTCCAGTATTTGCTTTGATAAGTTTTTTAAGTATTTGTTAATTTGCTCACACATACCTGATGAATCTTCTTTTATTGAAGTAAAGGACCTCTTCCACTCCAGCTTCAAGTCCTGTTTAAATTTTTTGTATATGTACTTGATAGAGTTAGAATCCTCTTTGGAATGATGAGATAATTTAAAAGCTGAAGTCTGCATTTCAGTTTTATCTTCCTCTTCTCTGAAGAACTACCGGTTGCTTATTTTAATCTTTTTCATGTATGTTCTGATCCCCTTTGTTTTTTGCGAAGCATGCATCCTGGATATTTTGCATTCTTTAATTGCTTTAGAGAGCAATTCAGTTCAAATAAGCAATTGGTAATATTGAAAATATTGAGCTGGGGACAAGCAAGGCATTCAGTATACCATCTTCAACTGAGGCCAAGCCACACCCTATACCACTATTCAAATATAGCAACACTCTGTCTATTAAGCATTCTTAACGGCACAAAAGGAAATTAACCTTATTTTAAAAATTTAAAAGGTCACAGGCCAACAAACAGGACTTGCTGATCCTAGGCAATAGAAGAATAAAACCTTGTCCTGTTCAAGCCTGCCAGCAAAGACACTGGATTCACACATCATGCTAAGTGACAATTTGCTTAACTATAGCTTGTTAATTAAACCACAACTGTCTCAGTCCACACATTATGCTAAATGAATAATGAATGAAGCTAAAATCATCAACATTAGAAGCCTAGTGCTATGATTGCTTAAGGTAACTGAAATAACATACATGAAATGCTTTTAGAATGTAGGAGCTACATAAATGCCTGGAAGAATTGTTAATTAAATTAAATTATAATTATGCATAATCATAAATTACTTATGAATTCAATACCATGTTGTTTTTCTGAACAAAGAGACTAAATCCTCAGAAACCAATGATAATTTTAACAATAGATATTAGTACACCATATATATGTATCAACCCATATGCACATACAGGTGAAACTCGAAAAATTAGAATATCGTGCAAATGTTCATTTATGTCAGTATGGCAACTCAAAAGGTGAAACCAATATATGAGATAGACGCATTACATGCAAAGCGAAATATGTCAAGCCTTACTTTGGTATAATTGTGATGATTATGGCATACAGCTTATGAAAACCCCAAATTCACAAACTCAGAAAATTAGAATAGTGTGAAAAGGTTCAATATTCTAGGCTCAAAGTGTCCCCTCTAATCAGCTAATGAATCCATAACACCTCCAAAGGGTTCCTGAGCCTTTCAATGGTCTCTCAGGCTGATTCAGTAGGAATCACAAGCACAGGAAAGACTGCTGAGCTGACAGTTGTGCAGAAAACCATCATTGACACCCTCCATAAGGAGGGAAACCCCAAAAGGTAATTGCAAAAGAAGTTGGATGTTCCCAAAGTGCTGTATCAAAGCACATCAATAGAAGGCTATGTGGAAGGGAAAAGTGTGGTAGAAAAAGGTGCACAAGCAGCAGGGATGACCGCAGCCTGGAGAGGATTGTGGTCTATCTCATATATTGGTTTCACCTTTTGAGTTGCCATACTGACATAAATGAACATTTGCACGATATTCTAATTTTTCGAGTTTCACCTGTATATACAGTATATGTGTATGTGTATATGTGTGTGCGTGTGTGTGTGTGTGCACGTGTGTGGATGTATGTCTATATCAGAGCAATGACACTGACAGTGGCCTGATTCAGACATAATACTAAATATAAAACAAAGAAAAATGGCAAGGTTTCCACATCGCATCACAGTACAGTACACCAAACCAAATCACAACATTAAAGCGTAGTGCAATGTACAGGCCATATACAGTGCATATAATAATGGCAGTTAGCAGAGCAAATAGCAGTCAGCAAATAGTCTTTTGTTGCTTACAAATCTCTTTTTCTATTTTTTTCCCCTACATTCCCTTGAGTTATTTATGGTATTAATAGAAAGTTGCAAACAAAAGGGTAATTGATGGTGGGGAGATGCAGACTTGAGCCCTGTTTTTATATATTACACACTGGTAAAAGTAAAGAAAACAACAATAAAACATCCTTTAATTTTTTGCTTTGTGTATCAATGATTGGATTTGTCTCTTGAAATTGCTATGGGATCTGTGGAAGAAAAATCCATCAAAAAATATATAACATTCCTACTTACTGATTTAAAAGTATTTGTAATAATTTTCCCCATGATTTAAATAAACATTTTATTTAAATTAATAATAATGTTCACATAGTCAAAGAATATTGATAATTATACAATCAAGTTATTCACAGGTTAAGAGGTAGATATATTTAACTTTTTTATGCATATGATCCATATTCAGATAAGTAGCAGCTATACATATTGAACATGCAAAGACAGGTTTTCAGAAGACATTAAATAATTCTACTGCCTAGAGATCTGACTGATGCTGCTATGAGACTGGCTATAACGAATGTCTGTGTGTGCTTTAGGATCAATAAGATGAGTTAAACTGTAGCTTCTGTATATCTCCTTCAGGCAATTGGTTTCCATGGGAAATTTACAAATTGTATCTGCATTATGTTGCATTTGTATCATAGAGCAAATTAATGTATTGATTCAATTTCAGTTTCTGTTTAGCAAGTTATTATAAGCCTGTGGGTGCCATTATGAACAGGAACTCTCCATTAATGAGGATTTTTGTTCATGTGCCCAAAAGCTGGTCTGAACCTGTCTATTTCTCTAATTTGTAGCATTTCAAATTCCCATAAATAAGGTATGAGATCTGTCTAATATGAAAATATTGACACATATATTTTGATGTGCTATGATCCTTCATTTAGTGATTAAGTTATTATTAATTTCAATGGTATGTCAGCATCATTGTGCATAAGACTGAAATCAAAGTTTTCTCAAAATATAATTCACAGCACTGAGTGCTTGTTAATTAGAAATTTATTGCTAGCATCATATGTAACTAAACACATTAAAAATATCTGAATTTCTTTTAGAAATTCATTCCGTGATCTTCAAAGGAAGTATAATTTTGACAAATTAACTTTCTTGAAGGAAGCTAGTTTAACTTTTTACCAGTTCATGTTGCTATCTTTAACATCTTGCATACAATATCCTGAAAGAATCAACTGTCTTGCATATTCATCTCATGGCATGGGATAGGTCTGAAAGTTGTTTCAACGTTTTCCGCAAGTATTAAATCATATCTACAGAGCTGGATCCTGTACAGAGAAAAGAAAATATAAATCAAGAAAAAGTATATTTAATTTTTATTGTACATAAGTAATATTCATTCTTTCTATGTTCAACCAGTGTTTTTAAGACAAACCAGAACTACTGATTTAAATATATTACCAATATATTAAATCAGGTCCAAAACAGATGGGAACAATTTTTTTTCAAATAATTTTATTAGGAATTATACATGTAAAGAATAAAAGCCAATACAAAGTATAAAAAGTACAAAACAAACAGAAAAATACAAAAGAAAAAAAAGGGGGTGTGAAAAAGAAAAAAGAAAGAAGAGAAAAAGAAAAGAAAAAAGACAAAGAGAAAGAGAAAGAAAAGCAAGTGTCTTCCCCCTTCATCCCAACAAGTAAAGACAATTTTAATAGCTTATCACCATCTCTAAATACAACATAATCTCTCTTCTCCCCACAGCCCATCTCTCAAGTAAAAAACCAAAATCCAAATGCTTTCATCAATTGTTCTTTGATGAAGAAGCAAAAGTCCAGTAAGGGTAACCAGATATAACTATTTTCCTCTTTTAGCTCTGATTAAACAAATCAACCTTGTATTCCTTCCCTGAGTCTTTAGAAATATTCTTTAACCCCTTCAAAGAGAGTCCCAGTGGTTTGCTGGTCATCTGTGTCTCAAGGCAAAAATCTTTCAAAACTTTAACAAATGTCTTTTGTATACCCAATAAATAAAGTTTATCCTTTTGCTTGTCACTTGTAATAAAGTCCTTCAAAATCTTAACAGAGCTCTTTAAATAAGAAACTAATCCAGTAAGAAATATATATATAAAAAAAAAAAATTAAAAATTCCCCTCTCACCCCTATGGGTGGTATGTGTCTTCCTCAATCTCAGGTCCTCTACCAGAGGCCTGTGAGTTTGAGGGTTCTGCGCAGTATCTTAGCTGTTCCTAGCACTGCACTCTTCTGCACAGAGAGCTCTGATGTTTTCCTGGGATCTGTTGGAGCCATTCTCCCAGCTTAGGAGTCATGGCCCCGAGTGCTCCTACCACCACTGGGACCACTTTGGCCTTGACTTTCCACATCCTCTTGATTTCCTCCTTCAGGCCCTGGTACTTCTCCAGCTTCTCATGCTCCTTCTTCCTGATGTTGCTGCCACTTGGCACTGCTACATCTATCACTACCACTGTCTTCTGGTCTTTGTCTACTACCACGATGTCTGGTTGATTAGCCAGTACCTGCCTGTCCGTTTGGATCTGGAAGTCCCACAGGATCTTAGCCCTGTTATTCTCTACGACCTTCTGTGGAATCTCCCATCTGGACTTGGGGGGGTCTAGCCCATACGCTGTGCAGATGTTCCTGTACACAATGCCAGCTACTTGGTTGTGCCGTGTATACACAAACACACACACACACACACACACACACACAAATCAGTTTCCTGGTTTGCTATCTGTATATCTCCTTTAGGGAATAAGTCATGCATCAGATCAGTTTGTGTTACATTTAAGTCCCCCTTCAAATTAATTTCATAGATATCCATTGCAACTTGTTCTTTAACTTCATTACAACACACTGTCCATCCCATCAAGCAACCAATCCATTCTATCAAGAAGCTTGGTAGAGATATATTCAAAAGTTTGCAGTATAGATTTCTGCTCCATATTCTTTATCCTCTACCTCCCTCTAGTGTCCAACCTTCAAGGTCTCCTTATTGTGTAAAGACCAAAACAATCAAAAGCAATTACCATTTTCACACAAGAAAAAATCTAGTTAATTCAAAGCTATAATTCCAAATCCCTCTGACCCCTTAATCTGTTGTTAACTTTCCAGAATCCATATACTAAGGACCCTTTTGCTGCATAGTCCAAAAAATCATAGATTTTCAAAGCTTTTAAAATCAAATTTATACTATCGTCTTCTAAGGAGGAGGAAACTCACCCAATTAATAGAATAAAACCTTGCAGTCTGAAGAGTCTTAATATCTCCATTAAACAAAACAATGATGATGATGATGATGATGATGATGATGATGATGATGATGATAATGATGATGATAATCCAAAAAGATAATTAAGAAATGAGGCTTGGTCAAGCTTAATGTCCATGAAAGGCTGCTTTGCAAATGTGAACTTGATGAAATTCTGACTCCCAGCCACTCCACTCATAAGCTGACCACAAAACAGCAGTGATCTACTCCTGAGGAGCAGTAGTCTACTCCCAAGGAGCAACCGTCTGGAGTCATGTGGATAATCTCAAAGATCTCTCTTTCTGGAGAGATTTTGCCAGTCCAGATCCAACATGCAGCTGCGATTCCCCTCACAAATGCTGATGTGCTAATGAGCAGGACGTCAGCTTGCCATGGCACTCACAGGGAGTTGGAACAAATGTTAATCTTAGTTACTCCTCTACCCTAGAATTCTCTTTATCCTTCTCCCTTATAATTTCTCCTTCTCCACATTGAACTGGCCATCCAAAGTTATTTAAATAAATCTATACTGAACTATTTCCAAATCATATATAAAAACATACAAATTAGTCTATACACTGACAGATAGAAATCTATTTTTTTTAAATGAGAGAGAGACACACTGGCTTCAGCAAAACTCTTTGGATATCACCCAATGGGCAAACCTAGTAGAGAGGTAAGCTCATCCACATTTTCACTCATGGGAAAACAGGCAGAGCAGCTATATAAGTGGAGCTGAGAGTTGCAGTTTACACATGTGCACCTTACTAGAAGCTATCCGGCTGGTACTTCAGAACTTTTTTAAAAAATTAAGTGTCCTAGGAACAATTATTTCATTGCATAGCCAATCAGATTTAGTTATATGATGAATAATACTGAGGACAAACAATTCTGTGGAAAAGCCTTTCTATTTCAAGCACAGGAAAGTTTCAATGAACTACTAATGTCTATAAAACATGTGCCACTTTTTATTTGAGAAGTGATTTTCATGACCGTTTCTGAGGTGGAACAACCAATATAACTATAATTTCTTCATCAAAATTTATAATCAAGAATTCTTGCAGAAATAATTTTGCCTTCTCTGTTCCAAAGTATATACAGAAAAAAAATCTGTATCTGTCTTCCTAGGACATTAACATATAAGTAAATGAAAGAGGAAATCAGATTATATTCTTCCTCCAGGGCTTCTCGACTTCCAAATTAAACCCTTGGCATGCATTAAACTAATAATTCTCAGAACATTATTTTATGCCTATATACTTACTTATTTTTGTTCTGATTCACATTTAAAGCTTGTTTTTAACATATCTGTTTATATAATTATAGCAATTATGAACAATTACAGAAACCATATGTTTGTTCATATCAATTCCTCATATTTTATCAAACTGCAAGATACAATTATGCACTTAAATCATATGATAGTGTAATATGGAATTCTATACTATGCAATAATTAAATTATATTATAATCTGATGCACAAAATGTTAAATGAACAAAAATATGCAAAATTGCTACCACAGTAAACAATATTACAACATAATATGTATTGTGTAACATATTGTTACAAATAGGTAACAAGTGTCAGATTCAGCCAGCGCGGCACGGCTAGTTTTTGCCCAGCCGCACTGAGTCAGTTCTACTGCCCGTACGCGAGCAGAGGAAAAAGAGGAAGTGGAAACTGTGACTGATTAATGATCCACCTGGGACCGCTTAACTGAAAGCAGCAGAGCGGAAACTTTGTATCAACGCTGATTAGCCGCAAGCGCCATAGACAAAGGGTTGGGCGGCAGCGCGTGGAAAAGCAATCAGCGCGCGATTGGAAAACCCCGGCTTTGCACGCAACTGAAAATCCAAGAGGAACCACGACCATGCCAGCAGGGCAGAGTAATCAAGGGACAAAAGAACTGAACTGAATCTGCCATTTCGGTGGAAGGGGGGATTACACCAAGAGATTTGTAACATAGCAACAGGGCAAAGCGTGGGAAGGGGAGAACTATAAATTGTATCACAAGATGTGCCGAGTCAGTCCTGGCTTTGTTTGTAATTATGCATGTTACGCTCGAGTAAACTTCTTTGTTGAACACACGTGTCACGAGAGTTTCTCTAGACGAACGGGGTAAACCTTACAACAAGTGCATGATTTTCTTCAAGAAATATATTAAAAAACTTGAAACTTCAATGAAAGTGGCCACAATCCAGTTGTTGTTGTTGTTTAGTCGTTAAGTCATGTCCGACTCTTCGTGACCCCATGAACCATATTGCGCCAGGCCTTCCTATCTTTCACTGCCTCCCTGAGTTTGCTCAATTTCATGCTCATTGCTTCAGTGATGCTATCAAGCCATCTCATCCGCTGCCGTCCTCTTCTCCTTTTGCCTTCCATCTTTCCCAGCATCAGGGTCTTTTCCAAAGAGTCCTCTCTTCGCATTAGGTGACCAAAGTATCTAAGCTTGAGCTTCATTATCAATCCTTCCAATGAGCAATCAGAGTTGATTTCCTTTAAGATTGACTGGTTTGACCTCCTAGCAGTCCAGGGGACTCTTAAGACTCTTCTCCAGCACCACAGTTCAAAGGCATCAATTCTTCGGCATTCAGCCTTCTTTATGGTCCAGCTCTCACAGCCATACATTACTACTGGAAAAACCATAGCTTTGACTATGTGGATCTTTGTCGGCAAGGTGACGTCTCTGCTTTTTAACATGCTATCTAGGTTTGCCATAGCTTTCCTCCCAAGGAGCAAGCGTCTTTTAATTTCATGGCTGCAGTCTCCGTCTGCGGTGATCTTGGAGCCCAAATAAATGAAGTCTGTTACTGCTTCCATTTCTACCCCTTCTATTTGTCAGGGATTGATGGGTCCAGATGCCATGATCTTAGTTTTTTTAATGTTGAGTTTCAAGCCAGCTTTCGCACTCTCCTCTTTCACCCTCATCAAGAGGCTCTTTAGTTCTTCTTCACTTTCTGCCATTAGGGTGGTATCGTCTGCATATCTGAGGTTATTGATGTTTCTCCCTGCAATCTTAATTCCGGCTTGTGATTCTTCCAGCCTGGCATTTCTCATGATGTACTCTGCATATAGGTTAAATAAGCAGGGTGACAGTATACAGCCTTGTCGTACTCCTTTCCCTATTTTGAACCAATCGGTTGTTCCATGACCGGTTCTAACTGTTGCTTCTTGGCCCGCATACAGATTTCTCAGGAGACAGGTAAGGTGGCCTGGTATCCCCATCTCTTTAAGAATTTGCCACAGTTTGTTGTGATCCACACAATCAAAGGCTTTTGCATAGTCAATGAAGCAGAAGTAGATGCTTTTCTGGAACTCTCGTGCTTTCTCCATGATCCAGCGAATGTTGGCAATTTGATCTCTAGTTCCTCTGCCTCTTCGAAACCCAGCTTGTACATCCGGTAGTTCTCGGTTCACGTACTGCTGAAGCCTAGCTTGTAGGATTTTGAGCATAACCTTGGTAGCATGTGAAATGAGTGCAATTGTGCAATAGTTTGAGCATTCTTTGGCATTGCCCTTCTTTGGAATTGGAACGTAAACTGACCTTTTCCAATCCCGTGGCCACTGTTGTGTTTTCCAAACTTGCTGGCATATTGAGTGCAGCACTTTAACAGCATCGTCTTTTAGTATTTTAAATAACTCAGCTGGAATACTGTCATCTCCACTAGCTTTGTTGTTAGCAATGCTTCCTAAGGCCCACTTGACTTCATTCTCTAGGATGTCTGGCTCAGGGTCAGTGACCACACCAGCATGGACATCAGGGACATTAAGATCTTTCTTGTATAGTTCTTCTGTGTATTCTTGCCACCTCTTCTTAATCTCTTCTGCTTCTGTTAGGTCCCTGCCTTTTTTGTCCTTTATCATGCCCATCTTTGCACTAAACGTTCCTTTGATATCTCCAATTTTCTTGAAGAGATCTCTAGTCTTCCCCATTCTATTGTTTTCTTCAATTTCTTTGCATTGTTCATTTAAGAAGGCCTTCTTATCTCTCCTTGCTATTCTCTGGAAATCTGCATTCAGTTGCTTATATCTTTCCCTTTCACCCTTGCTTTTCGCATTCCTTCTTTCCACAGCTATTTGTAAAGCCTCATCAGACAGCCATTTTGCTTTCTTGCATTTCTTTTTCTTTGGGATGGTTTTAGTTGCTGCCTCCTGTACAATGTTACAGACCTCCGTCCATAGTTCTTCAGGCACTCTGTCTACCAAATCTAATCCTCTAAATCTATTCATCACCTTCACTTTGTACGCACATGGAATATGATCTAAATCATACCTGAGTGGTCTAGTGGTTTTCCCTACATTCTTCAATTTAAGCCTAAATTTTGCAGTAAGAAGCTCATGATCTGAGCCACAGTCAGCTCCCGGTCTTGGTTTTGCCGTCTGTATAGAGCTTCTCCATCTTTGGCTGCAAAGTATGTAATCTATCTGGTTTCGGTATTGACCATCTGGTGATGTCCATGTGTAGAGTCGTCTCTTGTGTTGTTGGAAAAGAGTGTTTGCTATGACTAGCTTGTTCTCTTGACAGAACTCTATTAGCCTTTGCCCTGCTTCATTTTGTACTCCAAGGCCAAACTTGCCTGTTATTCCGATTACTCCTTGACTTCCTACTTTAGCATTCCAATCCCCTATGATGAAAAGGACATCTTTTTTTGGTGCTAGTTCTAGAAGGTCTTGTAGGTCTTCATAGAACCGGTCAACTTCAGCTTCTTCGGCATCAGTGGTTTGGGCATAGACTTGGATTACTGTGATGTTGAATGGTTTTCCTTGGATACGCACTGAGATCATTCTGTCGTTTTTGAGGTTGTACCTCATTACTGCCTTTCCCACTCTCTTATTGACTATGAGTGCAACTCCATTTCTTCTAAGGGTTTCTTGCCCACAGTAGTAGATATAATGGTCACCTGAATTAAATTCACCCATTCCCGTCCATTTCAATTCGCTGATTCCCAAGATGTCGACGTTCAATCTTGTCATCTCATGTTTGACCACATCCAGCTTGCCTTGGTTCATGGATCTTACATTCCACGTACCTATACAATATTGTTCTTTACAGCATCGGACCTTCTTTTCGCTTCCAGATACATCCACAGCTGAATGTCCTTTCGGCTTTGGCCCAGCCGCTTCACTCTTTCTGGAGCTACTTGGAATTGCCCTCCGCTCTTCCCCAGTAGCATATTGGACACCTTCCGACCTGAGGGGCTCATCTTCCGGCGTCATATCTTTTAGCCTTTTAACATTGTCCATGGGGTTTTCTTGGCAAGGATACTGGAGTGGGTTGCCATTTCCTTCTCCAGTGGACCACATTTTGTCAGAACTCTCTGTCATGACCTGTCCGTCTTGGGTGGCCCTGCACGGTATAGCTCATGGCTTCACTGAGTTACACAAGCCCCTTCGCCACGACAAGGCAGTGATCCATGAAGGGGCACAATCCAGTACATAGTTATGAATATTTAAATATTTAGAATGAGTATGTCTATCTCTCTGCTGGGTGACTGGAAAGTGTATTCCTGAAGCAAGGACTACTTGCAGTCAAATGAAACACATCAAGCATTGCAACATAGACAAGGGCAATGATGTACAAATTCATATTGTTAGAGCAACTATACTCACATGGCAGACATTCTACTGAAAATATTCCCCTCAGATACAGTCTTAGCAAATATTATGCTGTCTGCCTCAATTTTAAGAAGCATTCCCTTCAATCAAAACTTTTCTGTCAGGCTGTAAGTGTCCTCACATTGAGCAAGATGAGTTGTGGTTTAGCTATGTTTTCCTAAATTCTTGTTCCAGATCATGAAGCTATTACAAAATTACAATCTACGTTACCTTTCTGGATGTGAAAGGGATTTTAATCTCATTTCAAGAACTCTAAGCTTGTACTTTGGGCCCGCTATATTCTTTGTAGAAAATGTCAAGGCAATTGTTGAAATGTTTCCAAAATCCAGAGGAAATCCAGCAAGTATCCTGACTTGCCTATATTGCTGGAATTCAGCTGCATCACTAAAGAAGAAGAAAAAGAAGAATTATTCAATGTATGCCCCTTAATAAAATAAGACTCAAGGTGGCATGCAGTGGCTCCAAACATCTTACAAAACAAAACAGAACTGAATACAGTAACACCACCACACTGAAGAAATTAACAATGCCCATTCAAAGGCCATCACAAGTCACCTTGGTCCAGGCCGACTCAAAAGCAGCAGGAAAATATATTGTTATTTTGACAGCTGGATTCTCAGATATATCCAGTACAGATATAGTAATAGCACTGTGGACTGGTCTGGGAAAGATCTTATTATACCTTAAGACTACTCAGTTGAAGGCTGAAGAAGCAAAACTAGCCACTTATTCTGGTCCACAAGAGGGCAGAAGACAAGAGGTGCACCTACATATTTGCTGCCTATCAACAAATTTCCTCCTTTTGAATTATCTGGTACTTATCAGGCAGATGACTGTGGCTGTCAGCACCTGCTCTTGGCATCATTGCTCCTGAGGCTGTCTGTTGAAAAATAACCATGAAGTGAAGGAAGTCCCTTGCAGTAGCCACTTCCAGCCTCCTATACCTCCTACTTTCTTATTCCTCCCTTTGGCACTGCTGCATTCATGGTTCCACTAAGCACTGAAGTGTGTTTTTTATTGAATTCAATCTTCAGATGCAGCCTCCTTTATGAAGAATTTTACAGTTACTGTATTTACACAATAGCGATTTCTGAATTTGCATATATTGGTATAAAATAATTTATGTAAATTGGATGCAAACCTCTTTCTTTCCCTCCCTCCTTTCCTCTCCCCTCCCATTCCCTCCCTCCCTCTCTCTGGATGATGCTTGTTATGCAGGCAGCAAAAAGAAGCACTATATTTATAAAATAGGAAGTAAACCTCATTGAAAGAGGGTTTTAAAAAAAAAACTTAAGTGAGTTAGAATCAGTGAATAGGAAAAGAGTTAAGCAGTCCACCCACTAATTCTTAACTGTATAGTAAGTTCTTAACTGTAACGTTCCCATGCCAGTTTTACCTATGCTTTTCTACTTGTGTTACAGTGGTACCTCAATATACGAAAATTTCAAGATACGACCAGCTCTGGCCGCAAAAATTTACCTCAATATGCGAACTCCACCTCAAGATACGAACCGGATCCGCGGCCATTTGCCCTGCTGCCACGTGGTCGCGGCTTCCTGTGGGCGAGATCGCGGTAGCAAGGAGGCATTCGGTGAGGCTTGTGGTGTGTTTTGCGGCGTTTGGAAGGTTTTTGGTGTGCTTGTCAGCATGGCTCCAAAGAAAATGCAGAGCGGGCATGGCAAGAATAAGGCTTTGAAGAAGAAAGTGACGATCGAACTGAAGAAGGAGATTATAGAAAAGCACGATCGTGGGGTTCGTGTGACTGATCTGGCCGCGGAGTACAAGATGGCGAAGTCGACCATCTCGACTATTTTGAAGAATAAAGATGCCATCAGAGAAGCTGATGTGGCAAAAGGAGTAATGACCTTAACGAGGAAGAGGACACAAGCGCTGGAAGAGGTGGAAAAGCTGTTGTTAGTGTGGCTGAATGAGAAACAGCTGGCAGGTGATAGCGTGAGTGAAGCTATCATCTGTGAAAAAGCCGGGAAGCTGCACAGTGATTTACTGCGGACAAACCCCTCTACCAGCGCAGCAAGTGAGGAATTTAAAGCCAGCAGAGGCTGGTTTGAGAAATTCCGCAGGAGAAGTGGCATCCACAATGTGGCAAGACATGGAGAGGCTTCCAGTTCTGACAAGGCTGCTGCAGAAGCCTACAAGGAAGAATTTGAGGGCTTTGTGAAGGCGGAAGGATACATCCCTCAGCAAGTGTTCAACTGTGATGAGACGGGGCTCTTCTGGAAGAAGATGCCAAACAGAACCTACATCACGCAGGAGGAAAAGGCACTGCCAGGGCACAAGCCCATGAAGGACAGACTGACCCTTTTGCTGTGTGCGAACGCGAGCGGCGACCTGAAGATTAAGCCGCTACTGGTGTACCATTCCCAGACCCCTCGTGTGTTCAGGGAACACAGTGTGAACAAGGCCAGACTGCCTGTCATGTGGAGGGCCAATGCGAGAGCGTGGGTCACAAGGGAGTTGTTTATGGAATGGCTGCACGAGGTGTTCGCACCCAGCGTTAAAAAATATCTTTCCGACAACCAGCTGCTTGAAAGGTGCCTTCTTCTGATGGACAATGCCCCGGCACACACTCCAGCCTTTGTGGGTGCTATGGACGCTGAGTATGACTTTATAAAGGTCAGGTTCCTCCCCCCCAACACGACACCTCTCCTGCAGCCCATGGACCAGCAAGTGATCTGCAACTTTAAGAAGCTCTACACAAAGGCACTCTTCACCAGGTGTTTCAATGTCACTGAGGAAACATCCTTGACTCTGACAGAGTTTTGGAAGAAGCATTTCAATGTCCTCCACTGCATCAGCCTCATTGACAAAGCCTGGCAAGATGTCACCTGCCGGACCTTAAACTCAGCCTGGAGGAAACTGTGGCCAGAATGTGTAGCTGAACGTGACCGTGAAGGGTCTGATGCAGAGGTAGTGGAGGAGATTGTGTCCATGGGCAAGAGCATGGGTCTGGTTGTCGATGGTGCAGACGTAGAGGAGCTTGTTGAGGACCATGAGGAGGAACTGACCACGGAAGAACTTGCTGAGCTCCAGAGTGAGCAACAGAAAGCGCTTGGTGAGGAGCATTCCACTGAGGAAGAGGAAGACAGGGAGGAGGTGAGCAGTGCCGAGATTAAATCCATTATGGCAAAATGGAATGAGTGCCAGGACTTCTTTGAGAAGCACCACCCCAACATAACTGTAACGAACAGAGTGTTGAACATGATGAATGATAACGTGGTCTCTCATTTCCGGAGGGTTATGCAGCACAGGAAAAAACAACTGACTTTAGACAGGTTTTTCCCCAGAACTGAGCCTGCAGCTAAGAGGCAAAGAAGAGAGGAAACCCCTGAAGGAGATCTCCCCTAAGTCCCTTTGGAGGGGGACTCTCCCTCCAAACAATAACTGCCTCCCCACCCCATTCTCCCTCTTCATACTGTGTTTTTTTTCATGTTTTTGTGGTTTAAAAATAAAATGCATACTGTATTTTCAGAACTGTGTTTACATTGAACCTTATGGGGAAATTTGCTCTTTCCTTTGGCGAGGAATCAGCGCGGGGGTGGGTGGGTGCGTGGGGAAGCCCCCCAGCGCCTGATATTGCTTTCACTGCGAAGGAAAGGGGGAGGAATGAGTGGGGTGTGCGTGCGTGCGGGGAAGGAAAGAGCGGGGAGGAATGAGGGGTGTGCGTGCGCTTGCAGAAGGAAAGGGGAGGAATGAGTGGGGTGTGCGTGCGTGCGGGGAAGGAAAGAGCGGGGAGGAATGAGGGGTGTGCGTGCGCGCACGGAAGGAAAGAGGGGAGGAATGAGTGTAGGGTGTGTGTGCGCTTGCAGAAGGAAAGAGGGGAGGAATGAGTGTGGGGTGTGCGTGCGCGCGCGGAAGGAAAGAGGGGAGGAATGAGTGGGGTGTGCGTGCGTGCGCGGAAGGAAAGAGGGGAGGAATGAGTGTAGGGTGTGCGTGCGCTTGCAGAAGGAAAGAGGGGAGGAATGAGTGTGGGGTGTGCGTGCGCTTGCAGAAGGAAAGAGGGGAGGAATGAGTGTGGGGTGTGCGTGCGTGCGCGGAAGGAAAGAGGGGAGGAATGAGTGTGGGGTGTGCGTGCGCGCGCGGAAGGAAAAAGGGGAGGAATGAGTGTGGGGTGTGCGTGCGCTTGCAGAAGGAAAGAGGGGAGGAATGAGTGTGGGGTGTGCGTGCGTGCGCGGAAGGAAAGAGGGGAGGAATGAGTGGGGTGTGCGTGCGCGTGCGGAAGGAAAGAGGGGAGGAATGAGTGTGGGGTGTGCGTGCGTGCGCGGAAGGAAAGAGGGGAGGAATGAGTGGGGTGTGCGTGCGTGCGCGGAAGGAAAGAGGGGAGGAATGAGTGTAGGGTGTGCGTGCGCTTGCAGAAGGAAAGAGGGGAGGAATGAGTGTGGGGTGTGCGTGCGCTTGCAGAAGGAAAGGGGAGGAATGAGTGGGGTGTGCGTGCGCTTGCAGAAGGAAAGAGGGGAGGAATGAGTGGGGTGTGCGTGCGCGCACGCGCCACATAAGCCTTTCCCCCCATTGCTTTCACTGTGCTTTTGTCGGGCGCGCCAAGGGCTATGCACAAAGGAAAGATTTGATTAGCACTTCCTTTTTCTCCGCTGCGCCTGGGACATGTGCTTCAGGATGCGACCAAATTCGGAGGGCGGATTAGCCCTATTTACATTGAACCGTATGGGAAAACGTGCTTCAGAATGCGACCAAATTCAGAGGGTGGAACGGATTAACCGTATTTACATTCAATCCTATGGGAAAACGTGCTTCAGAATGCGACCAATTCGACATGCAATCAGAGTCACGGAACGGATTAAATTCGTATCTTGAGGTACCACTGTATTTTCTTAATGTTATCATGGGGCTTATTTCCTAACCATACAAAATGTAACTTTTGCATTAATTAAGCCAACAATATGGATAAAACAGTAGATTTTTTCACACTAATATAATTACTAATATATCATATTGAGAAAAATATAGTACAACTTCAGTATATATAATTTCAATATAGGTAGTCCTCACTTACCAACTGCCTCATTCAGTGACCATTTGAAGTTACAATGGTGCTGAAAAAAAAAACTTTATGACCAAAGCCCACATTTATGACCTTCACGTGTCCCTCAGTCATGTGATTGCCATTACAGTCAATACACATTGTTCTGTGCCTGACTTGTAGTTTTTCTTTTTTCCCCCCTTGCAGAGAAGAGAAATTGGAGAGAAGGGATTGCAAGAGAGTAAGCAGTTGCACAATGGGGAATACACATCGAAGGGATCATGATCAGGACTGGGAGCTGCGAGAGTACTACACAAACAGCCTGGTATACTCCCCATTGTGAGCTTTACTCTCTCTGCTCTGCAGGGGAGGGGGGCTTCCAGTGCCACCACATTGTTTTTTATGTGTATTCCCCATTGTATTCCTGCTTACTCTCTTGTAATCCCTTCCTCTCCAATGAATGTAAATACAAACATTAATTCCCTTCTTGCTAATTATCCCAGTGCCAAGATGAGCATTCCAAAGGGTGGGGGAGTGGGGAAAAGGAAAGCACAATCACACTCATGTAATTTCCCACTTAAGGACTGCTTTGCTTAACAACATTGCTGTTGGTCACAATTGTGGTTGCTAAACAAGGACTACCTGTATTATGCTTTTTTTTTTTTTTTGCATATGTGCTTTTAAAGTTCCATTCTAATTCAAAAGTCATTTATTGGATTACTGATCTTAGTAATCTTTGTTCAAACCAGTTCGAATCATAGCTGAAACTATTTTGCATAAATAAAGTATCAAAATGAATAAATACATCTCACCTATTAATTCTGGATTCTGTTGTGTTTCCTGAATTATCTGCTATTTTGATATTTATGAAACCTCTCCTAGTGCTTTTATTCCAGGTAATAATATCCAAAGAGTAATGATACACTATGGAGATAAAGAAGAAAAATAATTTAATTTTATATTGATTTATCTTCCTCTTTTTCAGAATGGAAAAGAAGAATCCCAGAAAACTGAGTCTAGTTAGTTTATTGAGCTGAATCAGAAAGTTATATATCAAGAGACTATACTGAAAATGTTCTCAGGCTAGAATGTCAGAATAATATATCTGAGGAATGGGCTTATTTCAGAACTGGCTGTGTTACAGTAGATCACAGCTTCATACTAAGCCTGTTTACTGAAAAAAATGTAACTCTTTTAGCAGGATTCAGATCTCTGAAAATCTATAGATAATGGATATCACAATTACTGTCCATTCCTATTACACTGAGATTGATTAAAATATCCTGTTAATGATCAGATAAACTCAGCAACAGTACCTTATGAAAATGACTTTCTCATGGAGCAGGGTAAAGTACTAGCAACTCCATTAATTAATCATGATATAAATCCTATAGTTGATGCCCTTACAGATTTGACAGATGAATCTCTTTGGTGATATGGATGTCTTTTGTGGTGTTATATATTCTGGCTTTTTTCTTATTTTTGTTCTGTTTTCTATAGTTGCTGTACAGGTAGCCCCCGGATTAAGAATGCCCAGGTTAGAGATGGCCCATAATTGAGAACAGAGCCTATTGTAGCAAAATTTGAGTTAAATACACAATGATTTGAGTTAAAGGCACAATAGTTTGAGTTAATTACACAATACTACTTTTACAATATTTTACAATAATACTGTTCCAGCTTACAAATTCGACTTCAGGACACACCTTGGAAATGGAACTTGTTCTTAAACTGGGACTACCTGTACTCACTAGACAAATATATTTAAAATGTACTCATTCTGTATTACATTTATCACTAGAACATATGAATTGTTTCCCTAGGAATAAGACATCCAATGGCTTCATTTCCACAGCATTCTGGAAAGATGTATCTTTATATAAAAGATATTGCATACAACATAAGGGAAACAGTCTTCTACAACAGGCATTTAAACCATTGATCTGAAATCTATAGAACAACTACATGGATTCTTACAAGCAAGTAGACTTCTTTGAGTTCAGCTAAATTTAGTGATAAAATTCTAAGCTTGCTACATTTTCAAATTCAAATTGCCATTTGCTGCTAATTATCTCTTTTCCTTTACCATTAAAAACCATTCAGTTTCTCTGTTGCATTCACAATTATCAGTAAAATATGTCAAGCAAAAAATATAGCAACAAATACTTTTGCACTATCCAAAACAGCCAAACATATAACATGTTTCTAGCCATATATTATTGTAATATACATATATATGATTTTTAAAATTTTAAAATTTTTATTCTTGATGCCTTCAAGTCAGTATTGACTCATGGCAACTGCCTGGAAAACTCCCTGCAGTTTTCTTGACAAGATTTCAGAAATGGTTTGCCATTGCCTCCTTCCTAGGACTGAGAGAGAGTGACTGGCCCAAGGTCACCCAGCTGGCTTTGTGCCTAAAGCAGGACTAGAAGTCACAGTTTCCCAGTTTCTAGCCTGATGCCTTAACCACTACACCAGACTGACTCTCTTGTGATATCATGTCATGGAATATAGAGCAGTCTGGTTTGCAGTATTGAATGATATTAATCTAATACTATTACATTTAACCTAAATATGAAGCTCTAAGGAGTTATATAAATCATCATAAAGCAGTTGCATCTTTTGGTTGTGTGAATCAGCCAGAATTTATGATTCTCCTAATACTGAACCATTATCTCTGCTTCAGGTTATATATAGCTTGCAAAGACCTTGAATGCACTCATTTAATTATCAGTTAAAAGTTTCAACACAGACACATACACATACACACACACACACAAACACACACCCCTACCTATTCAGCACTAGTACAGATCTCAAAGTGGCCTTTTATAATGCATGGTAGTAAATATTTAGCTCACGTCTCTGTTTCATTATACTTTTTTTCCTTGAAATTCATTTCTTCCATTATCCAATATAAATCCATCTTTTTCTCATTCTTTTATCAGCTCATTTGTCATCCTTTACTAGGTTGCTCAGATAATTTCCTGTTTTTAACATTTTTTTTTCCCAAGCACATAGATCTTTTGAGCATAATGCTATTTCTTAAATAAAACAGTAACAAAAAACTAAGTTTAATCAAGGGTATGTCAGGTTATCTGGACAGTAAAATGCATTTGGGTTCTTTTTTTCTTTTTTTCTTCATAAGGAAAAAAAAATGAAATCTGCAGTACATGCATGGAGAATGGTTAATGACTTACTGCAAAATGGGTCTTTGTCTGAAGTATCAAAGTAAGCTGTTGTCATAGGAGGATTCTTTTCAAGTAAATGGTCCTTCCATTTATTAGCATAATACCCTGAAATTGAAATATATTCAATAGAAAATTAACAAACCCACACAGGTAAAAAATCCTAAATACAGATCATTTTATCATGCTCTGGGAAATCAACTTTCCTAGAACATAATAAAGCTAGTTAAGTTCTATAGATTTCTGCTTCTGAGGCTGCATATTCTGCATATTCTGCATATTCTTTTCTGTTTTAAGCCACTGTCAGTCAGCTCTGCAGCACCATGGAGAAGTTAAATCCTTTCTATCAGCTTAACATGTGATCTTGCAGACTTTCAAACTGTATTTGTAGCTGATAACCTGGGACAGGAAAAAGCTAGAAGAAATCATGTAAGGTTTCTTCAGAGAGAGAAAGTATCTCAAAAGGGGCAGAGGAAGTTGGAATGGGCTAAAGAACTGGCAAAAAGAAAGAAGTTGGCACAAGAGATGCGAAGAAAAATGCCCAGTATAGGAAAAATGGGACTATGCAATTTCCATTTAAAGAGATTAAATGTTAAAGAGATGCAGGTTCCTAGATGGTTCAGATTCATTTTAGACAAGTGACACAACAATAAGGTGTGGAATTGCTATACAGGTAGTCCCCGGGTTAAGAACACCTGGTTTAAGGATGACCCATAGTTAAGAATGGAGCTGATTGTAGCAAAATTCGAGTTAAATACATAATTATTTGAGTTAAAAACACAATGGTTCAAGTTAATTACACAATACTACTTATACAGTTTCATACAATAATACTGTTCCAGCTTACATACTAATTCAACTTAAGGACAGACCTTGGGAACGGAACTCCTTAAACTGGGGACTACCTGTACTGAGCACAGATACCGAAAGGAGGAAAAGGGTCCAAAGACCTAAGAAGATAAATTTCTGCTAGCTTTGAGAAGTTACCCACTAGGTTTTAACTAAAGCCCTTGATTAACTCTTTTGCAAATTTAATAATAATCTCATACTAAGCAATAGCTTCAGGCAGCATACTGACGTAGCAGCAGAAGCATTACTACTGCAGGCAGGAAGAGAGTTGATTTTTGATTGATAAAGCAATTAAGCCATAAATCAATTTGCCACATTCCACTCCCTTCTGAAGTTAGAAGTTGGTGGGAGGGGATTTGATTGGTTAGTACTGCATGGCTGAAATAGAAGTTAAACCTTTTCCATTTTAGAAATGTTATAAATAAAGAAAATAAATACATTGGTTTGTGTACTCTGTTTTGTCTGTTTGATCCTAACAAACCTGCTCACAATCTCCTTTATCCTGTTTTATGAAGATCATACAGAATGTTATGAATTAGCCGGAAGCTGTGAAGAAATGAAGTTTGAATATGGGAAAGAAAGTAGTATAGCAGCCCATTTAGAAAGATGGGTGCTTTTTCTATGACTCATTCAGCAAGCAAACCGACTGATCAGGTTTAGATTACGACATCATGGTTGGCAATAATGAAATCACAGGCAGATCAAGCATTCTGCCAGTGAATATGTATCATTTGCGTGTTTATGATTTCTCTCTTCAGTTGAGCAGCAAAACAAACGTAGCAGAAATAACAGCATTCAAACAAGACGGAGTCTTAGGCCAGTTTTAAAGTATTATTCTGCCTGGTTTATGCAAAGAGAGGAGAAAAGCAGAAGTAGCCTATATTAGTAAACTGGTCATTCGACTGTGATTTATTATATTAGGATTTCTGGTTTAATATGAACTAAAATATGACCAAGGTGCAACAAGCTCCCATAATTTTCTACAACCAACAGAAACAGCCAAAACAGTCTGTGATGAAGGTGAGAGAATATTTAATAATGTAAGCTTAGTCAGCCATTCCTAATGTAAAATATAGCTACAATATGCAAATAGGATAAATGGATTGAATGGATCATAGCTTCTATTCACAAGATGCAGAATGTCTTCAGGAGTGGAAACTGCCTGCTATAGCTGAAGACAATGCTGGAGGCAGCTTGGTCATGTAGGACTTCAAAGTGCATTTAACGTAGCGTACACACACTGCAAATAAAACATGACCAAAATACAGCGTGTTTTCCTTGTGCATTTAAGCTTTAATACGCAACGGTTTTCATGCAGAATGACAGTAAAAACAAAAGTGTTTCTTTGCATGTCGATTTAAAAACAGCCCACTTGTTGTTTCATTTTTATTTCTTTTAGGATAATATTTCAGGCATCTCTGATATTCAGCTCTATTTTAGGTTATCCTTTACCCTGAAAGTGATGTAGTATGGAGGTTTCCAGTTTTTGGGGGAAAAAAATTAAGTTTTTATCAAGACTCCCAGCCCAAAAAATAATTTTTTTGACTCTTCCTCCAGAATGTTATAGTTAAAAAATTAACTGTGAAGAATTCAATTTCTATAATACCCAAATTAACATTCCAATAAAGTTGCGAAAGACATCTCTTTTTGATCCAGGTACAGTATCAGCAATATGTGGGTGATACCTTATTGTACATTGCTTGAGATAGAGGAAATATAGAACATAGACATTTTCTTCTACCAAGAAAATAATTCACAACTTTTTCTTTATGTAACTCCTACATCACCACTGAAAATTTTTGAGAATCAGGGGTTGACAGTGTTGCCTACAGGCACAACAGAACATGTAACTGTTAGATGGCACCTGCAGGACACCAAAATAACCCAATACTTTAAACAACAGCACCAACAAAAAATCTGAAATGGCCAAAATTGTGAGACATTACAAAATGTTGATATTCCTGCCTGAAATCTTACACAATTTGGAAAGATAATATCAGAGTTTTACAACAGTTAGTGGTGATATCCTAATATTTTGGAATCTTCATTATCATCAGCATCAGTTATTCCCTTGCCACATGCATCAGGGGCCACCTGCAATAAGTTCATGGACTACCAGTGGTCCCTTGATCACAGGCTGTGAAACACTGACCTAAAAAAATGAGCGTGGAACCTGAAAATAATTGTTATAGTCAATGGAAAACCTTTCTTGGTAATTGCCCCCGAATGGCTGTTCTTAAAAGGAAGTTAACAGTTAAGAAATAATTGGGAATGCTTTTATAAAACATAGATTCAGAAAGTTATCAGAGTTTGAAAATTAACATATCCCTTATCTTTCACTTCCATCTAAGAAGGGCTAATACTAGATGTGTTTAAGATACAGACAGGCTAACGATTTGATGGGAGAGATGAGAGTTAACTGAAGGTATTTAGTGCAGTGAACTGTCTTTGTGCTATTTACCTCTAATATAATATTTGTTCTATAGTTGCAAATAAAGCTGAGACAAAAATACACATTAGACTCCAGTTTTCTTTCTGCCAAAGAAAGCCAAACTAGATAGCTTTACTCCTAGAATTTCTCACTGTTCCAGATAAAAAAAGCATCACATAACAGAATGTTCAGTATAGAATGACAGCTACAATATTCTCCATAAAATGGTATCTGAAATAAATCACTCTTACCTACGGTTGGACATGGAAGTGATTTAAAATTACAGCTCATGCATTTTCCATTCCTGTAATCTATATACGATTCACAAGGATATGCAGTTATATGACAATTCTGTTGTAAGGATGACATATACAAAAAAACAGATCTCTGATGATCACATTTGAAAAATGCTGATCCTTAAAAGAAAAATAGATAGATAAAGGTTTTTTTATCTAAACTTAATACAAATTAAACAAATTAGTCATAGTAAACACATATTCCACCTCATGAAATCTACAATGTAATTACTTTATTTCAGGCTGAGCCCGTTTTTTTCCCCTAAGCATATATTGAAAACGTGCAAACAACGAGACAATGAATCTGACAAAACAAATATTGGCTGGCAAGTAACAATGGCACATGTACTGAGCATTGTTACTGAACGTGCTTAAATGCTCAGCTCTTTTAAATGAAGGTGTTGACCTAAGAAAACGTTTGTCATATGTTTTATGTTTACTTGTATAGAGTTATTTCAGAGTGTAATAGAGAAATCAAAAAGTAAACTCAAGACTATGCAATTATGTTCTGTTTTCTACAACAATAGAATGGCAGCAGCATTTCAAAATTAGCAGTCCTTGCTAGTTAGTACTTGGATGGGAGACCCCCAGGAAATCATGAACTATAGCTTAAACTGGAAATAAATTCAATTCAGTCCTGGAAGAATTTAACAGCAAAGTATTTCCATAGGGCTGCCAAAAAAAATCCAACATAAATTTATCCATTCAATCACGAGTGGAGGATGACTCTTTGATTCTTAACCTTTATCTTTCACTTCAAAGCTGCCTTCTGCAGTTCAGTCCCCCATTCCTCCTTCCCCCCCCCCACCCCCCAAGTTGACTATTTGGCTCTCCCAGCCTTTTCCAAGCAAGGTCCAACCAAGAATACCTGCTGAAATTTTGTGCAGCAGATTGATTTCTCAAAGATGGTTGGTTGTCACCATGTATTCTAACTACAGTAGTGGTTTCTGTTCTCCCTGAGCAAAAGAGGAAATTCACTCCCATTTTTAAATTTCAAGCCTAGTATAAGCTTGAAAAATCTAATGACCTAGCCTTGTTATTGTACAGCACTCAGGGACAGGACTTCAGTGAACAGTTCAAAGCATACTAAAAATTATTAAACTGGCACATCTGACCCTCTGAACAATTTTAACAGAATTTTTTAATTGCACTAACATGATTGCCTTCATATATCTCCTTTTCATGATATCTTTTCCTTCACTATAAACTGGCAGCTAAAGAAAATTTCTTGAAACCACAGCTAATCCTGATCTAATTTCTCCTTTTTCTATCAACCAACCATCCAACTGTTATTTGTCCTCTAGTACTTTTTCTTATTCCTAAGCAGAATTTAGCCCCTTGGTGTTAGTCAGCCAATACAGGTGAGTGTGAAATAACTATAATGAAGGTGGACTCCTCCAATTTTATGAATATAATTTTTATTAAGAAATTTGATTACAACAGTAAAAAGTAATACAAACTAAAATTACAGAAAGAGAAGAGAAGAAAGAATAAAAAGTACAGGGAAAAAGAGAGAAGAAAAAATATAATAGAAAAAAAGAAAAGAAATATATAAAGAAGTGATTTCCAATCTTCATCACAATACAGATAAACAAATTTAGTAACTCTTCATCCCCTATAAAGTTACCAACAGATATCTCTTCATCTCATATCCCATCCCTTATCTTTAAGCAAATCCATAAAACATCAACTTTTCAATCCTAGGGTCAGCAAAGTGTCTATAAAGGGTTGCCAGAACTTTGCAAAAAAAAAAAAAAAATTAAACTTGATCAACTATTTATATATTTCTTTTATATTCCTTTATATTCCTTCCTTTCACTTCTTACAGTTTAATTCAATCAAATATTATTGTAGGATTTGATTTCTCTTCAATTCTTCTTTATCCCATCGCACAGATTTCTTCAAGGCTTAACAAGCCTCTTTTTTAGATCCAATAAGAAATCATTTTCCAGGTCATTCTCTTGGTTTACCATTTGTATTCCCTTTTTAATTTTTAAAACTTCAGCCAGTTCCTTTTGTATATACAGTAAAGTGTCCTTTTCCAAATCATTCTCTTGGCCTCTCATTTGTAGTTCTACCTGCAGTACTTTGTCTTGTCCAATAAAATTTGTTCCACATCTGTCATTCCTTCATTAACATATTTTGGACATAGTCTATTTATAGAAGCAGACATCATTACTGACAGCGTTGATATTGTAGTTACTAATTTATGGCTCCATTCTTCAAAGATCTCCTTTAATGTTTAGGATGTTATAGCATCTTGTGTCATTTTGTAAGTCCCAGTATTAACTGACATGAAGAACAGGCTTGTATTTTTTTTTTCCTTCTGCTTGGAATCTTTAGTCCCCTCTAGTTTCCAGTTTCTAAAATACTAAAGTGATTTATCTTTGTTATGACTTACAATAGCCAGGATAGCCAAAATAAGTCTTGTTTCCCATGAGAAACTATTTATTTTTATAGCTAATTCCAAAATCTTACAATAAAAGTCAATATTCCAAATTTATCTGACCCTTAATCCATTTATAACTTTCTTAGATGAAGATCTTATTTAGCTTTTTGCTGTTTATTTCAAATTCTTTAAGTTCTTAAGTTTATATTTAATTTTTCTTTTGTTCAGAGTTGAAGATAAACTCACCCAATGACTTTTCAAAGTTGTCATTCCAAAGATCTCTGATAACTTTAAGATGGTTAATAGGCAATTTCTGAAAGTGATTAGAAAGTGAGGCTTGTGAACTTAGTGTCCTTTAAAGGGCTCTGCCATGGTTGTCAGCAAGATGGCTGATCCCTTCATCTCCCAGCACTCAAACCCGTAGAAAACCTCTGTCCTGCAGTCTCGTCTGGAGAGCAGCCATCTGGAACACATGTGGGTGATCTCCCATCCTTATCCAGAGCGGTTCCAAGTAACTGGTCTACTCACCAGTTCATTGGTTTTTGCTGCAGTCGGTGGCTCTGCTTTTGTGGAGATGTCTTCAGTTCAGCATGCCTCCCCAGGAAGTCCACTTCCTCCAATTTTATGGCTCAATTTCCAGATTTTCCAGCAGCATGGTCAAAGCTGATGATTCTGTGACCTGAAGTCCACACATTTGAGAAGAGCCCAGATTGGGGAAGGCTTCTGCATCATGCTTGGAAATCTGATTTTTCAGAGTTAAACCACAATACTTTCCTAATGCTATAAAATTTATTAAATAGCAGAATGAATGAATGAATGAACGAACGAATGAATGAATGAATGAATGACTTCCTTAGCTACAATTAAATCCCTCAACATATTCCTATTATAATTAATTGATATATATTTACCACTAAATATTGTTTTTGGACATCCAGGTTGATCTGTTCCTCCATTTGGATAGAAATCAATGTTTCCCAAAGGCTCCTTGAAGCCAAAACCTAACAATGAAATACACAGTGTGGGTGAAAAAAAAAAAAAAAATTAAACCATGCTTAACCAACATGTCCCCCCTAAAAAAATTAGACATAAATTTGTTAAGACATTAAAACTAAGGAAAAGAAAAAAATGATAACATGAAGATATCAAAGAACTAAGGACAAATTTTACCAAAACACTGAAATTTATGGTTATCACTAATCCACATCATAGAAATTCTAAACTTTTCAGTGAAATAAGGCATAAAATAAGGGAGTGCTCTCCTCAAGGACCTTGGCTTGGTGAAATGGAGTCTAAGAGCATCAAGGTGATGCCCTGATACTTGCTCAGTTCTTTAAAATTCTTAATTTTATATCTTGGCTATAATCTGACATAAAAAGGAACTTCCTTCTGTAGAGATATGTGCAAAATGCCAATGCTAAACTGACTTTTTTTCCTTTGCTGCTAATATTTTTAAGAGTTTAATATCATATTGTAGGCAACATCATAATGAGTTTAAATTGTCAAGCATTCTGGAAATATTTTTGAACATGAAAAATAGGATTTAAAACATATATATACAGTCCTGTGAAAAAGAAAGTACACCCTCTTGGAGTCCTATGGTTTTATGTATCAGGACATAATAAAAATCATCTGGTCCTTAGCAGTTCTCAAAAGTAGGTAAATACAACCTCAGATGAATAACAACACATGACATATTATACCATGTCATCATTTATTTTACAAAAAGAAAGCTAAAATGGAGGAGCCATGTGTGAAAAACTAAGTACACCCTTACTGCTTCCATAGGTATGAAGAGGCTAAGTAGCAGCCAGGTGCTGCTAATCAAATGCCCTTGATCAATTGATGATCAGCAAGTGTGACTACCTCTATAAAAGCTGAAGTTTTTAGGCGTTTGCTGGTCTCAAGCATTGAGGTGTGTGTTAATACAATGCCAAAGCGTAAAGACATCAGCAATGATCTTAGAGAAGCAATTGTTGCTGTCCATCAGTCTGGGAAGGGTTATAAGGCCATTGCCAAATAATTGAAAGAACATCATTCTACAGTGAGGAAGATGATTCACAAGTGGAAAACATTCAAGACAGTTGCCAATCTTCCCAGGAGTGGATGTCCCAGCAAATTCAGCCCAAGGTCAGACTATGCAATGCTCAGAGAAATTGCAAAAAATTCAAGAGTTACATTTCAGACTCTACAGGCCTCAGTTAGCATGTGAAATGTTAAAGTTCATGACAGTACAATTAGAAGACTGAACAAGTATGGTTTGTTTGGAAGGGTTGCCAGGAGAAAGCCACTTCTCTCTAAAAAGAACATGGCAGCATGGCTGCAGTTTGCAAAGTTGCATCTGAACAAATCACAAGACTTCTGGAACACTGTCCTTTGGACAGATGAGACCAAAGTGGAGATGTTTGGCCATAATGCACAGCACCACATTTGGTGAAAACCAAACACAGCATATCAGCACAAACATCTCATACCAACTGTCAAGCACGGTGGTGGAGAGGTGATGATTTGGGCTTGTTTTGCAGCCACAGGACCTGGGCACCTTGCAGTCATTGAGTCGACCATGAGCTCCTCTGTATACCGAAGTATTCAAGAGTCAAATGTGAGGCCATCTGTCCAACAGCTAAAGCTTGGCCGACATTGGGTCATGCAACAGGATAATGATCCCAAGCACACCAGCAAATCTACAACAGAATGGCTGAAAAAGAAAAGAATCAAGGTGTTGCAATGGCCCAGTCAAAGTCCAGACCTCAACCTGACTGAAATGTTGTGGCAGGACCTCAAGAGAGCTGTGCATAAACAAATGCCTGCAAACCTCAATGAACTGAAGCAATGTTGTAAAGAAGAGTGGGCCAAAATTCCTCCTCAACGATGTGACAGACTGATAAAGTCATACAGAAAATGATTACTTCAAGTTATTGCTGCTAAAGGTGGTTCTGCCAGCTATTGAATCATAATGTGTACTTAGTTTTTCACACATGGCTTCTCCATTTTGGCTTTCTTTTTGTAAAATAAATGATGACATGGTGTAATATGTCATGTGTTGTTCATCTGAGGTTGTATTTACCTATTTTTGAGAACTGCTAAGGACCAGATCATTTTTATTATGTCCTGATACATAAAACCATAGAACTCAAAGAGGGTGTACTTTCTTTTTCATATGACTGTATATATTAAAATGTTGGGGTTCATCCTCTGTGAATAATTAGTATTATTCCTAAACCCACTGGTGTTAGCCAGGTTAATGTTTCTAACCAAATGAAACAATTTATATATGCCCTAAAGAACAGATTTTGTATTGGTATTTAAAAAATTGCAACTCCAATGTGGTACTGTAGTTTAGAATACAACTTTTTGTGTATCATGAAAATCTGCAGTTCAGAGACAAATGAAAACATTCCACTGGGTATGTTTTTGCCAAATCTTTAAGCACGACTCTTTCAGCACATCCTAAGTAGCTATTTGGATTCCAGCCATAATAATGACATACATCCTTTTCCAAACGTATGCATTTTTGGGTGGAACTTGCTCTCTGATAGATTCTATCAGATTCTAGTGGAATCACACCAACAAGTGAAAGTGGGGTAAGGGGGAATCATTCAACCACAGAATCCTGAAAATCCAAATGTATAATAATTACCATCAGTATCAGTATGAATGACATCCACAAACTGGGCATCAGTATGATCCAGTCTCTCAGTAACCAGGTTTCTGTTAAATAATGGGCCTGCTGGGTCAAGACCTAGTATGAGTAATAAACATGTTTTAGTCTGTTCATTCTTTTTAAATTTTTTTTAATTTAAAAAAATAGACTCAAAGCAGAGCTCATAGGAAAAAGATATGCAAGTATTCCATTTTTTTAAAAGTTTAATTAATGTAAGCAACACAAAAGCTAACAATAAAAACAGTCATTATTTGGAGGAGTAAACTTCTTCTTAGCTTTCCTCTGTTAACTTCCTAACAGTCTAAATCTCAGATGTAATGGTGGCAATCTAATGAATGTATACATATAGAGATATTACTATGGAGACACTATGGAAAAAGGCAAGTTGCAATTCTACATGGAAAATTTGTGTAATGTGCACACCGATAGGAACATCTTGTTAAAGAATATGAAGAGATTAAAGATTTGTTCACTGATCAAGAACTTTAGGTCAAAGTTACATCCATTGATTTCAGATTACACTTTCACATGAGATACAGCCTGCTAATTTGAAGGATATTTCCATTTAAACCAATGCACTGAAGTCTCAGTCAACATATAGCAGTGTATTAGATATCAGTTGTTTGGAGCAATCCCTTGGACAATTCCCTGAGCCATTAGTCAGGTTCGTTTCCCTGCTTTCATGCCCTAGCTACAAAAAAGGTTGATGGGCTGTCATATCAAGCCATCATATAGCACCACTGTGAAAAGCCCTAGAATAGGCAAGCAGGCATAGAAATGACTAGAACAAATCATACATCTCATAACCATTGTTCCTGTACCTTTCTGACCTATGGAAATGTGTGGTGACACTGCTGACTTGCAGAATCTTTTTTTGTTTTTTGTTTTTTTGTTTTTGAGAACTGTGCTATAAAACATATTCTATACCTGTTAAAACTAGCCAACTTCTAAAACTGTAAGGACTGTCTGAAGTTTATTCACTTTGTAAGCCTCACCTGTAATTCTTCCAATTTTGCCACTGTATGCCTTCCCAACAAATCCAGCTATATGAGCCCCAAGGCTTATACCAATCATATAAACAGAATCAAACGAAGCACCATTCTCCTATGGGGAAAAGGCATGGAAAGAGGGTGATAGAAATGTAAACCAGAGTATTTGATGTAGTTAGGAAAAAGTTGCTTCAACCAGAATTTATTCTTGTTTCTCACATGGCCATCTGCCAATGTTATACATCCAAAGATTTTCAAGAATAGTTAAATAACTTCGGAACAAAACTATAAAACTGCAGTAGTAACATTATTTGTTTCTTCCATAGCAAATACTAACAACAACAACAGCAACTGTGCAGTAGCTACAGCTACTTTTATTAAAATAGAACAAATGTGGCAAAATAAAACAAAGATAGTATCAATAGTAATAGGTGCCTTGGGTGCAATCCCAAAACATCTGGAGCACCATTTGAAGGCCATTGGTATTGACAAAATCATCATCAGTCAATTGCAAAAGGCAGCTTTACTTGGAACAGCTTACATCCTGCACCAATACCTTTAATACCATCAAACTACATCTGCCTATCCCAGGTCCTTGGGAAGGACTCGACAGGTGGATAAAAAGTGCCATATCTAGTCTAAACAACCGGCTGACTGCGCGACCAACAATAACTCAGTGCATATACCTGCAGCTACTTTGTCTGTAATCTCACAGGAATTAGCAAGAATTTTAGTGAAAATAAGGATCCTAATGCTTAAAGAACTTTTACCTATGTATGAAATGCAGCTGATCTGAAGTATCTAAACTCCTGATTACTGACTGTATATGTTCAAAAAGTTAATTTGTATCACAAGGTCGAGAAAAGGCTTTCAGAAAAGCAGTGTTTGATTTGTAATACAATATATTGAAACAGTATAAGCACATAAATTTGTATGTATGTATTTTGGCAAAGCAAAAGATATGACAGTGTGGAGCTAGCCTTGTATGGTACTGCATACTGACTCCCATCTGAAATTAATCTGTTCCTAGGAGCCATTATGATGTATAGTAAGTGCTGTATATACAGTCAGATTATTCATGAATCTTGTTACTTTTCACATCATTTATGGTTGGGATTCTCCAGTCTTTCCCAGCCATAAATGAAGCTAAACAAGTTCTTAACACTCTACAGAACCTCTTAGTTATGCCGTGTCTATTCACACTATTTTCCTGTCACAGTAAAATTCCATGGCAGTCACTTCAGCAGAACTTCATCAAGAATTTGTATGTTCAAATATAAAGCAGCCACAACTGATGTTTGCAGTTTGTGTGCAGCAGTTATTGGGGCTGATTTTCATTTTATTTACCTTACATGGAAGCACATTTTATTTACAAATAAATGTGAAAACAATGAGTGGCCACATGCGACTCCTGCAATGATCATGCATCTGCTCTTGGACCATTTAGGAATGCATGTAACAGAACACAGTATATACTGTAGTTGTGTAAACATTGCTCATAGTAATCTGAATACATGCTCATGCATTTTCCACAAGAATGCAAAAGCATGGTATATAAAGTAGATAGTTAATGGTCTGCTATTATAGCCCTGAGTTCTGTATTTTTACAAGAAACAACAATGAATATACAGTCAATCCGATAGCACTAACCGGGCAGGCAGATGAATGTTTCTATAATATCAGTGTTATATAAAGCTTTCTTACCAACATTTGATCAATGAGATTCCTTAAGCTGTGTACCACATTTTTGGCACTATTAACAGCACTAAAATAATTCACTGTTGTTGCACCCCGATTCCAATCTACTATGATGATGTTGAAGTCTTCTTTTTCAAGCAGAAGATTTTTAATTCTATCCATCCATATTGGGGGAGAACCTGTAAATCTATAGCCATGGATGATAATAACAATGTTCTTGGTCACATTAAGATGTGTAGAAGTTGTTATATTGTGTTCACTGAGAAGCTCAGCACAGTTTTGATTTCTTCTTGTGTACAAAAGCAGTTGTACCTTCAGATTTGTGCCAATCACAGCATTGCCAAAATTAAGATCTGTGAATTTAGGGCATTCTTGACCTAAATTTGTAAAATATAAATAAAAGAAACATTTGATTAATATGAGTTTTAAAGATCATGGTGCATTTCATTTTTCTACAGAACATCCAGGGAACCTTGAACAGGAATATTTTTTTAAAATTCCAAACACACAATAGTTTCAATTCAGAATTCATAATTTGTGTAAGACCAAAACTAAGAAGTACTAATTTTATGCTGAAAAGAGATAAATCCAGCATAATTGGTTTGAATTTATCCAACTATTCTTTATTGCTTTAGTCTTTTAATAATATAACTTTCAAAAACTTATCAACAGAGTAACATGATCATTGTCAACAAAATAATTACTACAATTAGTGTTATACAGAAATTGTTTAACATGCTTTGAGAACTAGATCCAGGCTTTTGAAAACACTGTGATTTATTCTGCTTGTCCTGGATGAAAGCAATTCTGATTTGTTCTTGATTCCCAAAAAATGATTCAAAAGAACTGAGTTCAGCCCTCTCATTATCTAGCATGGGCAACACATAAATGCATAAACAGCTACAACTCTTTAAAAAAAAAAAGAATGGGACAAAATTTGCAGATTTTCAAAAATTACAAGTATTCTGTCCTTAAAACCTATTATATGTGCATTTGTGTGCATTTTAAAGTGCCCGTTTTCAGAAAGAATATGATGAACATTAAACATCAAGGAATATAAATAGCAAATTTCAGGTAGATTGGTTCAGGATTTTTTGTGCAAAGGTATAGTGTATAGTATAGAATAATTTTGACCTTTCTTGAGGTTGCCAATTGCTGGAGGTTGCTGGAAAGAAGACATAAATGATTTTTTTTTTTTTTTACTTTTTTCCCCCACCAAAAGCAATTGTTAAGCTAATCAGCTAACTACACCCTGCCATTTAACTGCTAAGAATGAATAAGTGTGATACAATGAGGTAGGATTAAATGTAAAACCATAATATCTCTCCAACATTTATTCACCATGCCCAAGATGTTATGAGTTGAATGGTCTAATTGCAAGGATATTTATGAATTGAGGGTAGTCCTAGTGATCACTGAAATTAATCCACCTCTCCCACTATGACATTTTATATCACCACTGTTTAGTGGGTTTCTTCACCCCTCCCCTTTTTGGAGCAGTTGCTGTGGCATATCATTTGAAATATTTTGTAATAACAAATTAGTGTAAATATGTATCTCCATAAACATTTTCTTATTTATGCCCTATGCTCAGAATATCCATAACTATATATGTGTAAAATTCTGTCACATTAGGTTCAGCTTATGACAGAGGTAGATAGACTTTTTCAATTTGTTCCAACAGCCCCTTTAAAATTTGCAATTAAATTATAATTTTAATGTAATTTTACTAGAAAATCTACACAAGAAATCATATTCATTAATATTAATTTAATGTATTTTTAATATATTTAAATTTACATTACAGTTGCTTTTCATATGGATGCTATCTACTTTGTTTTGCCCCTATCTCATTTATAGAAGGCAACTTCATAGATCAATCTGATTACTTCAGTAGAGGGAACACATCTCCAAAAGCACTGCTATGCGATCAGAGAACAGTGAGAAAACTTCCTTGAACCAAAGGAAGAACCTGGTATGCTCTAAAACCATAAACACATGTATACTGAAGGAATATACACATCTAACTCAAACCAAAAAAGAAACATATTCTATTAAGTTTGTAGACTCAAAAACTCCAACTGAGGAGAGGCAGGGGGAGTACTAATATAAATAGATCTTGACAAGACTAGTCTGCTGGAATTATTCATTCTGACGCATTCTTGCCATGCTAATTTTTCTCTTTGGTGCTTGAAATTTAGACTGCTGTTTTGACTATTTTCTTGAAAGTTAATTCTGCATTGCTGTTTGCTCTGCTATATGGATCTGTAATATTTTGACCCTGTAATATTTTCACCTTCTAGATCAACTTTAGGGTTCATGATTTTACCTGGTAGTGTTTGTAACATTCTTCACTTGATTTTTGAACCAACTGAACACTGCTGTGTTTTAATCCTGTGTCCTGCCTGCATTAATTTCAACAGAAATTTAATCTTTGGCATGATGACTGAATAAACTGCCAAGAAGTATCTGAGGTTAATCAGTTGTCAGGGAACCTAATCTACTATAACACTTAACTGAAAATTTATTCTGCATGTTCGGGATCATTTTTATTTTTTTCTAAAGAAGAAAACATTGGTGAAATTTCCACAGATGGCATGCAGAGTCTTGCATCTTAATTATAAAATAGTGAAGATTGTTTATGAATGTCATGTCTTTGATAGTACAGTAATACTGCCTGTAATCTGCAGTCTCCCTAGCTTCCCACGCTTATCCCATGAGAAAAACATGACAAAACTCCTTCAAAGGGGTTTTTTCAAATCAGAAAGTGTGGGCCGCTGCAGAATGACACAAGATGTGTAAAAACAACAACAGTTCTCCCCAGTGTTATAGCAATACGTTCAAAAGCACCATTTAAAAAGTTCCAAGGCAACCAAGACTATTACAAGCAGAGCACCTCTTTGTTGTTTATTTAAAAAAAAACTACTTTTCAGGTTTCTGTGCAAACTTGAAAAAAGATGTAGCTGCTTTAAGAGTTTATTTATTTACTGTTGTGGAAGTCACGGCTACTTTTATTAGTAGTAGAAAGGTGCTGTGCTTGCTTGAGATCTGAAGCACTACTGAATCTTGTGCAGAACCTCACTAAACATTGAACTGGTTATATTTTACAAAATATTTCAAAGCCTTTTTCTCTCTTTTTCTCTTCTGAGGCCAGAATTCTGTTTTCACTTACTGCCTGTCATCAGGGACACACAAACATGGATTCAGGACCTGATCGGAATAGGGTAAAAATCAGTTTCCAGATTTTTCTCTTATTTTATTCAGAAACAAAAAATAAGCATTTTGGATATAAACCAAGCTTTATCAGAGCAGACATATTTCACAGCTACAGCATTGCCAATTGTTTGTCATTCTTTAGCAGTTTCCCATTTCCCAACTAATATAGCTGACAGCCTAATGTAAAAGTACTAACCAAGCTTTTTGTTTTCTCCAGAAATTTGTTCTCAAAATGTTATAGGATATATGCCTAACATATGTGTACCTCCTGCAGGGCCTAATTACTACTACTACTCTTATTTACTACTCTGGGTTTAAGAACAAGGGCTTGTGCCATTGATTGGCACTGGACCATCCTCTTTCAGGATGACGAGATCATTGACAACCTGCTGGCCCTTTGACAGGCAAACCTTTGATCATATCTTCCACTATTTTCAACCCCTGACCCAGGTTATCTAGTCAACCTTCCCAATGACACTGCTCTTTAACACTCCTCTACCCAGGGCATGCCTTTGAAAACTTCAGTGAGTCTTGACCCAGTTTCACCAGCATTCTCTAAATCTTAGTTAGCATTAACTGCTCAGTCCATTTTACCAGCCAACATTATTCTGGATAAAAACCAACAGCCCACTATTTCTTCTTCAACAGGTACTAGAGCTGTCTAATCCATTTTGCCACTGTAACACCAGCCATAGATATTTCAGTTGTGCAGTTTCTTCTCCCCAGAATCTTCTCTAAACTTGATGTGTCATCATAAGTTTCCAAGGCCTCTTTCTTTATGCTAACTTTGCCGCTCCTTCTCCTATGAGAAGCTAAATTAGATCCTTATCTCACACCTTATAAGCAAAAAAACCACAGAGTGAAAACTAAGTTTGTTTGGGTTAATTTCACTCTTCCCAATACCCACTTCAAAATTTACATAGCTGCAGGGATCCATACATAGTCAGCATCAAAGCATGGCTGACTGTTGGCTTGCCACACTGCCCTTCAGACTCCGCATTGTTGTAGAAAACTAATTTTTAATATGCCTAATTTTTAATATGACTAAGCTGTGTTTGTGCTTTTATCAGAAGAGGTCAGGTGTTTAAAACCAAAGGTTATTTTGACTTTTACAGCAACCTCTCCTCATTCCATTTCTGTTCAGATAAGATAATGCCTTGAGGCTAAACATGCGTACTACACAACCTGCTAGTTAAAGGCTGCATTTGAACATAAATGAAGCTCCTAACTTAATGTATTCCAATATAAATCAGCATCAATACAAAATCTCACAATGCTTTCCAGTTAATTCTGTGAATCAAGACAGCAAGCTGTTTTTATAGTTAAATGGGTCGTGAGGAATAATTGCTATCTATTTATAATATACATAGATTATTACAATTGTGAGTATACTTCTCTGACAGCAAGTTTCAATATATTCAGTGTAACCTAATTTTGGCTAAATTCTTAATTATAAGAGTTAGTCTTTTAAATCATATAAACAAATGAACTTGCATTATACTGTTCAGCATTATTACCTTCTCTAACAGTGCCTTGGTTCACATGTAACATGGTTTACTGAATAAACCATAATTGGCTAGATTCAGCTATGGTTTACAAATCAAAAGGACAATTGAGTTCACACAACTGTCCTTATCTTGGGGTAGGGTGTCTGTTCAAATTAATGAATAGTGACAACAGTACTAACAACTATACAACACAACACTCAACATGCTAAGTCCAAACCAACAAATCACATGGTTTAGCACATTATGTAAATCTAGTCAGTAACTTTTCAGGGTTATGTCTTTCTAACTGGAGATACCAGAAAATCTGACACCTTCTAGATGCCCCCGATATAGTGCTGAAAACCGACTCTAATATACTGAAATAATGATGATCTCACCATATAAAATTAATCTAACAGATCTTTACACAGAAATTCAAAGATACCTTGAATTGTTCTACACTAAAAACCTTTCAGCTTTATTCAGATGTGTTTCTTTTATTCAACTTTCATACAACTAGTATTTAAGATAATGATTCATTCCTTCTTTTTAAAATTTGAATGTATCTTACATTTAAGGTAAAAAGTTGAGAGGTAACATTCTAATGGCTTTCTTACCTGCTCCCGCACAGTATGCCACAAAACAAATGAAGAAACACAATCCCAACATTGGGAGTGTTTGGAAAGCAGCACATAACAGAAGAATGTTGTTGCTATTTCCTTGTAACATGCTGACTTTTGCTTCAATTAAACGTCACTGATAAAATAGGTGTGGTGCATTGAAGGAAGTATTTAGCATATTAAAGTCCAGTTTTAGCATTTTTGCAATCTACAGCTCCTCCTCCCAACTTAAATAGGTGAGGCAGTTTCTGTTCCTGGGAAGTTGTTATATGTTTTAAATCACAAAAAGTTCCTTCTTCCAGATTCTCAAAACTGGATTTTATAAAGCCTTATATTTCTAGAGTACTTGATTTTCTATGAAACAGGCAACATTTTGTGGAATATAAATAGGAAGATATAATAATTTCCAGTTACAAAATATTTGATTTAGTTTATTTGTTTGTTGAACATATACACTTTTAATATAAAATGCTAAAAATATAAAAGATGATACATGGTTATTTGCAGCAGAAGCGATTTGGCAATATAGGTGTTGTTGTTTTTTTAAATAAAACAATGGTTCTGTATTTTCCCAAAACTTGTGGTTTTCCCCTTTAATACTGTTTATATCTGACAAGCAATAATATAAGCTTACTGAAGATTTCAGGTATTCCAATTAACATGACATAAGTACTAAAACCAAGAATGCTAGAACAGATCATTGTGGGTTATAGTTGCTTGTTTCCTTACTATTCACAGCGATACAATAATTCTTGGTGCTTTATTCTTTAATGAACATGCATTACTTTTCTTGCTTTTGATATATCGATTTATTTCATATTTTTTGTGTTATTTCATTGAATCTATTTGATTCTATTAAATCTATTTTTATGTTATTTCACTGAATCTATTTATTTATATGATTCTTATATGATTTGTACACTATAACTTGTTGACAAGTTAAGTTAAAGCTGGATGAAGAGGAGAGGTTTTTTTTAAAAAAGACCCTTACAGTTATGAGATATAGTGTGACCTGGAGACATGCTTTTGAAAAATCCCTAGAATTTGTCAGAAGGAAGCAGCATTTCTGGGGAAAATACAGAAACACATCAAAAGACACATTTCTAAATTTAAATGTCCGATTCTCAGAATAATTACAATTTGAAGGACAACTATGCTTAAACAGAACTGAAATAGAGAACTGAAATAGAAAACTGGACTGAAATAGGGAACTAGTCAAAAGAAAATTGCCTAAATGCATGCAACACAAAAGACTCAGAAGGTGCACCAACAAAGTACACTATATCAGCAATGTATGTCAGCAAGAGGCAACACTATCCTGTCAGGAGAGAAGCACCCCAGGCAAAACAAGGCAGTGGAGTGCCTCTTTTTCTGGGCAACAGGGAATGGGAGAGGTTGATCTTGCTATCAATCCCCCTCTTCTCCTCTTGGAAGAAAGGAACAACATATACAGGAGTAACTTCAGGGAAGTTCCAGTTACAACAGCTGCTAATAAATGCTTTTGCTGATATGACAGGAGGGAGGAGTATAGCATTGCTCATGGCATGAATGTTGCATGGGAAGGCCTGGTGCACTGGATGAGATCAGTGTGTCAGAGGTCACCCTTCCTGCTGTAAAATTATGAGTCACCTGTTATGAGATTTGTCTGAGCAGTGGCAAACTCTGATATATTTGGTAATTGGTTATTTATACAGGAAAAAGTGTTATACAGTAGATGAACATAACTATTTAATCACACACACACATATCCTACACATGTTGAATAAGTGCTATTGTATATAATTTGTCCAGACATTATGACATGCTGTAACAAATGAAGCTGATATGGCAGAGGTTTCCTTGCTAGAAATAACTGTTATGTCAACATGGATCAGGTGCCTTCTAAGGCCATCAAGACAACTGACAAGTATCTATTGATTCCACAGATATCTTTAGTAAAAGGCGAAATATTTATAGATTTGTTTTCATTTGTTTGCTTTTTCAATGTGTGATTCAGCTCTGATTATAGTTCCCCTTTGTAGTGTGTGTGTGTGTGTGTGTGTGTGTGTGTGTTGTGAGAAGGGAATCAAATTCATCCTCCCCCCCCCCCCCAGTGTCAGCAGGAAGTCAGAGCTTCCCATTTGTCTCACCCTATCATTGGTTATCTTAACAGCAATCAAGGCATTTGATTAAATTATAGTAAGAATGGGCTCATCTAAAAAGATTAAAAACATAACAGGAAGAATCAAGAGTCCTCCACTCCAGCCCAAAATTACATAACTAAAGACCTAGCAGGAAGGGCCAACATTCCTTGAAGCCACAATTGAAAGATGTCTTCCCCAAAGGGATCTACATTTCAATTAGACAATACCTGATAAGGCAAACTCAGGACACCACAGCTCAGTAGGGTGCCTGACCTTAGAATGCTCCCTAGTCAATTTAAATTCTCTCTTGGAATCCAGGTTAATTACCTTTTCTAAGAATTCCTAGAGGGCGGGCATTCCTTCTCACCTTTCAAGGAACAATAGTATCTACCCTATAAAAGAAACTCCTGGAAAACCCCAAGCACAGTGGCCTCAACAGCTGATTGTCTTGTGTATCTGGCTCTCAGAAATAAAGTCTTCTCTCTCTTCAAGCAACCGCCCGCCTGCGTGTTTGTTCCCGGCTCAGAGGCAAACCGTGTAAGTTTGCATTCCAAAAGTGTGCGTGTGTATGTGAGAGAGAGTGCAATTGTTTAGGGTGCAGACTCCTTTGTCCTTTTATTAGCTTCAGCTGAAGAGTACATTTTGTCTTGACTGCTTAGCAGTATTATGTCTTGTGCTATTAGCAAATGGAAAAGAAAGACTAAAATCAAACTCTAGGCAGATTAACCCTTGGGAACCTTTAAACCAACTGAAGGATTTGCTTTCAACTAAGGGACATATTTCTATAAATAACAACACCTATTAACATAACTATTTATGGTAAGTAATCAGTCTGAACCACTGAAACACATAGACTGTAGAAAGAACAATCGTATCCTTTGAAAACAAATTTTGTCTCAACCAAGACTGGGTCATTAGTTAGGCAAGGAAGAGACAATTTATCTAAGACCCCTGTATCTGAATACCTTCAGGATGATTTTCTGGCAAACCAGTGACTTCCCATTGCAAACACAGTATCTTCGATCTTAAAAAAACAACAACAACACTAATGAGAGGCTTGATAAGCTTCATCAAGTTCTAAATTGTTCCTTTGTTAAAATGGCAAGGTGACTGGGATATTAGCCAAGAAAGGCTCTAAATCTAAAGCAGCTGCAGAAACTGTAACCCAACCACCAATTAATATAGAGCATTCCTTCAACAGCCCAGATGCTGGGCTCCCCTTTCAGACATGTTTTGTAAACATCTCAAATAATGCTTTCTCTTAGAAATAATATAAATTAATACAGATGGCCTTCTCATAAAGCAATCATCTTCTATTTAAGCCAGCTGTTTCATGCTCAAATATTGCAGGTGTGAAGATAATTCAGTGGCTTCCGAAAAATTTTAATGGCTGTAGTGTTTTAATTTAAAATTTCCATCCATTCTATTATTGTTATTCAAAATGAGTAAATTTCAGGACTTTTAAAAATTTTAGCCAAAATGTTTGTTTTGTGGTTTAGTTACTAGAATATTGCTGCCAAACCTAAAGAACAGATGTAAAGTCAGGTTAATTAACCATGAAGTGAACAAAACCCTGATTATTCCAAAGCATTAAATAAGATGACCTTGAAAAGAGAAAGCTTCCAAGTCTCTAATATGGTCATTGCCTGAATCACAGTGGAAGTTTTAATTTAAAAAATCCTACAGCCAGCTCCTGAAGGATCAAACTAATATTCTTCAGAAGTTAATCCTGATAGGGTTATATACTGATATAATTTTCTTTACAATCATACCAGTGTCCATCTCAAAAGTAAGAAGTACTGAAATACAGTATCAACAGTTTCTTCTTTTATATGCAATGGACTCCATATCTTCTCATAGCTTGTTGGAAGTAGCTTGATCCAGTCCTTGCCCTCCTTAGCCTCAGGCTCTATCTTTTGTTATTTATTTGGCATAAAAAGTTAGTTAAAGGAAATATAGCTAAATCTATATTCAGTATACCTCTCCACACCATTCAAATGTTGCAAACCATCCTTCTACCAGGATCATACACCCATTCATACATTGCCTTTTGTTCTTTAAACTTCTTACCTTTCTTTTTGAGAACCTCATTAACTCCATTCAGTTGCAACTTTCTTAGTCCACTCCTTCCTCTTAACCTCTTCATTCTTCATTCAGATATTTGTTTTGCAATTCAATCCTTCATTCTCTCTACATGATGAAACCCCGTCAAAATACTTGTACTTTGATTGGTTTTCAATCCACATTTATTCAGCACTAATGAATTTCTAACCTCTTTTTGTTTTACCACATATAATTCTTAAATACCACACTTGCAGAAGCAGAAGAGATTAAGAAGAGGTGGCAAGAATACACAGAAGAACTATTCAAGAAAGAAAGATCTTAATGTCCCTGATGTCCATGCTGGTGTGGTCACTGACCCTGAGCCAGACATCCTAGAGAGTGAAGTCAAGTGGGCCTTAGGAAGCATTGTTAACAACAAAGCTAGTGGAGATGACAGTATTCCAGCTGAGTTATTTGAAATACTAAAAGACGATGCTGTTAAAGTGCTGCACTCAATATGCCAGCAAGTTTGGAAAACGCAACAGTGGCCACAGGATTGGAAAAGGTCAGTTTACGTTCCAATTCCAAAGAAGGGCAATGCCAAAGAATGCTCAAACTATTGCACAATTGCACTCATTTCACATGCTAGCAAGGTTATGCTCAAAATCCTACAAGCTAGGCTTCAGCAGTACGTGAACCGAGAACTACCGGATGTACAAGCTGGGTTTCGAAGAGGCAGAGGAACTAGAGATCAAATTGCCAACATTCTCTGGATCATGGAGAAAGCACGAGAGTTCCAGAAAAGCATCTACTTCTGCTTCATTGACTATGCAAAAGCCTTTGATTGTGTGGATCACAACAAACTGTGGCAAATTCTTAAAGAGATGGGGATACCAGACCATCTTACCTGTCTCCTGAGAAATCTGTATGTGGGCCAAGAAGCAACAGTTAGAACCGGTCATGGAACAACCGATTGGTTCAAAATAGGGAAAGGAGTACGACAAGGCTGTATACTGTCACCCTGCTTATTTAACCTATATGCAGAGTACATCATGAGAAATGCCAGGCTGGAAGAATCACAAGCCGGAATTAAGATTGCAGGGAGAAACATCAACAACCTCAGATATGCAGATAATATCACCCTAATGGCAGAAAGTGAAGAAGAACTAAAGAGCCTCTTGATGAGGATGAAAGAGGAGAGTGCGAAAGCTGGCTTAAACTCAACATTAAAAGAACTAAGATTATGGCATCTGGACCCATCAATTCCTGGCAAATAAAAGGGGTAGAAATGGAAGTAGTAACAGACTTCATTTATTTGGGCTCCAAGATCACCACAGATGGAGACTGCAGCCGTGAAATTAAAAGATGCTTGCTCCTTGGGAGGAAAGGTATGGCAAACCTAGATAGCATATTAAAAAGCAGAGACATCACCTTGCCAACAAAGATCCACATAGTCAAAGCTATGGTTTTTCCAGTAGTAATGTATGGCTATGAGAGCTGGACCATAAAGAAGTCTGAGCGCTGAAGAATTGATGCCTTTGAACTGTGGTGCTGGAGAAGACTCTTAAGAGTCCCCTGGAGTGCTAGGAGGTCAAACCAGTCAATCTTAAAGGAAATCAACCCTGATTGCTCATTGGAAGGATTGATAATGAAGCTCAAGCTCAGATACTTTGGTCACCTAATGCGAAGAGAGGACTCTTTGGAAAAGACCCTGATGCTGGGAAAGATGGAAGGCAAAAGGAGAAGGGGACGGCAGAGGATGAGATGGTTAGATAGCATCACTGAAGCAATGAGCATGAAACTGAGCAAACTCAGGGAGGCAGTGAAGGACAGGAAGGCCTGGCGCGATATTGTTCATAGGGTCACGAAGAGTCGGACACGACTTAACGACTGAAGAACAACAACAACACTTGCACCAATTTGTTTACTTTTGTCTCCTAACATACCCATCTTCCACTTCAATTAAACAAGCTGGGCTCAGAAGGTGCAATCATTTCTTCTTTACTCGCATGTCTCTTTTTCATCCACAGTACTCCCAGTGATGCCTTAATACTCTGTATAGTTCTAAGCACCACATTTCCAAAAGTCTGATTGGTTAGGACAGGTTCAGAGAAAGGTGACAAAGAGGAGATGACAAAGATTTGAGGCTATGCCATTTGAAGACAGATTGGGAGAATTTCAGATGTTCAATTTGGAGAGAAGAAGTCTAACGGGAGACAAATTATTAAACTGTCCTAGAAGAAGAATGGACCTTAAGACCGAGAAGGCTAATAGTTTATTTTAAGAATGATCATTGAGTTTTAAATTGCAGAAACAGTACAATATTGTTACAAGAAAAAAGGTAAGTTTACAGACAGTTGAATTCCTGGTACAGATAGCACAATTGGTTGTCAATTTCACAACCAACTTAGTGTTTTGTCAATTGGTTGCTGTTTTGACAGTTCCTAGAAAGACTTGTCCTTTTCCAGGAGTTGGTCATGCACAGAAATGACAAATGTTTTTCCAATTAGTTAACTTAAAATGGACTATAGCAAATAATTCAGCTGGCTTAACACTGTGCATTTTTTTCTGAATGGCACCCTAAAAAATGTGTTAAGTGTTGCATTGATTCAGTCAAGGACAGAAAAGTGAAATATTTGCCTTGATTTGATTACAAAAGAAAAAATATGTTAATAGGAGAGTCTAACTTGAGAGGGATACTCAGTTTTTGGATACACACATTGGATACAGAGTTTGTTTGTTTTCTTTTTCAAAAATCAAGGAAACTCTGCCTTTAGATTTCAGCAATTAAAGGGGACTCCATGGGCTGCAAAAAGGGTAAGTACTGATCCAACAGCAGCTCTTACAATCAAACTGTCTAGATTTTCAGTAACATTTGAATGCAATGTTGAATGCAGAAGTATAATCAGATGGCTTTGTTTGATAGCAAAAGGCTATTCTGTAATCCATCATTCTGTTGTGTCATTTAAAGAAGGTATTAGTTGCTTGGGATGTTTAAGCAGATACTAATTGTCATGGTAGATTACATATGTAAAATAAACTCCGATAACTTATGCTTATTCTTCAGAAAATGTTAGGGCCAGTCACTCTCTCTCAGCCCAAGGCACCTCAAAGGTTGTTGTTGTCGGGAAAATAGGAAGCAGAAGTATTAGATATATTTTCCACCTTGAGTTATATATAAAAAAGGCAGGATAAAAATCTAATAATAATAACCTAGCATTGTCATATTGCTTCAAGAAACTGCTATGAAACTGAACTAAACTGAACTAAAAAGAGTAAATTTCTCTGAAACTACTTGCCCAAGTATTAAAAAATACTTTTGCTAATATATAAACACCCAGAGACTTCCATCTGGATAAATCTAACGTGGACAGTTCGGTCTTAATAGATACACTGCAGTATCAGGATTTGCCACTTGATGGCAGCCCATGTTTGGGAATGCACCATTCTTCATCTCCACACACACAAATCAATGCCATCTCCAAGTTGAAACAGTTGCTAGGATACAGAAGAAGAGGAAGTTCACACGGCAGGATGTGTTATTAGCAACCATCGGCTCTGCTGGTGCTGTCTACCCCTCATATTCCATGTCTGGGTATATATATACATACATACATACAGGTGAAACTCGAAAAATTAGAATATTGTGCAAATGTTCATTTATGTCAGTATGGCAACTCAAAAGGTGAAACCAATATATGAGATAGACGCATTACATGCAAAGCGAGATATGTCAAGCCTTACTTTGGTATAATTGTGATGATTATGGCGTACAGCTTATGAAAACCCCAAATTCACAATCTCAGAAAATTAGAATATTACATGACATCAATAACACAAGGATTGGAAATAGAACAATATCGGACCTCTGCAAAGTATAAGCATGCATATGTACTCAGTACTTGGTTTGGGCCCCTTTTGCAGCAATGACTGCCGCAATGCGGCGTGGCATGGATGCTATCAGCCTGTGGCACTGCTGAGGTGTTATGGAAGACCAGGATGCTTCAATAGCGGCCTTCAGCTCCACTGCATTGTTCGGTCTCATGTCCCTCATCTTTCTCTTGGCAACGCCCCAAAATATATCAGGTCAGGCGAGTTTGCTGGCCAATCAAGCACAGTAATCCCATGGTCATTGAACCAGGTTTTGGTACTTTTGGCAGTGTGGGCAGGTGCCAGGTCCTGCTGGAAAATGAAGTCAGCATCCCCATAAAGCTTGTCTGTGGAAGGAAGCATGAAGTGCTCCAAAATCTCCTGGTAGACGGCTGCGTTGACCCTGGACTTAATGAAGCACAGTGGACCAACACCAGCAGATGACATGGCTCCCCAAATCAACACAGACTGTGGAAACTTCACACTGGACTTCAAGCATCATGCATTGTGTGCCTCTCCATTCTTCCTCCAGACTCTGGGTCCTTGGTTCCCAAATGAGATGCAAAAGTTGCTCTCATCAGAAAAGAGGACTTTGGACCACTGGGCAACAGACCAGTTCTTTTTTTCTGTAGCCCAGGTAAGACGCTTCTGACGTTGTTTGTTGTTCAGGAGCGGCTTGACAAGAGGAATACGACATTTGAAGCCCATGTCCAGGATCCCTCTGTGTGTGGTGGCTCTTGATGCACTAACTCCAGCCTCAGTCCACTCCTTATGAAAGTCCCCAACACTTTTGAATGGCCTTTTCCTGACAATCCTCTCCAGGCTGCGGTCATCCCTACTGCTTGTGCACCTTTTTCTACCACACCTTTCCCTTCCACATAACCTTCTATTGATGTGCTTTGATACAGCACTTTGGGAACATCCAACTTCTTTTGCAATTACCTTTTGGGGCTTTCCCTCCTTATGGAGGGTGTCAATGATGGTTTTCTGCACAACTGTCAGGTCAGCAGTCTTTCCCATGCTTGTGATTCCTACTGAACCAGCCTGAGAGACCATTGAAAGGCTCAGGAACCCTTTGCAGGTGTTATGGATTCATTAGCTGATTAGAGTGGGACACTTTGAGCCTAGAATATTGAACCTTTTCACACTATTCTAGTTTTCTGAGATTGTGAATTTGGGGTTTTCATAAGCTGTACGCCATAATCATCACAATTATACCAAAGTAAGGCTTGACATATCTCGCTTTGCATGTCATGCGTCTATCTCATATATTGGTTTCACCTTTTGAGTTGCCATACTGACATAAATGAACATTTGCACGATATTCTAATTTTTCGAGTTTCACCTGTACGTGTGTGTGTGTGTGTGTATCCTTGGAGTGGTGAGAGAGGATTCTATCTATCTATCTATCTATCTATCTATCTATCTATCTATCTACCTACCTACCTACCTACCTACCTACCTACCTACCTACCCATCAACTGAGAAAGTTTTATAAAAACTCCCCTAACCCCAGTGGTATGTGTCTCCTCAATCTCAGGTCCTCTACCAGAGGCCTGGGAGTTTGAGGGTTCTGCGCAGTATCTCAGCTGTTCCTAGCACTGCACTCTTCTGGACAGAGAGCTCTGATGATGTTCCTGGGATCTGTTGGAGCCACTCTCCCAGCTTAGGAGTCACAGCCCTGAGTGCTCCTACCACCACTGGGACCACTTTGGTCTTTGCTTTGCACATCCTCTCTAGTTCCTCTTTCATGCCCTGGTACTTCTCCAACTTCTCATGATCCTTCCTGATGTTGCTGTCACTTGGCACTGATACATCTATCATCACTGCTGTCTTCTGGTCCTTGTGCACTACCACGATGTCTGGTTGACTGGCCAGTACCTGCCTATCCATCTGGATCTGGACGTCTCACAGGATCTTAGCCCTGTTATTCTCCACGACCTTCTGTGGAATCTCCCATCTTGGCTTGGGAGAGTCTAGCCCATACACTGTGCAGAAGTTCCTGTATATAATGTCAGGTACTTGGTTGTGCTGTTCAGTGTATGCTGTTTCTGCCTGCACCTTACACCCACTGTGTTGGACTGTCTCTGAGGCCTCTCTGCACAGTTTGCACCTTACTAATGTACCCCTGGATGCTCCGGGTTTCGTTCAGGACAGTGGCTTTGACGCTCATCAGATCCTGCCCGCCCTCTTTCTGGCTGATATACAGTCTCTGGGTGTTGGACTTGGGGTGGAAACCTCAGTACATTGTGAGGAGCTTCCAGGTCATCACACTGGCAGCCTCCATGTCCTCCTTTGGCCAGCTCACTATACTAGCAGGATATCTGATTCTTTCTTTTTCTTTCTTTCTTTCTTTCTTTCTTTCTTTCTTTCTTTCTTTCTTTCTTTCTTTCTTTCTTTCTTTCTCCATCCATCCATCCATCCATCCATCCATCCATCCATCCATCCATCCATCCATCTGCAATTTCATATATATATATGGGGTATCATAATTGAGTACTGAAATACACAGATATCCTGCTGTAATATTATTTATATATACATATACACACATATATACATATACACACACCTCTAACATCTGAGAAAGTGACTTTAGTACTGAAAATGCTATCTTAACATTATCTCTTCCGTGCTCCTACAACTAACGTGCCTCCACCAGCAGCTGTTGCAAAGCACACTAGCAGTCCTGGAAGCTTTTTACTGCATAGTCGCGCGTCCCCTGCGGTTTACGGCCTCCTGCGCTATCCCCGGCAGCCCCTCCCCTCTCCCGGTTTCCTGCTCCTTATCCCGAACTCTCAGCCGGCAGGGCTGTTCGTCACGAGCATGGCAGCCCAAAGGAGGGCGGACGAGCCCGACCGGACCCTTTTCGTGGGCAATTTGGAGAGTCGGGTGCAGGAGGAGATTCTCTACGAGCTTTTCTTGCAGGTGCAAGAGCGGGTGAGGCGGGTCCTATGGGAGGTGGGTGTGTTGGCGGAGGGTGGGCGTAGCTAGCAAAGCCACCGGAGCCGGGGAAACACGGGCCCGCGTTGCAAGTAAGCAGTGGGGTCAAGGGATGGGATTTAAGGGGCTGCTCCAGCGACTGAAAGCTGGAGCAGGAAAATGTCTTCTCACACCGCCTCCCCCCTTCCCTTTAATTTAATAGCAAAATGCTTTCTTAAAAAAACGTACGGCATAAACAGTGTATAAACTCTTATGCCACAATACAGTTAGTAAGTTTGAAGATGTCACAGGACTCTTCGTTGTTTTTACTGCAACTGAATGCTGTCAGAGAAGATTTCGAGGCAGCTTCTTTACAGTAGTTGACTTAGTCTCCCTGCAAGTTAAATCTATAATCATTTACTTTATGCCCCATATGTGAGATACTGTACTGAAAAAAAAAAAAATAATAATTGTTGGATATGCTTGGGACTGGTTTATTTTATTTTATTTTATGCACCAATTTTATGATTAATATTTATGATGGCTTACAATCAAGATGGAAGTGATGTAGGACATAAAATTAAGAAACATAAACAGAAAAACCACAATGGAGTACTTTACTAAACAGGTGAAACATTTTGGAAGGAACATGGTTATCTTATGTGTATGGGAAATGTTGCACTGAGCCTGCAGCTTCAAAACTTTTAAATAGAAAAAGACAATTTGCAATAACATCTAAAAAGGGATGGAAATTAATGCAAATGACATGGATGTTAATCTCAAAATGCAGTATGTCAGCTAATTCTTAGCAGCAGAATTCTTTGGAAAATCAAGTAAAATTGAAAGGACCTGACTTTTTTTCTGATTATCAGGTAGTCTGATATGCTTTCCAGCCTTAAATCCAATACTGTGGCATACATTGTAGTCTGTTAGGAGGAATATGAGTTTATAAGCACTCATATTTACTCATAATTTATTCCTTGTAAATTATCCCATCCTTAACACTACGTTCATAATAAATTGGGAGGTGGAGGGGGGAATGCTACTTTCTAATACCCTTTTGTGTTTAGGTTTATACATTTTGAGTTCCTTGTATTGTCTTGTGTAACAGACTCTGTACTATTACCAGAAAAACATCTTCCTTGTCTTGTGCAGTTTATGACCTCTTTAGTCCGTTCTTCTTTCATTTGGCTACTTAACTTGAAATTGTTTTCTCATAAATATAGAAATATTAAGAATTTCAGTATTAAAGTGCAAATTGAGTAGTGGAGAAGTTGTGAGTTCGATTCCTCTTTTAAGTGATACATTGAAATTGTATTGGGCATATTAAGCAGACTTGAACATCATCTAAATTTTATTCTTTTTTTCCTGCAATTTAATTTGATAAAAAGTTTCTTAAATGGACATAGTCTAAAAAGTGTCTTCATTTAATAGTTCTTCTGACAACTTAAATATTTCATCTTGACTTAATCTACCCAATACAGCTTTTTCATATTTTACTACTAGTGAAGAAAAATAATTTTAAATGGGATTATTTGTATTTTAAAGCCCTAGCTATATATGTAGCTTGCTTCAGCAGATTTTTTATTTATTTCTTTATAAACAGGAAGAATCTACATGTTTAAAAGAAAAAGCCTCAGAATATTTGATTTTCTACTTCCTACCTTTGAAGAAGTTCATCATCTTCAGTAGGCAATCCAGAGTAGAAGAGTGGAAATGTATTTTTTTCTCTAAAATTTTCTCTCTCCTAGGAGTGAGGATTAAACAAACTGAATTTTGCTTGGAAATGTTGTGTTAGAAATATATATATATATATTTAAAAAGTTTTAATTCTAAGAAATTAATAGAACTGGAACACTGAATCTATAGATTTAAATAACACTGAGATGGATCCTGCTAATGATTTAATTATTTCAGAAAAGGATTTGATAAAAACTATTGCCAATACAGGTAGTACTCGAGTTACGATCATTCACTCAGCAACCGTTTGAAGTTATGACCGGTCCTTGAAGTTGCGGCCCTCCCAGCACCCCTGCGTTCATGTGATCGCAATCTGGGTACTTGGCAACTCATTTGCACTTACAATTGGGTGCCATTGCAATCACATGATCACCATTTTCATCCTTCCCTGCCGGCTTCCCCCAAGCAAAGTCAATGGGAAGCCAGCAAGGAAGGTCACAAGTTGCTGGGGTAAGTCTCTCCCCCCTTTCTTGCCTCACATGCACTGTGCCCTCCTTCCCCTTTCACTTGGACACACCCCACACCCTCTTTCCACAGCCTCCCTGCGATCGCACACACCCTACGCCCTTTCCTCACCCTCCCTGCAATCGCGTACATACACAGACACACTTACCCTGTACCCTCTTTCCATGGTCTCCCTGTGATTGCACACATGCACACATGTAACCTGCACCCTATTCCATGGCCTCCGTGCAATTGCAGATACGTACTCCGTACCCTCTTTCCATGGCCTCCCTTGATCACGCACACCCTATGCCCTCTTTCTTCAGCCTCCCTGCAATTGCACCTACTCTATTCCCTTTCCTCGGCCTCCCTGCGCTTGCACACATGCATGCACCCCCATGCCCTTTCCACAGCCTCCCTGCAATCGCACATAGGCATGTACCTACCTGCGCCCTCTTTCCTCCTCCCTGTGATCTCACACACCCTGCACCCTCATTCCTCTGAGCTTGAGCCACACTGAGCACCTCCTCCCCCAACTCGCATGTGGCCTGCACCAGGCCCCCCCCCCCGGCACCCCTGTGCTCCTTACCTGGGACTCCTCCACTTCCCATTTAATAACCCACGTGTCATGGTTTACAACGACAACCAGGACTGCCTGGATTGCACATGAGATCGTGCTTTATGACTGCATCACTTAGCGATGGCAATCCCTGTCCCAAATGCAGCTTTAACTCAAGGACTACCTGTACCTCTTCTTTGTAGTGTTTTAAGAATTAGATGTGAACTATAGAATTAAAAATGAACTATAGTTCTTTATTCTTCTCCAGAAACTCAAGTGAGTACAAATGGGATTTTAACAACTGTAAGTGGTTTTTATTTGAGATATTAATGTAACAGAATTATTCTCTCTTACCTTTATTGTTTGATTTAGCATGTGCTATTAACTAAACTAACGAGATTTATATCTGTTGATATTTATTTCCCAGATTTTGTAACACACTCAATTCTACTTATTAATAAACATCCAGTTCTGGTGAATAAATCAGAATAATAACATTATTAATATTATTAAATAATTATTAATAATTAATATTACTATTAACATAACATTAATGAATGATTAATGAGTGTTATATTGATTGGTCTAAATCTGAGTTGATCTCTTTAGCAGCTACTAAGTTGTCAAAGATAGGGTTGTTGTTGTTTTTTTCCCCTACAAGGTTTTGATAGTGCCTAATAGCAATCATTTAATTTTGGCTGCAATTAACTAAAGATTTATCTCTGATTAAATAATATAATTGGGTAGATGGCCCTCATTTAAATTGAAACTTTAGGGAAAAATCAGTATCTAAAATAAATGAAAATCAATATTTGTCATGGATGATATATATGTTGCTATTTCTCTATTTTCTTTCCTGTATGCTCTTTCCTGTATTTTCAGAAATTTAAGGCAATACTTAGAGGTTTATTTTGTAAACCTCTTCTCCCTTTCATTTTTAAGTTGGGAAGCTTCAATTATCAGAGAAGGAAATTTTAACTTTTTTTTAACTTTCCAAACTTAAATTTATACTAAAAAACTTTGTTTTTCACCTGAAAATAATAAATGGAATGTTTCCTTTTCAAGTCAGTAAATTTGACATCTCTTCTAAATGGGAAGTTGTTGGTTCCATCTATCTTGGAAAAATAGAATTATTTAAAACATGGTATAATTTTATTTTTTAAAATGAATGGACCTGAATAGCCTCCAATTTAGAAGAGATGTCCAGATTGTTGATGCCCAATTTAGTCCTTAATTATCATGTTAAATTAAAGTTATGGTGGAATCAAATCTTGAAAATAACAAGATAATCATTTTATTGGAGAACAGGGCAGAGTCGACAATATACTTTATATCTAGGTTCAATTAGTAGGATTAGATTAAGATTTAGGAGTTGCAATATAAATATAATGTGCCAAAAAATGCACAGCAGCAGTACTTTCAATTAAACTTTCTTTGATGTCTAGATATTGGCGAGCAGCCCTAAGTCCTTTAGCATTTCTTTTTTTTTTAATTGCTTTTAAAATAATAACAAAAAGAAAAAAATGAACAAAAGACAAAGATAATATGATAGAAATACATATATTGTCAAAGGAGAAAAAGACACATAATAAGTTTTAAAAAAAATGAAGAAAACAAAGAGAAATACAAAGTATAATATATTGTTATAACAGTAAACAGTTTAAATTCTATATATACTTATCTAATACAAATATTATGCAAGTATAAATATATTTATTTCTAATACATTTATATAACTATCATGCTTTTTTTTTAACCCATTGTATTTTGTATAAATGTGTCCCATATTTCTTTATACTTGTCCATACAAAGTCTATGTTTATAAGTAAACTGCTCATAGGTGGCAAATGTAATCAGGTCTTCAATCCATTGAGTGAATGGGGCCATATGTTTATCTTTCCAGTGTTGCAATATCAGTCTTTTAGGCATAGTAAGGGCATGGAGAATCCATTTATGTTGTCCAGTTGTTAAATTCCATGTACTAGGTATGTAGTTCAAGAGAATATTATCCTCTAAAACTTTTAGATTTTGTCACACAGCCACATTTATATAGTCCACTATTTTCTACCGTAATTTAGTAAGTATAGGATATTGTAAAACATGTGTTTTAAAGAAGCATTATCCTTTTTACATCTCCAAGGACTTGGAGAAGTCCTTTAGCATTTCTTTAATACCAGGGGACTTAACATCTTTACAAAATAATATGAAGGTAGCAATCATTTATAAATAGTATTAGAATAGACTAATTACTTGTTCAAGAGCATCAGGACCATGGTAAAAAGAAGTTGGAATGTCTAATACCTGAATATCAGTGGAAGCATTTTCACATCTGTCACATTTATAGATTTAAATGTGATATTTATTCAACAAATATTATATTTATTAAACATGTGAATTTTTTTGGAAGAAATTGGTGAGATCACCTAATTGTTAGACATACAGTGCTCAGAACACAACACTGGTTCAATATAACATAGTGGTGTGCAACAGTGGTTCCTTTGTGTGAAATTTAATTTCACATATTTAATTTTATTCTGGAAGGCCAGTATTTTGTGATTTTCACGTTCTCTTGAATTGCCCATGGTCTTGAAATTAACAGGAGGATAGTAAAAGTGGATATTGGGTGCTTTTATAATTGATGATGATGAAAGATTGGGGGGATACCTAGTCTCTGTGAGTTATAATAGTCTAAAGAACCTTTCTCTGTATTTCAACAAGCATTTACAACCAGAAGTCATGATTGGAGGGTAATTTACACATTTGGGTTATGTGTAGTAGTTTATACATTTTAATTTACCATTTTACTTTCATTTGTAAACTGACCTAAATATTCATAAATATTCAAAATTTAATTGTATTCCATTAGTTAAATTATTATATGAGCGTTGAAACTCTTGTAATTTTTTTTGTTTTTTTCTTTCTGCATATAAAATATAATTAAAAATAAAAATACAGCTGTAACACTGAGCATAAACATTGAATATTTTGTCAGCACTGAATACTATAAAATATCTAAGATTTTTTTTCTCTCTCTCTTTTTTTATAAGCTACTTCTACTTTCATTGTCATATCAGTAACAATCAGATTTGGAATTAATTCAGCAAAGTAAGCACTTTGTATGCATTTAGCTTTTGGCTGCCCACAAGCTACTATCTGAAGATATAATTAATTTACCCCAATGTCCACATAATTCTATCTACTGCTAAATTTAATTTTCCAAGAAAAGGGAAAATTCAGTTTAACAACAGCAAAGAAGGAATAATATATTTTTACAGTCCTACAGCTGATTCCAGATAAACTTCCTTGTTTTCTTCTTCCTTCTTCATCACTGCCAGTTTATATGTTTTCAGTTGTATCTGCAGCTTTCTAAGAATTCAGCAGACTGATAATACCGTGAAAGACATGCAGCAATGAATGCTCTCATAAGGTTTTACCATTTCATTGGAAATATTCCTAGCAATACAAAATAACAACCAAATCTTCCTCTACTGTAAATGCACCAACTCTAATTGTCAGTCTAAGCTCTTCTCTCCACGATGCGAGTTGCCATCTTCCCTTATTCTGCTGGATTAGATACAGCATTTGTATCTGAGGGAAATACGTGAATTGGATTATGAAAATAATAATTGTTACTGGGCTGTCAATTTATTTCTCTGCAGAATTTAAACTTATAAGATTGTGAGAATGTCTAAAGCTTTCTATTGATTACCAGTCCAGCATGGAAAATACTATATATGATACATTAATAAATCTATAATTACTTTGTGATATTTACTTTGGATATGTCTTATATTTGACTACAGTATACATTTGCTTTTGTTTGAATAGCAGATTACTATTTGTTGTGCATTTTTAATTGAATTGTATACCTGTTAAAAATTCTTTAACTGCTTTGATACTTGATCAAGTCCATGTAAATTAGGCCATAACAAAATAAAACAAGATACTTAAGTAAGCTGTGAGCTAGAAGGAAATTACAGTGTATTGCCCCTGTGCACAAAAGAAAAATGTTTACGTTGGTAGAATAAGATCCATCAAGTCTTTGAATCAGTAAGTAACAATCTGTTTCCTATCTGGGAATTATAAGAAAATAAATTTTAAGTTTCTTGCAGGCTGGACCGGTATCCAAAGTCACCATATGCAAGGACAAAGATGGAAACCCCAAGTCTTTTGGATTTGTCTGCTTTAAACACACAGAGTCAGTGCCTTATGCTATAGCTTTGCTGAATGGGATTCGTTTATATGGAAGACCAATTAAAGTTCAATACCGGTTTGGTAGGTTTAGTTACCTGCCAATAATATTTCATAAAAACTCAGAGATCTGTATGAAATGTAAATGTCTTCAAAATCCTGACACATGAAATAATGTGTCAAAGAAAATTCTGCTATGACCAAGTATATTTTTCTGTACTGTTGGGTCCATTTACTGAATTAATGTTTTTTAAACAAATAATAAACTGATTTACTACCTTTCTGTCCTTTAATATTCATTCCCTTGCAATCAAGTAGCAAGAAATTTCATCTCTACTAGAGTGATTTGATACTAGATGCACTTTTTATTTCTATACTGAGAAAAGTATCAAATTCCTTTATAATAATCCCTTATTTCTAAATCAGTGCTTTGATCCATTCTTAAATAGGTGGTTTGTCAGATCACTTTTTTCCAAGTCTTAAAAAAGAATTCATACCTCATATGAATTTTGTCCAAACTTGCCCCAATTGCTTTTCTTTCTAGCAGGTCAGACAATAGCACTGTTCAGGAATCCTATTCAAATTACATGTTAGTAATTCCTGAAAGATAAACCAAAATATTCATTTTTTTTCCTATTTAAAAGTAGCATAAAGAATTGTGTTTCCAGAAAGAAGCATTATGCTCCCTCGTGCACATTTTGTGCTTATATGTTTTGTTTTATATTAGTATTCTTTTTCAAATGAAGAGGCATTGTACCTTTTACATTTAAACTGAAATGCATCTATAAGATTTACCTTGGCTAGAATATAGAGAAGTGTTTTGATTCATATAAGGATCTTCCATTTTCTTCCAGGTTATATGGCCACTGTGATAGAAAATAAACTGCATTTGAAATTACATTACAAATTTGCAACAATTTGTCTTGAATGCAGCACACTTATTTGAGAAAAGCAAATATAAAAAGCCTTGTCATTTATGAAATGAATGTTGCAGTTCATTGGATTGTGAATTTTTAACTAACTATGATAGTTTTCTCACCACTGAATATTTTGCCCCCCAATAAAACAATTCTTTTAAATTTAAAGGAGGTTGAAATTTAGGTGTAATCCTATATGAGTTGTGAAAATTGATATAATTATTTTGGACAGTTTCTTTTCTTTTACTGAGTGTTCAAAATAAACTCTTGATTTCGGTATAATTCTGGGATTTGTTTCTATGCTATTATATGCAATTTCATAAGTATACAAACACAATGACATTTTTAATCCTAAAATGTTTAGTGTTTCATTTACAGGGAGTACTCACTGCCTAGAGTTAAGCAATCCTTCCCAGAATATGGATAGTGATGTACAGGCATCAACCTACAGGTAATGTGCATTCAGTTGTGTCCAATGGGAGTGGGGGGATGGAAGCGGCGAGACAAAAAGGATCACCCACATCATGGCACAAGCCCCTTGTGACACTGCACATCACAGACTTGTGGTACAACAGTGTAATACTACTTTGATCATCTTGATTAAAGCAGCAAGATCCTGTAGACCACTAATGGCCCAGAAGCTGCATGTACAGTCACTATACACCACCTTCTAGGATTTACAAAACCTTAAAGTCTGTGCAATGTTATGGAGATGCAGCTTTTTCATAAGTATACATACATAGGACTATAGGCTTAAGATTTAATTGTATAGCTTCCACTAAAATTGGAATTCCAATATGTGCACATTTAGCTGTTTGCTATTTCATACTTATTTGTCTGTGGTTAAATCACATTAAGTTGAATGGAAGTTTCTGCTGAGTAGGCATGTTTAAGAGTCTACTGGTAAAGAATTGAAATAGATTCTGTGTAAATTGTTAGTAGATAAATGACTTTATGAGACTTTATTCATCCTTGTTTTTAATAGATATACAGAATCTTATTGTGATATTCCATCACCTGTTAGTCCTTTTCAGGTGAATAATAATCCACATCAGATTTATTCTGCCATTCAAAGCATGGTAAGTTTAGCATACTGACATTAAAACTATCCCAATAATATTTCATGTGTTGACAGATTCCTTTTTATATATTGCAAGAAACAATTATTGAGTAAGAAAGCCAAATTATACTGCCTTTTCAGCCTTTGGCTGCACCCATAACTGTCTAGTTTCTTTACCAACTTGCAGGCGAAATGCACTTTATAATTAGCAGTTGGCCTTATTAGCTGTTGTATCACTGTCTTAAAGGAAGAAATTGGCTGGATCCTTCAGCAGTACTTTTTTATTTTTACCAACATTTCTTGCCTTGTTTTAGGGAGATATCTCCTGACAATTATATGAAATAATATGGAATGGGATAAACAGTATTTGGAAGCTATAGCTGGTCCAGAATGCAATGGTGCAAGCAGTTTTTGTCATTTCTCAATATGTTGATATAATATCACTGCTCTGTGAGCTGTACTGATTTCCAGTAGGCTTCCAGATCAAATTCAAGGTGCTGGTTACCACTTACAAAATGCTACATGGCATAGGACCTACATTTGCAGGACTACCTGCCCCCCATTATTTCTGCCCACCCCACCAGATCTAGCATGGATGGCATGCTCTGTGACTCTTATATCAATGCCATCTTGTTGGACCCTGAATCATGCCTCCTCTGTGTCTGTACCTGTCCTGTGGAACAGAATCCCCCCAGAGATCCAGATGGTCCTGGCTTTGTTAGCCTTTCATAAAACGTTAAAGATTTGGCTGTTCCTTCAGGCTTTTGGGCCAGGCAGTTAGGCAAGTTCTGTTGGTGATGTGGTTTTGTTTCAGGTGTTTAACCGGGGCATCATGAGTTTGCACTGTTATGATGGTCATTGCTGTGAGATGGGAAGCTCTGTAAAACATATAAATAACTAAATAACATGTCAGAGCCCAACAAACTTCCAATTTATAATTTTACTTCAATGATGTAAATGAAAATTTACAGCTTATGCAACTTTATGGTTTGCAAGTGTATCATGCTTAATCTTTGAAGGTATTACATATTACCATTTAAAAAATCTTCTTTATGTCACCTTCATGTTGGTATAAAGTATATAATTTGAAATGATTTTTAAGTAACCCACAGTCTGTTTTCATATGACAAACAATGAAGGTAGAGGTGACTTGTTTTCAAATATTTTAAAATTGTCTTTTTTGTAGATGACATGTTGTTTGACACAGCAGTATGTTCCATATAATCCAATGGGACAGCCGTTTCCTTACTCACAGATAACACCACCACCACCACAATTTCCAAGTATTCCAGGATTATCCTACCTGAATCCTGGACAAGGTTCTTTTGAAAGTGTCTACCCAGAATCAAAAAAACACAGTCAATATCTTGTTACAAAAGATACTCGCAAACGGAAAAGAACTCTGGAAGCTAGCGACAGTGACAGTAGCAATGAAAATGGTAGGAAAAAATGCAAGAAAAAAATAGCAAAAATGTAAAGGGATAAATTATTAAATGACTATAGGATTGTATTTATTTGTAAATGAATGTATTGTTAAATAAAATGATATGATTCTGAATATATTTATAAAAGGAATGCCAAACCTATATACACCACCCATAAATAGAACACCTAATTATGTCCATTGAAAAAGTCATGAAAATTAAATAAGGTTTCTTGAGAAACATCTCTTTTCACTTGAAAAAAAGTATGTCTTGTTCTGACAACTATATTCAAATTGTAAACAGAAGTCAAATTAAAATATTGAATTGTTATACTATTCACAGTGTAATATATACATAATAAAGTTTGTGGTTAAAGTCTATTTTTGTGGGAAAATATATGTAAATTGATATGTAATTGTCAGTGCTAACAATTGGTCAAGAATTGTTTAGATAGAAACAAAGCACTAGAAACAAGATTGGAAGATTGCTGATTTGCTTTATATATCTTTTGGAATATATTGGGCATGGACTGTATATGTCTTAAAGCAAATCTAAAGCAATTTAATTGTCAGCAGTGTGTATTGGTGAATTGTGTTTTTGCTGTTTTCTGAAGTTCATGAAGAAAATCTTCCTCTTGGGAAACTATCAAGAGGGAAGCACTGCTTTCTCTTCCATTGCAGTCACACAAATTACTTGTCCTCAATTTTGTGAGTGAATATTATTTCACTCACAAAATCAGCGGTCATGGTCTTAAGGCTGATTCTTATGTGCCTGTTACCGCTTTCATGAATCAATAATAACTGGTCAAAGAAAACCAAAGCTAGAATTTTGTTGTTTTTTATCATCTTATGAGTTGTTTGTTTTTTAACTGAGTTCACAAAATTGCCAATGACTAAATAAATAGTCACTGAAAAAAATCAAGTGATTAATATGCATACATGCATCACAAGTTAGGCCATGGTTCCCAAACTTTTTTGATTAATCCACGCTAGTGGAGTATAGGTTAGGATAAAGACCGATACATATATAAATGGAGCAAGAACATAGCACTATTTATTCCTATTTATAGCTGCTTATAGTAACAAGGTGATGTGTATATGCAAATAACTACTAAGGAAAGTAGTTTATATCTCAATGCTAAAGTGAAACCTTAGAGAATACCTCAACAGTTCTTTTTTGCTAATTTCTTTTGCTTCCTTCAAAAGCCTATCCTAAAATTTGGGTGGTTCCTCACAAAGGTCTGGAATGTGGTATGGACAGTAACTGTGGAAGGTGGGAATTGTCAAATAAATATTGCAATGATGCTGCCTTGATTATTTTTCTCTCATAATTTCTTTCAGTTATAGGTTACATTTGGGTTGTACTGCTTCCAATACAAACTTTGATATTTAAATCAGGAAGTTCAGATGAAGGATAATGATCAACAACTTAAACTCCTAAGTAAAATTTGGCATGAAATAAATGTAAAATAAAGCGCTAGATGTTCAATGTACTTGCTCAGTCAGATTTTTTTCAGACAAAGTTTACAGTTAACTACTTAGATTACAATAGTCTAGCATTTGATTGTTTGATTTGATTTCTTTTATGTTTTATTTTATTTTACCAAGTTGGTACTGACACTGCAGCTGATTTAGTCATCTCTGCTTACCGCATATTACCTTTGCATAGACTTCAGTACATTTAATTTTATTTTCTCTTTTATTCTTTCAATTACCTGTTACTTTCAGCTACTTACCCTTTTAGAATTGTGTATCATTCTACTAACTGCCTGACTGGAAAAGAAAAAGAAAAAAAAAGTATTTGAACAAAGTCTGGACACTCAACCCTCAGGAAAGGCTTAAAACAATGAAAGATTAATGAACTCACCTCAATGGTGGACTGCACCTTTGTAAAGAATGATTAATTTAAAAGCAACAAATTTGATCCTCTAAACCCAAATTGAAGACATTGTGAGAAATGACACAATCACACACACCCCTCCTCCTCCAAATAAAATCTTTCTAATTAACAGACCAGGCAGAGACAAGCTATGTAGAAATCCCATGAGAGCTTGCTCCCACTATAATCTGCTATCAAGGCAATGTTTCTTACTGCAGACATAGTATCTTTGATTTATCTAAGCCTTGCCTCCATTAAAGACAACGACCCACTGCATCACCTTCTAAATCATGTGTCCATCTGTGTGTCTGCTAGGCAGCCCCTTCCAACTGGACAGAGGAAAAATTTATTGCCATTTAAAATATCTGACAAGATGACTCTAAATAGCAGCCAGAAATTCCACATAGTTCCTCACAGGCCTGCTGACTCTATGTATGTCCTACAAACAACGCAATTATGCTTGTCATCAAACATCAACAAGAATAGATAGACAGATGATGATTATTCTTTCTATGTGTTTCTATGCTCATAGGGTTAGGGTCTTTCAAATTGATCTAGAGATAACTGAGTGGCTTCTTAGCTCCCTTAAAATGAGCAGAATTCTAATTAAATACAAAACCTCAATTATTCTCATGCTACTTAAAATGAGAAACTACTCGGAGTCCTCTTTTTTCCAAGCTGCTTTTTTTTTTTTTTTTTGGTTTGTTTGTTTGTTGTGTGACCTGAACATTAAGCCACTCCTGCCAACATATGTCACAGGTATACTTCCAAGTCTCCAAAGTGAAAGGTAAAATCAACTTCAGCTTTCTTAAGATAGCCTTGAGCAACAATTATTAACTCTATGCCAAAAGCTCTTCGAGAAGAAACTATGGAAATCATTCCTTTATTCAGCTACCAGGGAAGTAACAATTAAGATATAAAAATTAGAGGATTAAACATGTCACATCTACATTGTGCTTCTTTACCCAAATTAGTTCCTTTTCCTTTCCCCAAGATCCATGTCTTTGAGAAATAGGCGAGAGAGCAGTACTATGCCAATGACAGAGGTTCCTCTACTTCCCAAAAATCACCCAAAATACTTCCATTTTGCACTCTTTCTACCTTATCTGATGTAGATCTAGCTTCTCTGATGTAGGTGAGTCATGGCCCTAAAAACACTTTTCCATGAATCAGTAATCACTGGAAGTTTTCAACCTTATGGACGTAACAGCTCTGACACAGACATTAGAATCTGCCTGATCTAGAGACGATCCTTTTATTTCCCAAGGAGCTAAAAACAGGAAGACATCAGATGCAGAAGAAAGAGGATTCTCAGAGATATTAAAGTGTACTGATATAAAGATTAAGGGAGAAATTTCTGATTGATGGCTTGGAGTCAGTACAGCAATCATACTGTAATTGGGACCTGTAAAAGACAGGGGATCTGCCCCAAAGACAGAGGCAAGGGGGGAAAATCCCTCAGAAGACAGCTTGTTATACATTTTCCTAAAACTAACTGTAGGTGCACAGAGAACATGTGCATTGGTAGGGGAAGAAAGGAGTGGAACAGTAGTAGTTTATCCCGAACAGCAATAGTTAGGGAAATGAGCAAAAGAGAAAGCTTAGAATAAACCAGTGTTTTTCTAACTTGGCAACTTTAAGATATATGGACTTCAACTCCCAGGATTCCCCAGCCAGCGTGCAGCACTTTGCCCATCTAACAAGGGGAGACAGGCAGCTATGGTAAGGAGATGCAACAGATTCAGGGGTATTTAACTGCCAACAGATACTAATGAGAGAGAGAGAGAGGCTAGTAATTTCACCAATGTGGAAATCACTAAGTGGACTAGCTGGGGGAGGATTTATTTATTTATTTATTCATACATACATACATATGTATAAATTATAGGTTGCTGAACTCCTGACTGCTCTGGGTGGCTTCCAACTAAAGGCTTGAAAATCTGAGAAGATGAACAGGATTCAAATGAGCCAGGCTGGAGGATATTGACCTCAGGGGCAGGGGTCAAAAAGCTGGGAAGGGAATGGGAAAAAATGCTACTTGATATTGTTGTACAGAGATAGCTGCTGCTGTGGCATTTTACAAGGGAGTGGGGAGTTGTTTAAATGTATACTGTGCTTTTGAAATGTACTGCACTTTTAAGGCGATTGTTTGGTCTGTTGTCTACAAATTGTCAGATCTGAACAAGTCCCTGCAGCACACAAGACTGATCCCATTTAGTTCAATATTATACTGTTATTTAATGTTGTACTTCTCTGATACTACCTATCTGTATAGTCATTTTTCTAATGAAAGTAGTACTGTAAAGTTGCTCTTGTCTGTTCATAACTAGAGGTTGGCAGCAGTTCCTCCTGGTTGAAAGTATACCTTGCAGTAGAGATACTGGCCACTTGAAGGAGCTGTGCTCAAGATCAGCAATTGTGGAGAAGGGCATATGGCTATTTTGATATACATTGGTCTTGCAGGATCCCTGATCCAAATATTGAGTTATGTATTTGTAGCTCTTTGTATGAATTGCTGATGGAAATCAGAATTATGCTTAGTAAGACTTATGTTTCTTCCTTCCAAATATAAATCTTTAATCACTCTAGCAGTGGAAATTAATTAGAAGATGAAAACGTCTGTACCATTTCAAAGTTTCTTAAAATATCTTTGTCAATCCTTTATTAGGGAAAGAATTCATAGTATTCTTGGCCTGTTGTCCTCATGTTGGATTTCAGGTCCCAGAAATCTCATCCAATATAGATCTTTGCTGATTAAAAATTCTTAGAGTTGGAATGAAACATACTTGGAAAGTGCCAAGTAGTGGAACGCTAAGTCAACAGTCACTTTAGAGTAAGATATTTGTGTATTTTTTGGTCAACGCAAGGCGGCATGCATATCTAATGCTCCATCATCCTATTTTCCCCACAGCAACAACTTTCTAATGTGGGTTGGGCTGAGAGAGAGTTGACTGGCCCAAAGTCACCCAGCCAGCTTTCATGCCTAAGGGAGGCCTAGAACTCACAGTCTTCTGGTTTCTAGGCCAGAACTTTAGACACTATACCATATTGGCTCTTTTGAAAACTTTGTGTAAGCTATACAAGTAGCAGATATTTCTGGAACTGTCAGGTTTAGCCCAGGAAACTCCAGGAGACAGTACAGATTCAATCCAGCAAGGTTTATTTGGCTTCACACCATTTACAGAATCTTCTCAGACTGAGATCAGTTCCCAGGCTCAGTACTCAACATGACTAGCATTCCTCAGGGAGGGGCCAGTCTCATCCTCTTATCTCTCCCCCGCTCCTCTGGTGATGAGAGCACATGTTTCACTACCCTTGCTCTATCTCTCACAGGAACATACAGAAAGACATGCCATAGTAAAGTTGTAGAATGTCAGCAGAAAATCCTTTTACTCCTAGAAACACCTTCGTTATTAGTCAGACCTTTTATATATTCACTATAGCAAAATGCCATAGGCGCTATAAAAAATATTTTATTGTGATAATACAAAAAGACCATTTTATAAATGCAGTCTCTCACAAAAAGGCATCACTTGCCATGCAGAAAAATTGTTTCATATTAGGCTGCAAACCAGCCTATCCATTTTATGTGCCACAGTCCAGAAGGAAATATAATAGTACAAAAGTTAGCAAGATACATATTAATCAAACCCAAGAATTAGATTTCAAATGAAAGCATGAAAATGAATAGCAGGCTTGTATTAACATATATATAATTGTACAGAAACTAGTGAGAGCAATTTGAATACATAGCTATGTTATTTTTAATAGAAAGCCAATGGCTTCAAAAAGAAATCATTTTAATATTGTTATTATAAAATATTGTTTTTATAAAAAAGGTCATGTGATGAGTTGTGTAATATTCTAAATAATGTCCAAAATCCATTTATATTTTAGCAAAACAACTCTAAACTCTCAAATGAATCTCCTTTTGTAGATCATGCATTACTACGCCAGTAGAGTAGTTCATAGCTCAGGTTTAGAGATGCTGGCAAACCTGCTTCAACATCTCTAATGATGATAGAAACACTATTTCTGTCAGCTTGCATGGATGCAATTCTTTAGAATTAAACATACCAGAGACAATTTATACCTTTTTACTGAAGACATTTGAGGGGGGGTTTTTTCTCCCTAATCTGAATGTGAAATATCAAATGTTACTGTAAGGCAAAAAAGTTTTAGTCTAACTTCAAGTATATTTATTCTTTTAAGTATATTTCACACACTTTTGTACTATTTTATTGGTAGCTAATTTTTCTCCATAAAATCATTATGTACTGTTCTTAGCATACATTTAAATAAAAAATAGATCAAAATGCTGCATTTCCAATAATTTTATCTTCTTGCTAAGTCAAGTAAGAAGTGTAATCCTGAGTACAGTAATATATGGAAGTATTGTTACTGGTTTTAGAAGCAACAGGGTGTTGTCTTGTGTTGGCAAGATTATGAAAGGATAGATAGTATACATATTCCTCTCATTATGAAAAAAAGCAATTTAGACCTTTACTATCAATACACAGTGTCTAAAATCTCCACCCCAAGAAGTTACAATTTCCTCCAATACCCTAAAAGAATATGAATCATAGCTTGCTTAATTTGGCTTTCCCTCCTGTTGCTCTGCTCTTAAATTCCCTCTGAAATATTTGACTTCTTCTTAATATCCTAAATATTGCACATTCTGAAAGATACTTTTGAATCATGAAGAATATTTTTATGAAACAGATTATATCCATGAACTTAGAACTCATGACTTAACCACAAACTGCCTTTGAAGGTCTGCTCTATTTTAAAAGGAATTTGTTTTACCAAATAGAAAATTGATGAAAAGTTTAAAGCACCTTAAAACCAATTTACAGTACTGGTAAAATATTTGCTGGTCTTATTGATACCAATATAATTGGCAATACTTACATAAAGACTATGAAACAGTTTACACAGAATACCTTTGTCCAGACAGGGTAGTTCCTGACTATCCTTGAAGACTATTCCGTATTATTTTTTTCAACAATCAGAAAGTCACTTCTTGTAATCATATCAGCAAAATCCTCTGAACTACAACAAACTTTGCTATTACAATCTAAAACAAAGTACTCAAATGCTGTCAGCTGAGTCTTTTGATTGCAGGCAGTTAGAAATGTGAAAAATAAATAAATGAATAAACATAGTACACTACTAGAAACTACTTCCTCAGTTACACTGATACATTTACTGGCCACCATGATCAGGAAAATTGCTTAGGTCATGCCTCAGATAAATTCACACTTATTTATTAATGTAGAGGAGTACTAAAAAATATTTCATATTCTTTTTTATTTCTGAATTTATAAACCGCTTCAGTCACATATACAATGCAACAGTTCTTGCAATTTTTTTAAACATTTAAGTATTTGAAAAAATTCCATGTTTTTTTAATTTCTGAACCTGGAAATTAAACAAGATGTTTACTTCAATATTTATGACAATATCAGCAGCCTGAAAATACCATATACCAAAACTTATATTAGCAAGAATGGAGTGTTACCAACATTTTTTTTTTTGGTCTTCACTATTTTCTATAACAGCATTGGCTAAACTTGGTCCTTCAAAGTCTGTTTTATGGAATGGTTAAAAAACTTCTCCCTGTATTGTACCAATAGTAAAACCTTAAAGTGTGGATAGAGTTTATCTGCATTTATTATGCAGTGATGTGCAAAATGTTCTGAATTCAAAACATCATCAGCTTGAAATGCCCCATTTCAAATTTGAAACAGCTCTTGCAATTTTCCGGAAGTGTTCTGATGCCACTTTGACCATACTGGAAACTCTAAACACCCATATTTTTAAAGATTAAAAATAGGCTGCTTTGAGACCAGACTTTCAGTATGGTTGGAACATTATTGGAGCACTCCCAAAACAGTCAAGATAACCTATCTCCAGTTTAAATTGTTTCAGTTTGAAGTATTTTGCACAGGCCTAACTTTAACCCACCTGAAACTGAGACTTGGCCATTAGGCAAAATTCATATATTTGCTTCATTGTGATGTAACACTAAATTTCCACACAGACTGGTATGAAAGATTTGTATGAATCTATGGGACATCCATATGTTGCTAAACAATAAACTAACTGTGGTTAGCTTGATATGTGATTTACTGGAGCAGGCCAACTTCAAGCAGTAGCTTATGAAGCTGGCATGTTTCAGTATGCCATCACTAGGATTAACCACAATTTAGGGTTAAGGCATAACACTAAACTGCAATAAATTGAAAACGGAAGCAAAAACTTTCAATCTCCTCATGGTCTTGCTGGAGGAAAGGGGAGCATATGAACCCAAGGCTCATTTATATAACACTACTCAATAGTTTTGTATTATATCTGAAGAAGGTCATTATGTCATATAATCAGTGATGGTTAACTAGTGCCCACTTCTATATGGGAAGCCAATATACACAATCATTGCCTCTTATTATGCCAAATATTAAGAGGTGCCCAATAGCGGTAGCTCCCCGACGTTTCTGGTGTTAATGAACACAGACACAGAATTGATAGTACCTAAAACATATTCAGGCTTGAACACAACATTAAGAAAAGTGCTTTTAAATGCCATTTAAGAGGAACTTCATTGTGATATATATATTAATACTGCTCCATGTCAGGCCAGGCCCAGTCAATACAAACTCCTGAGAAATATCAGGATATAATGCCAACACTATCATCATCATTACTCTCAAATTATTTTGTTCCTTATTCAAGTAATGAAGTCTTGAGGTTCTGTTCATTATTAAAGTAGGACAATAAAATAAAGTTTCAGAAATGAAGCTTCTGATCATTGGCTTTCTTTAAATAATGAGCTCACATTTTCTGGTAACTCAAGCAGAAATGAATAATTTCTTTAAATCCAGATTCTGAATCTCTTCAATGACAGGGAGGAGCTAATATACACTGAACAGTCCAGCATCATGCAAATAGAATTAAGTTGGGCATATAGGAGCCTGCTTTGTTTATGGTATTAAAAAAAAAAAAAGAATGGGGTAAGAACACTGAAGTTCAATTGAAATTCATCTTTCGTAAATGCCTGTTTGGGATTTCCACAGCACTAACTTGTAGAGGCCAAGATCCCCCAACAATTCCTGCTTGGATTGCCACCCCTATTACAACAGCTAGGTCTGGATCAACAGAAGTGTTGGGTTTCTTTCCAAAGAATTCTGTAATGACTTTACGTATTCTTGGAATTCGGGTGGAGCCTCCAACTAATACAATCTCATCTACTTCCGCCTTGTGTAGATGTCCTTCTTTCAGTACCTGCGCAATGGGCACAAGGATTTTCTCAAAAAGGTCCTCATTTAATGTCTCAAAGAGTTTCCGGGAAATTTCTGTTTCAAAGCTAATTGTTTTCCATGTGTCATCAAGAGATTTTGAAAAGCTATCTTTCCTGTTCTCTTTCATTCCAGTTTCTGTATCTGAGGAGTTATTTTCATGTCTGTTATCCTCCTGCAAGTTTTCATGTTGGTCTTTCTTCTCTGGCATAGTAAGAGAAATTCGGATTGTTGAAGAGGTGTGAATTGTCAGATTTAATTTGACAGATTCTACAGCCTGCCTGAGTCGATGTATTTCTTCTTTTCTAGAGGGCAGAGAGCCATACATGTGGTGGATTTCATTATATAGGTATTGCATCAACCGTTGATTGAAGTCCTGCCCTCCAAGTTTGTTGTTCCCTAAAAAACAAAATCTGCATATATCAGATAACTGAGAGGGCAATAGATATAGCTTGAATAGCATTAAACACTTGGACAGGAGTAAGATGTCTCAGTAGATTACAGCATATGTTACATCTGCCATGGGCTTAACAACACCACTATTCTTGCTAACCCAGGCTGAAAAAGAACTATTTAGTTGAACCTCTAGTAGGCCATCAATCACAGCTAGTAGTCTCTATTTAATACAATATGCTTACAAACTGCAAATAGGTTCTATCAAAATTATATATCGTTTAAGCTACAATCATGTGTATTTAACTACAAACTCTTACCTTATAATAGATCATGATAACTGTAATACCACTTACAGAATTTCTGTGGCTAAATTCACCTACCTTGCTAAATCATGGTTTAATAAATACACCAGAAAAACTGAATTCACACCAGACATAAAGCAAGTAAATTTAAAAAACAGCATGATTTAGTGCATTTGCATGTGTTTTATGTCTTTTCACATAATATGAGATGGAAGAAGCATGCTCTCTGGACTCAGTCATTATTCATATATGAACTCTAATGTATACAGATGTACAGTCGTGTGAAAAAGAAAGTACACCCTCTATGGTTTTACGTATCAGGACATAATAAAAATCATCTGGTCCTTAGCAGTTCTCAAAAGTAGGTAAATACAACCTCAGATGAACAACAACATATAACATATTACACCATGTCATCATTTATTTTATAAAAAGAAAGCCAAAATGGAGAAGCCGTGTGTGAAAAACTAAGTAAACCTTATGATTCAATACCTTGTAGAACCACCTTTAGCAGCAATAACTTAATAACTTAACTTAACTTAACTTAAAGTAATCGTTTTCTGTATGACCTTATCAGTCTCTCACATCATTATGGGGGAATTTTGGCCCACTCTTCTTTACAACATTGCTTCAGTTTATTGAGGTTTGCGGGCATTTGTTTATGAACAGCTCTCTTCAGGTCCTGCCACAGCATTTCAATCGGGTTGAGGTCTGGCCTTTGACTGGGCCATTGCAACACCTTGATTCTTTTCTTTTTCAGCCATTCTGTTGTAGATTTGCTGGTGTGCTTGGGATCATTATCCTGTTGCATGACCCAATGTCGGCCAAGCTTTAGCTGTCAGACAGATGGCGTCACATTTGACTCTAGAAGACTTTGGTATACAGAGAAGTTCATGGTCAACTCAATGACTACAAGGTGCCCAGGTCCTCTGGCTGCAAAACAAGCCCAAATCATCACCCCTCCACCACCGTGCTTGACGGTTGGTATGAGATGTTTGTGCTGATATGCTGTGTTTGGTTTTCTCCAAACGTGGCACTGTGCATTCTGGCCAAAGGACAGTGTTCCAAAAGTCTTGTGATTTGTTCAGATGCAACTTTGCAAACTGCAGCCATGCTGCCATGTTCTTTTTAGAGAGAAGAGGCTTTCTCCTGGCAACCTTCCAAACAAACCATACTTGTTCAGTCTTTTTCTAATTGTACTGTCATGAACTTTAACATTTCACATGCTAACTGAGGCCTGTAGAGTCTGAGATATAACTCTTGGATTTTTTGCAATTTCTCTGAGCATTGCACAGCCTGACCTTGGGGTGAATTTGCTGGGACATCCACTCTTGGGAAGATTGACAACTGTCTTGGATGTTTTCCACTTGTGTATCATCTTCCTCATTGTAGAATGATGGACTTTCAATTGTTTGGAAATGGCCTTATAACCCTTCCCAGACTGATGGGCAGCAACAATTGCTTCTCTAAGATCATTGCTGATGTCTTTACTCTTTGGCATTGTGTTAACACACACCTCAATGCTTGACACCAGCAAACCCTAAAACTTCGGCTTTTACAGAGGTAGTCACACTTGCTGATGATCAATTAATCAAGGGCATTTGATTAGCAGCACCTGGCTGCTACTTAGCCTCTTCATACCTATGGAAGCAGTAAGGGTGTACTTAGTTTTTCACACATGGCTCCTCCATTTTAGCTTTCTTTTTGTAAAATAAATGATGACATGGTGTAATGTGTCATGTGCTGTTGTCCATCTGAGGTTGTATTTACCTACTCTTGAGAACTGCCAAGGACCAGATGATTTTTATTATGTCCTGATACATAAAACCATAGAACTCAAAGAAGGTATACTTTCTTTTTCACACAACTGAAAGTACTAATATATTACAAGTATTGTACATCATTAAGAAACACAAGCATTTCTTTACCTGCCATAGCTCGAGTTAGGAACATCCCTCCTTGTTTATTTAGCAGGGAGACATCCAAGGTTCCTCCACCCAGATCTACTACCAGAACATTAGACACATCAGCCTTGTGAAGACCGTATGCCATTGCTGCAGCAGTGGGCTCATTAATTACCCGCAAAATTTCCAGTCCTACAAAGGTAAAATAATGTCAGTATTTTCATTTTCCAACACACTGATTCATATGATATAGTCAACAAAATATATGTTCAAGCATAAACAGCTGTACACTGTATATTTTATATGTCAGTATGATAATACTATGAAATTTAAGTGCAAAATTAATGTGTCAGTTTTTGGAACTCCTCCTTAGGCAACAAATTAATGTGTCTTTAAAACAGAGAATAGTCTATGGTTTCAATGCTGCTCCAATTAGGACTCTTTGAAAATTAATTGAGTTTAGGAAAAGTGTGAGGAATCTTGGGTGCCCCAAGAACGGCACATATAACACCCTTACTGCAAGAGCTGCATTGGGTCCCAGTTTGCTTCTGGGTCCAATTCAAAGTGTTGGTTATTACCTTTAAAGCCCTAGATGGCACAGGTTCAGGTTGCCTGAGGGACCGTCTCACCCCCATCACAACCCATCCCACCCGGTCAGGCAGAGAGGGCATGTTGTGTACCGCATCAGTGAGAGAATGTTGGCTGGCAGGGCCCAGGAGGAGAGCCTTCTCTGCTGTTGCCCCCGCCCTTTGGAATATTATCCTCCCAGAGGTATGGCAAGCCCCTACCCTCCTGTATTTCCAGAAAGGATTAAAGACCTGGCTCTGCCAGCTTGCATGGGGTGACAAGAATCTTACCCAATCCTGGAGATGACTGGCCCCTTGATGAGGCTCCCTGAGTTACTGCCAATTTTAATATCTACCCTTGGATTATATTTATTTTCTATTTATTTAGGATTATTTTATATTGTAGTTTTAATTGTTTTTAACTGGTTTGTAAACCACCCAGAGTTGTTTTTTAATGAGATGGGTAGTGACAAATTTGATATATAAATATAAATAAATACGTGCATCACCTGCAAGGCTAGCTGCTTTAATTGTGTAGTTCCGCTGTCTTTCATCAAACTCTGCTGGCACTGAAATAACTGCTTTGGAAACCGGCACTCCAAGATAATCCTCTGACATCCTTTTCAGTTTCAAAAGAAGCTGAGAACCAATATATTCTGGTGTTACCGTAATAGTCTCATTGGTTACAACAGAAAATTCAGCAGCTCCCTTGTTGTTAAGGATCTAGGGAGGGGAAAAAGAGCAAAGAATGAAGCATAGTATCTTTCATAGGCCCAGTTTGTATAGTAAAGTAAAAAGGGCTTATTTTGCCTAATTGTAATTTTTTTCAGCTGTGTGGAAAACAAAATATGGTTTATTTTTGGCAAAAACCATAATTAGTTAATGCAATGCCTCAGCCCAAAACATGGCTTAGCATTATGTATAGTTTTTGCCAAAGTTTAGGTATCCCTGGTCAAACTGTATGTTTCAACAAATCCCTAAGTGAAATGAAACTAACACAACCTCTGCATGGTATAAACACAACTTTTCTCTGTAAATTTGAATTAATATTTACTATTTATGAACAGTTGCTTACAGATTCAAAATAAGAAAACAATGACTATGACAAATGCAGAAGTTTCGACATCCCTTTACTCACTACTTTATAATATCTCCCTTTTTAGAAGTATTCCAAAAGTTTCCTATTAGCAACTAAGAGTCTTTCTAGCCTTACTTTTGAGATTTTTCCCATTCTTCTTTGTTAGAGTTTTTTAATTTTCTATATTAAGTTTCCTTGTATGCCCTGTCTGACATGCCCCACAGATTATCAAAAATATTCAAGACACAGAACTGTGAAACATGTTTCTTTTTTTTCTTGTTAGTACTTCATGATCAATCTGAAGATAAATATTGTATTACTATCTTGCTGAAATATACTACCTCTTTTCAGCATTAATTTCTTGACTGACTGTGGAACATCAGCTTGAAAACCAAGAAAAACCTTTGCTAGAACTTCCCCCAAACTGTTCAGATCTGTAGAACTGAATCCGCAGATTGCTGATGATCTTTAAATGTTTACCTGACACTGGATGAGCTAGCCACACTTCCACAGTACAATCTTTAGTGTAATAGTGTACAATATGGTGCATGCAGGGAGACCTAAGAATATTTTTGAGCTAGAAGAGTTCTGCAAGAAAGTATGGGGAAAAAATAAATAAGAAAGAATAGAAAGCCTCTTAGTTGCCTATAGGAAATTTTTTGGAAGTTATTTCTGCCAAAGGAACTGTTACAAAGTATTATCTGAAAGGATATCTAAATGTCTGCACTTGCCATATTCATTAAATTCTCAAACTGCACATTAATAGAAAGTATGCTTAAATTTGCAGAAATACTTTATACTATGTAGAGCTTGTATCAGCTTCTGTCTCCCCCCCCCCCCCCTTGTATATGTGTGCCTTTGAGTCAGTCTGGACTCCTGGCAACTGCCTGGACTAGTCCCTGCAGTTTTCTTGCCAAGAAAAGCAGTTTGCCATTGCCTTCTTCCTAGGGCTGGCCCAAGGTCTCTCAGGTGGCTTTGTGCCTAAGGCATGACTAGAATTCATGGTCTCTTAGTTTCTAGACAGGTGCCTTAACCACTACACCAAACTGGCTCTTTCAGTTTTCTTAGGGATTATTTTGACCAGAGCGCCTAAACTTTTGTGTACAACTGTATACACCAAATCTATATCTAAATATGAAATTATAAATTATTTATCATTTGTTTCTCTCTTGTACCAAAACCTCTATCTTGCAATTCTGCAGAGGCAAAAGTCAAGAGCAGCTAAAAAAGGCATGACTTGTATATATTCATTCGAGGATCCTCATTCTCCTTGGTAACAGATTTTTCACACCAATGTATTCTATGAGCACAAGGCATAAGTGAAGAATTCAAGTGCAAATGTCAAATTATGTATTTGCCTCCCATGAAGGATAAGAAAATGCACATTTCATAGGTGGAAAACTAGTGGTGTATTGTAAGAAACACATAGGAAAAACACATAACCTAATAAATAAATAAATAAATAAATAAACAAACAAGCTGTCCACCAAAACATCCATCACCACAAACCAAGTTCTTCACAGTCACACAGGAAAATATCCCAACAACTCCCCTCTCAAAATAATAAAACCAAAAATCCACAAAACACAGAATATCAGCATATTTCATTAAAAAAATTCAGTGTCGCACATGCATAAACAATTTCCCCCTAAAAAATACTCTCACACACATAAAGATTCTCCCACAAATGCTTCTAAAGATACAAGTAAAGACAAATGCATTTACAAACTCAAAAGCAAAATCATCCTTTATAGCTATTAGGATATCTGAGTCACTAACTAGACATTGGCAGAGAAAATGGAGGAAAAACAAATCAGGATCTGAGTGAACATGGCATGAGTGCTTTATGCATCTGAGAGAGTCTGCAACAAATCCTGACTTAATGATGTGTGGAACCTTGCCAAAAATTGTCAAAGAAAACAATCCTAAACTTACAAGCAAATGAAATTGACTAAGACTGCAAGACTTATTTCTTGTAAACAAAGGTACCACTGCACTTTATAAATAGCATTCATTTTGTGTAGGAACTACATGACAACAGAATACGCTATGGAAACTTTATTATAAATACAGTAAGTGTCTGAATTGATCTTCCATTATTTACAGCCAGGGATAAGCAGGGTGCAGAGTGTAATCCATACTGAATAGATGTACACAATGTAACTGATAATTGAAGAAGTCATCAATAAAACCAAGTTTCAGTAACAGTAACATATTTCAGTGAAGCAGCTGGACTTGCAAACCTTCATAAGGTCTTAAACATTCCAGTTTTCCCCCAGCAGGAAAGAAAGAGATTATTTGAAATCATTGGTATGTAAGTAGTAAATAACACGTTAACTTTACCTTAAATGGATATCTGCTGCTTTCATTTAAAAGTTCCTTTGGTGCAAAGATCTTCCCTATAAATCTCTTGGCATCATACACAGTGTTCTGTGGATTTGCATCTGCTAATTCTAGCCCATCATAACCCACATACACATCATTCTCAGTAAATGACACTATGCTTGGAATGCTGTTGTGTCCATTTTCATCTGGAATCACTTTCACCTGTCCTGTACCAGGAAGGAACACTCCAACTGAACAGTATGTGGTACCAAGGTCAATCCCTATTACTTTTGGTGTGGGCATAGGTAAATACTGTTGGGCTAGATATCCAGCTAGTAAAAGGGTCAAAATAGCAGAACCTAAAAAATAAGAGGGTGGGGTGGGTGGGAGAGAGGGTTAGTCAGCTAATTCATTCCAGTATAAATAAATGTATCATCTGTTTCTTCAGTATAACACATAGAATCTCATACATTTATTATTCTGGAAGTTAACCTCTTTTCTCCTTTATCCAAAGTACTGCACTTTTTGTTTAGAAAACTATATATCTATATATCTAATATCTATTTATAGATATAGATATTAGCATTTATATTGCCCCCATTCCACAATATGCTTCCTGAACTATACACTGGACCCCTAATGGAACTGAAGTACACGTTTGAATACAAACATTTTGAAACCATGCTAGAGATTTTAGAGATGGTTTTACTTATTTGGCTATATTAGACAAACATTTCCCGAAGTGATCTTCCATTTCCTTTTAAGAAGCAGAACCTGACGGTGACAGTTCCGCTGCTATTGTCACCTTAGAGCTATTAGTGTCTACTACCACTGAAACTGGAGGTTCGATTCAGCTACCACAAGTAATGGTCACAGACCCAATTATTTTGTTTTTTGCTTCGCATATTACGATGCTGAAGAGTAGGTTTCAGCTCAGATGCCATACCTCGGCTGGCTCCCTATTGGGAAAGGGAGAAGGATGACGACTACTACTACTATTACTACTATTACTATTATTATTATTTTTATTATTCACCGAAGAGGACGACACGCTGGATAAAAGCTCCCCCAATGAACAGACACTTACCCAACACCGTCATTTCCCCGGCCATTTCCAATAATCTTGTCCTGGCGTGTCCTACAGGCACCGGCTGCTATTCTGCTATTCGGCTTCCTGAATCATTTACCGGTTTGCTGACTGTACCTTCGTTTCTGGTGAACAGCTTGGAAAACCCTCGTGTCGTGCAGGACATGCTGGGAAGTGTAGTCGTATTCGACTAAGACTTCAATAGAGATCACTGGAGTAGAAAACTACGTTACCCAAGCGGCAAAGCAGATTACAATGGCGCCTCTTGCGTGAAAGGCTCTCCAAGACACGTCACCATTCGGCACGAAAGGTCTGATGGGACGGGAAGGAGCTTCCCGGTGATGTAATACGTATTGAGGAGGTGCAGCTATGGTGCTTTTCCTGTTTCTTATTTATTTGCAATGATATTTTCGGGATTTTGTTAAATATTTGTAGTTGTTCTTTCTGATGAGTAAATGATTGCAGTCCTCCATCCCCATCATTTCTTAGACATTGGTGTACGTATTAAGGCCTTGCGATAGTAAAATTAAATTGTGTCTCCACTAGCCATTTGTATAAATGCGTATCAGCTCCAGAAAGCGTTCAGGGCTGGATTTCGGGCATCTGGAAGTAGGATAATAACAAAGGTGAGGAGTAGTTACATGCGTATCTTTTTTATATCCGCTAAATCGTTTTAAAAATACATTTTGTATTTTATTTCTGTCTCATTTAGAGATCACCCAAACTAGATAATATCTTACCCAGTTTGGTGTCATATACAATTTAATAAATAAAGAGGTGACGGGAATGCTTAAGTCATTAATAGAAATGTTGAAGAATAGAAATGCTGAAGAATACAGGGCTCAGAACTGAAATGTGTCTTTCCCTAATCAGTAGGCTTTGTTACTTGGATGAGTAAATATTGATGACCACCTCTGAGCACAGATACCTAAGCCACATAATTGTCTTGCCATCAAGCCCAGACTCAAGTCTGCTAACCAGAATGCAATGAAGCTAATAACTCTGCTCTGACTGAGGCAGATTGAGCAAGGCCTCAGGACTCCCTGCTTGTGCCCACTGTCTGCCTGTCAGACTCTGAGTTTCACCCACCCAGAATGCCATGGGATACATTATCACATGTTTTGCTGAAAGCAAGATATACTCCTCTTACAGTTATACATACATACATACATACATATATAAATAAATTAAATATAGCTTTCACAATCTGTTACGAGATGTGGTGCTGGCTACCAGCTTGCCTGGCTCCAAAAAAGGGTTGGACAAATTCATGGAAGTCATGGTGATAATAAACTGGATGCCTACCACAGTCCAGAGATAGGCAAACTCAGGCAGAACTTTTAGAAGCAAAGAATCCCTTTTACCTATAGCTAAGGACAGCAACTGTTACGTAGTCAAGGCTTGGCTTGACACAACTGCCATAAATATGTAAATTTAAAAACTGTTGTAAATTGACAGAAATAATGTAAATTACATCAGTTGTTCAGACTGCTTAAGAAACAGTGGACTTTGTCAGTTGTTTGGAGGTGATGTCCAAACAGAAATTTTGATTGTGTCCAGAGTACACTGAATGGAATTGAGGCTTTATTGTACCTGAAGAAATTATTCTTATCATTTATTTATTTATTTATATTTCAAATTTAGTCACCACCCATCTCACTCAAAGAGCGATTCTGGGTGGTTTACAGTAAAATAAGAATAAATACTGATTAAAATACAATAAAATAATGCTCATAAATAAATAATGTCTTCCAAGGCACTGATGGTAAATTAAGGTTATTAGCCTATGGAAGCGTCTTCAGGATGCCAGCCACCTCCAGGATTGGTTATCCCTCCTCCCACCCCAAATGAGTTGTCAGAGCCAGGTATTTACCCCTTTGCCATATTCAACTCATTCTCTGCTTTAGTCTTTCTGATATAATTTACCGTATGATACTAAAATTTCCAACTATATGTATGTATTCTTGATCTCTTCCTCCTTCCATCTCCTATATGTGCCATTTTTGTTTTCAGATGTTCACTGAGCTTTTTCTGCACGCACATCTTCTATGTCTTTCATCTATTTTCTTCTTACTGGAACTGTTTGCAATTTTTTAATACTAATTCCCACTCATCTTGAGCTTCATTTCCCATTAGCTGATCATGCCATGCAATCCTACCTGTCATTATTCTGAAATAATAATTTTTATTATTATTATTATTTAAGATTACTTAATTAATAATCTTTCTTGAAATCCAGCATACACTCAACTATTTATCCTGCACTTTGCTTTCCCTTAAAATCAAGACATTTCTCTCAATGTTTCTTCTATTTCTTTGACTGAAATGTTTCTGTTATCCTTTCTGATTTAGTTAAAATTGATTAGCTTAATAGTCTCTGAAATAAACTATTTTCATCTACAGTGTACAATCTGAGGCCCTTTCCATCTCCAATCGTACTGGAAGTAAGTTTGTCATGCTTTGGCCATTTACATTTTTCAGCAATCTTTTTGATGTGGAAGTCATTTTGTGTCACCAGTGCATCATCCAGATTATATAGGCTGAACCCAGAAACCAATTCTCTCCTAGGCTTTTAATGGCTTCTTGGATATGCAAAACGTGTTCCTGGAACTACTGTGAGGGAAGCTGTTTTAAAAGTTGTGTTACTGCATTATTAGTTGCCATGTTATATGTTTAGCCTCACAAAATCACCTTGTCTTTTTGGGAGGGTAATTCCAACCCAGTATATTCTTCCCTTGAAAACTGCAAGAAAAGGAAACATGCAATTTCCTAAATTATTTAGTTCAATAATCCACTCTTATTCCTTAATCAGAAAGAATAAACAGTCTCATTCATTGGAGAAATTATATATTACCATATGTTGGCAGGTATAAGTTGTTATAGGGCAAAGTTAGGAGGCGTATGACCTGGTAGATGTTGAATTACAGGTCCAGCAGCATTAGCCAGCACAGCCCTGTTACACAGAAAAATTAATAAATCAGCTGTTACATTTATTTTCCATTAGATGTCAGAATGAGAGCCAGTTTGGTGTAGTGGTTAAGGCATCAGGCTAGAAACTGGGAGACTGTTGAGTTCTAGTCTGGCCTTAGGCACAAAGCCAGCTGGGTGACCTTGGCCCAGTCACTTTCTTTCAGCCCTAGGAAGGAGGCAACATCAAACCATTTCTGAAAAACCTCGCCAAGAAAACTGCAGTGACTTGTCCAGGTAGTGTCTGAGAATTGGATGGAAAAAAAAAAAAAAGATGTCAGAATATTGCTAGACATTTAGGAACTGTATGTACTGTAATCATTAGAGAGCAGATTACTAATATGAGGCCTCATCATTTTCTAATTATAATATTTAATCCTCTAGGTTTAGCAAATTCACTGTCTCTAAAATATCTTTGGAAGCTGACAGTACAACACAATTCTTTCACTTTTACAGAGTCGCAATAGCTACTATCTTTAGAATGTTGTATGCAGTTTACCTTCCTTTTCTTAATTGCAGTGACCACCAGGAGGCACCACGATACCAGTTTCATTAATGCAGTGCCTCCTGGTGATCATGTAACTGAAAACAACACAGAGAATATGTGCTGTGTAAAATAGAGAAAGAGAAAGAGGGTGGAAGTCATGTAAAACCCCATACGTGGGGGCACAATACAATGTAATGTCTGTATCTCTCTGCTCTGAGAGCTTAAGGGAAGATGCATTGTACAGGTAGTCCCTGAGTTACAACCACTCATTGAGTGACTGTTCAGAATTGCAATAGCGCTGAACAAGGGGGACTTGCAACGAATCCATGAAATTGTGGCCATTGCAGTGTCCCAGCAGTCATGTGATTGTGATCGAGGCACTTGGGTGCCTGGCTTGCGATTACAACATTGCAGTGAGCTGTGGTCATGTGATCACCATTTGCAACCTTCCCTGCCGGCTTCCCACAAGCAAAGTCAATGGGGAAGCTGGCAGGGATGGTCACAAGTCACTCCCATAAGTCACTCGTGCTGCTTTTTCTCTCAAGGAGCCCCACGATGGACCCCTCACCCACAGTGTGTGCTCTGCAGCATCCCCCACCTGCCCCCACTCCCTAGTGCACACCTGCCCACAGCGCCCACCCACACTCCCTAGTGCCCACGCACAGCCCTTGCCAGCCCACCTGCAGCCCTTGCTGACCCACCTGCACTTCATAGCATCTCTCTGCATGAACCCCCCACAGCATACACTGCCCCCCCCTACAGTACCGTTGCACTCACCAGTGGCCTCTTCCTGATTAACAACCTGCACAGTCCTGGGGTTACAATGGTTCTAATTTGTTTTAAAGCTGTTCTGCTAATTCCTGGGATCTAGGTTTCAAAGAAGAGATTGTGGATTTCAGATAAGTATTCAATCATGTTTTGTTACATTTAACAAGAACACCTTACAAAAATCCTTGTTATTTCTTTTTGTCTGCTGTTAGAGACATTTGAAGCAAGGCAGTATTTTTGTCTTAAGACTCTATAGATTGAAAAGCAAACATCAACTGTTTTGGCAAGCTAGTTCTGGCTAGATGCTGGTTTACAACTCAAGCAGTTGTGAAGAATTTCTTCTTTAATGACCTAGAAAATTTTCTCCCTTTAATTCTTCCCTACAATCTTTTGTTTGTCCATACTTCGCTGTAACCGTCTTCTTTCCCTTCCCATGTATTCACATCTTCCTCCCTTTCCATTTATAATTCCTTATATATTTTAGATAGCATTTGCAGGTGCAGTTTAAGGGATCTTTGTGATGAGCTCTGCTTGGTAGATCCTAGAATCTACTTAATAGGTAGGTATTTGAGAATATTGCAAACAGGGCACTAGCTTCCAGTTGAAGAAAACAAAGCACTTTTTACATGAGAAGTATTTCTGGTGTTAAGGTAGAAACATTTTGTTTTCTCTTACTGCAGTTAAAGTAGCAATTCTAGCTTTCATATTCCTAATGTGTAGTTAAAAAATTAGAAAATTTACAGAAACTAACCCTTCAATGATAAAACCCAATCAGCTGGGACAGGGTCAAGAGTGTATATGCATTGGTAAAGACTCATGTAACATGTTGAAGTTGTCATCTTGTAGCAATGGCACAACTTCATTTGGCTCTTATGTAGCCTAGAAAGTTTGATCTCACTTAGCTATATACTTTCTATTTTTTTTTTTTTAAACAAGCCACTGTGTCTCAGTTTCACCTCTTATCTGTAATGTAAGGGTACCTACCTTGCTGAGTATTGCTGGATACATTTATGCAACATATCACCATGGTTTATGATGAAGCATAATCTATTTTTCACTATTCCTTCCATATCACTGGAGCTGCTTTAAAATAGTATCTACTAATTTGTTTCAGAAATTAGCATGTTGTCTGTCCTCAATTTTTACCTATTGCTTGCTGAAGATATAATTGGGTTTGTGGGCTCATGCTTAACCTTAAGCCATTGACAGCATATCATGTGAGCGCACTAGGGTAGATGAAACATATTAAATCAGTGTTTAACTCTGAGGTCATTGTTACCTGCCTGGGATAGAAGCAGTGTTCAGGCTGTTATCTAGCAGGATGTAGACGGAAAGTGTGAATGGTGTTGGGCAAGTTGAAGTAACACCTGAAAATGTGTAAAAGTATGTATGTAGGTATGTGTGCATATACCTAAAAACTCTATACAGACACATACATGTGAGCATACATACTGTATGTACTGTATATACATATGCCCTAAATAAAAAACAAAATGTTTTTGTTTTCTTCTGAAAGCCTAGAAATAGAAAATAGAGGTAGAAATTATCTATTTTTGTCCTGCTCCATTTTTTTTCAGGGCTTCATGTATCTGCAGGAACAACAAAACTCACTATTATTATTGGAATCCTGATTAGGAGTCTGGGCCTGAAGTGTTTTTTATCTCTTCCAGCTAATATTTATTTATTATAAATTTATTTATTTATTTATTTAAAACATTTTTAAGGCCACCCAACTCAAACAATGTGACTCTTGTGGTGTACACTAAAAGTAAACAATAACAATAATGACTGTATATTAAAAAAGAACAAGCCACTATATAAAATGGCGACCAAATGGGACAATTAAACAACCAAAAGGGGATTCAACTGGACCCAAATTCCTGGAGAACTCAACTGAATCCAAATGCCTGGAGAAAAGGTCAGGTCTTAATGGCTTTTCTAAAGACAAGCAGAGTTGGGGGGAGATCATTCCGGAGCATAGGCATGCCACTGAAAAGGCGATGCTACTGGAAGACAGTATGATCCCTCTTATTTAGCAATTTCTAAATTCTACAGTATGCATGTAAGTCCCATGAAGATGTTTTGGGAATTGGAAAAGAGTTATGTTAATGGTAAAATCTGTCTCTTATTGTTAGGTCCCCCAGCGGATAGTTTTTTGATTCCAGACAATCACCACCTCCACTCCCCAAAAGAATAATTAGTGTCAAACCTAGAACAGTAGTAAACAAAATGATTTAAAGTACATGACAGAAAGTATTTGTGTCTTCTTGTATCTGTTTACAAATCATCATCATCATCATCTTATGAATTTTATGAGTGTTAATCAGGGTGGAAAATTAATGCGATCCAAAGCAACTCTTAGACCTTGGTTGCAAGACAGAAAATTCAGTATCTAGCCTTTTCAGATTTTGTTCATAAGCTTTCAGGAAGTTAAAGCTGTTCCTGAGATTAGGGGAAGTAACACTTGCCTATTTTTAATAGCAGGAGACTATTTTTGTACAACTAACTTTATCAGCTATTTAAATTTCTATTATTAACGTGCAGGAAAAAAGTGTGTTTTCACAGATGTTTATGGTATAGCTTAGAAACAGATATTTAATTACTGTATGTTTAGCTTCCTAGTTATGTTTTTGATGAATGCCTAGCTTTTATTCTAGGCACTGTTCTGTTTGTACAATTCCTTGCTTATGGATTACAATTGCCTCTTCCATGACTTTCAGGCAGAGGTGAGAGGTGTCATTAGAATGGGAACATCCATCATTATTTTACAGTGTAATATAGTTAATCAATGCATAGTGAAATAATGATTAATAAGGGATATAATACCCAGTTGGAATTGTTAAAAACCAATCAATTTTTATCATTTTCTAGATATGGTCACGTATAAACTATTAGATGCAGTACAAGACAATTTGTAAAGATGCAGAAAGTCTAGCTCCATTGGAGCTCCTTCTAATTAGTGAAGTGAAAACTTTCAGCTTATCAACCTAAGTCAAGGTCCTTAATGTTATTGCTTTATAACTTTCTAAAAAAATTCATTTGGCATCTAGTTTGTATTAGCTGTAACCTCTGCTAAAGCTTTCAACATACCTGGAGGATCTTAAAGCTATTTCTGTCAATGCTGATGGAATCATTCCGACATTAGTCAGATTATTCTTACAAGACAGTCAAAAATGTTAGCCACAACTTGTCTCATTTTCTCAGCATCACTCGCTTGTATGCTGTCATGTGAGTACCAAGTGTCTGTTTTCCCTGAAGAAAAAAAGAATGTTGAAAGCAGAGAGTGAACCTATAGCCCTTGAGCAGAATCAGGACACCTCTCTTGAAAATGATCTAGTTGTAAAAATGAAAACAACTCTTTATTGTACAAACCACAAAACAGTACAAATACAATCAGGTTCTCTTCTTTTTCTACCTGGTTGATGCTCATATGCCTACCAGGCTGCCTCTTGGCTCTTTATGGAATTCCCCATTTCTACATGCCGTGTATGCATTCTGCACCATGCATTGCTGTCTTTATTTTCCATGGATGGATGGATAGACAGACGGATAATATTGGGAAACATGCATAGTTTCTCCAAGTTTTTTTTTAAAAATCAGTATTTGAACAACTGCTAAGAACTTATTAAAATATTCTTAAAACTACTCATAGCTTCCCACTCCAAGGCTGCCAAAATGGTGGTGTTTCATAATTTTCTTCATTGTGATACACATACTATACCATGGAAAACTATATCAGAGAGTTTATTATGTTATAAGACTCTCACTATAAAACACAGTTTTGCCCAAAGAGTATGTCATATAATATATGGATGCATGCACTGGAAATGATATTCTATAAATATATAAATTCTTTACCCTCTATCATCTAGTTTAAACCCCTCTTCTATGCCCAGTTTTAGCCCTGTTAGTTTTTAAAACCTAATTAGATCAGAGCTGTGATACTTGGGGATGGGGGGGGCATTTCCTTTTCTCTTGCATTGTTCCTTTAATTGAAATTACCTTTCCTGACTACCTGCAGACATGACCTCCACAAAAACTAGCTAGTTGTAGTGGAATAAAATAATTATAATTAATAATAATAATAATTTATTAAATATATGTGCCGCCTGACTCCCAGCATGCCTTTTCTCCATATTGCCTAATACTGATTTTGGCAGGACAATTTCAGAAGAAAAGTATACAGACAAAAAAAGAAATGATCCCAACCTGACATCACAGCCTAGAGGATATGGATTCACTCCTTTTGGTGGTTCTACTTTAAAAAGCAGAACAAAAGCAAATTAGTTCTAATCTAGTCATGCAATCATTGATGAGAGGCTGAAACCTGTCCCAGTAATGTGTAACATGAAAGGGATGAACTGGTCAGCCTTGAGCAATCAGAATACAAGAGCTGAATGAAAGTTACGTTGTTACTGGCAGCAAGAGACAGCAACGTTGAAGCTCATGGCTAAGAAAGTGAATGAAACCCAAGCAATGTTAACCTTTCCATCCCAAAAGAACCCAGGCATGGAATTCAATCTGGTGATAAAGCTGGCCATACCCTCATGTCAGTGTAAGCCCATCATTCCACTCAACTCCCTATTAGCATTCTCCATATATATCTCCCCCTGATTCTCCATCAGTGTTTGCACCATGATATGCTGATGGTAACAATTGCAAACAGCAAAAAGCATTAAATCTGTGACATACTACACAAGATTGTCAAGAATTTCATGGCTGCCCAATTTGATTTGTTACATATATTCATTTATACAAAAACGTGCAAACTGCCTACTTTGCATGACTCAAGACAGTTTACAAGGCTGCAACAGAATATAAAGTAACTAAAAGTAATATCCAATTACAGAAAACAAAGTAAGGCAGCCCAATCACCATTACCTCATAAATGCCCTGTGAAATAAACAGACCTTGTGCCTTCTTAAAGGCCAAGAGGTTAGGGGTACCCCATAACTCAGGAAGCAAGGTGTTCCAGAGTGTGGATACAGCCACTCATCAAGCTCCCAAACGTTTTACTGTCACCACCTTCTCCCTAAAAACACGAATGGATTTGAAACTTGCCACAAGCTTTCCACTTTGATTTGCAAATCTTTGGTGGATGAATCAATGAAAGTTAAGTCAAAGCATCCATTCAAAACTTTGCACAAGCCAATCTGTCACAAAATACTTTTCTCAGTTTTAAGCATGTCTTCACTGCCACTGTATACGGTAGGCTCATTCAGATCTAAAGAAGTATAAGTACATAACACAGATGGAGCCATGGATAAGGTAGTTTACTCATATGCTATCTATATAAAGAATATTGCTTCCTAAATGAAGTGTCTGACACAGCTGAATCTACATGTCCATATGTGCCCCTCCTCTATTATTATTGCAATGTAAAACAAATGATTTGCAGTTCAATTTAATTTAAATATTGATTTCTAGTTTTCCATTTCAGCAGCTGCTATTCAGTTTGAACATCATAGACAGTGCATTAGGGTAGTTGGAAACAGGAAAGCTCTATTAGACTGAACTCCATCACCCAGTAAATGCAGAATGCGTCATCTCAACAGAGGCAATATTAGATATTAAACTAATCATCATTTTGCATTAACTGCAATTATTAAACAATGAACAGCAAAGAGTGAATTTTTCATTGGTATAATATATTAGAAATCCTGAGAGGAAGAGCTATAGTTAGTACATGATACTGTGTATAAAATATATTAAAGATGGACAACTTTTCTGCCTTTATTGTGTCCGCGGGTAGCCATCCCACAGCCTTGTTTCAAGTGACATGGGTAGGGGGAGCTTGGAGATTCCCCTATCTATGTGGAAAAATTTGCACAGCATCTGTCGGACAAAGTCGCTAGAGTTCATTCTCAGTTGGACACTGACTTTTTTGCAGGTCCTAAGGAGATGCCTGGGGCAGAGTCCTCCCCTGGTATCTGGGAACAGGTGAACCTGTTGGGCTTGAGGAAGTGGACAGGGTCCTTATGACTGTGAGCTAAGCTCTTTAGATCCATGCCCCTCCTGCCTAACTAGAGCTGCCAGAGGGGTGTTGTGTGGGTGGGTTCTAATGGTGGTGAATTCTTCTTTGAGTGAGGGGGTTGTTCCTCCACCCCTTAAAGAAGCACTGGTTTACTCCCTCCTCAAGAAACCATTGCTGGATAACACCATCTGGACAACTTTCATCTAGTATCTAACCTCCCCTTTTTGGGGAGCATGACTGAGAAGGTAATCATGCAGCATCTTCAGAGGACTCTGCATGAAGTGGATTATCTGGACCCCTTTCAGTCACAATTCTGGCCTCAGTATGGGATAGAAATGGCATTGGTCACACTTTTGGATGACGTCTGGTGGGAGGAGGATGGAGGTTGACCTCTCAGTGGTCTTTGATACCACTTGTAAGATCTTGTTCCGTTCGTCAAGAGAAACTCCCGTGACACGTGTGGTTCACAAAAGAGGTTTACTCAAGCGTAATGCAACAGTTACAAGCAAAGCCAGGACTGGCTTGGTACAATACATTGGTTCCTTTATACCTCCCCCCTTCTCGCGGTTTCGCCCCGCGATCGCATTACAGGCTGCGGATTATCAGCGCCCCCAATAATCCCCCTTGATAGTCCTGATGGCAGGTTCAGCCTGAATCCCATTGTTCACTGATCAACTACCCCTCCGGCATGGGCTGGTTCCCTTGGAGTCCTTTTCTTTGCGCGCAGAACCAGGGTTTCTGGATGTGCATTGATCTTTGCTTCCCAACTCGCGGATCTGCTCATTGTTCACTCGCACCGCTTATCCGTGTAGATTAATTGTTTCCACTCTGCGGTTTCCCCGCCGGCTAGGCGCAGGTGGTCATTAATCAGCCGCGCAGTTCTCACTTCCCCTTTTTCCCCCGGCTTGCAGCATGCAGTGGAATTGGCTCAACCCGGCGGCGGGCTTCTACAGGAGCGCCGTGCCGGCTGAACCTGACACCACCAACTATGGTATCCTTCTGGATTAGCTCCAGGGATTGGGGATGGGCGGCACTGTATTGTTCTGGTTCTCCTTTCTCTGGCATCAATTCCAGTTTGTAATAATTGGAGAGAAGAGATCCCGCCCTTGGCCCCTACTCTGGGTTTCTGCAGGGTTGGTGCTCTTCCCCCCTCCTATTCAACATCTACATGAAGCCGCTGGGTGAGGTCATCCATCGCCATGGGGTGAGGTATCAGTACACTGATGATACCCAACCATATCTTTCTGCCCCTGGTGACCTAAGCAATGCTGTTGATGTCCTATCCTGCTTGCTGGAGGCTGTGGGGCCTGGATGGGGAACAACAAGCTTCAGCTGGACCCTGGCAAGACTGAGTGGCTCTGGGTTTGGGAGCCGTCCAGCTCAGGGACAGTGATGGAATGTGAGGGTGACCTTGGAAGACAGGAAAGAGATGCTGCCTAGGGAACAATCAGATAAAAGAGAAAGGAGTTTGCAATAGAGTAACATCCAGAAAAAGAAACTTAGGAATGACTTCCCTTAACTACTCAGATGGTAAATAGGGAAGGCAGGAGATTTGCACTTTCAGACTTTCAAGATTCTGTTAATGTAGCCTTACGATAAAGTAGAATTAACTCATCTAGTTGTGTTTCTTGTCTGGTTTACCTGGGAGGGCTGACAGGGACTATGCCATCTTTGGTACTGGCTGGGGTGCATTGCCCCAAACGGACTCGGTGTGCAACTTGGGAGTCCTAGAACTCCTGATTGAAGAGCAGGTGGCAGTCATGGCTAGGAGGGCTTTTTCATAGCCTTGTCTTGTGTGCCAGTTGAGCCTGTTCCTGGACTGGGAGGCTCTACTCATGGTCACTCGTTTCCTGGTCAACTCCCAGTTGGACTATTGTAATGTGCTGTACATGGGGCTGCCCTTGAAGAGTATCTAGAAACTTGAGCTGGTGCAAAATGTAGCAGCGTGGACAGTTAAGTGTGCCCCTAGAATGGTATGTGTTACTCTTTGTTCCGTGAGCTGCATTGGTTGCCAGTTTGCTTCCAGGTCAAATTCAAGGTGCTGTTTTTGACCTTTATGCCCTTCATGGCATGTGGCTGGGCTAATTGAGGGACCCCAGTACCCAGTTACATCTGCCCATCCCATCAGGTCCGACAGAGATATGCTGCGGGTCTCATCTACAAAAGAGTTTCATCTGGCAGGTCCCAGGAGACTGGCCTTTCCTGCCACGGTGCCCGTCCTGTGGAACATCATCCCCCCCTGAGGTGAGATTGGGCTCATCCTTGATATCCTTCCAGACGTCCCTCAAAGTATGGTTGTGTCAGCAAGCTTGGGGATCTCAAGGAAATGGCAATCTAATGAGATGACTGCATTACTTTTAACATCACTTTTCTGGACCATTTTTTTTCATCTTAGTGCAGGTCCGCTCCCCCCCCCCCCGATCAACCTAACATTGATCTGTTGGTTGCGACAGGAATTGAGTGACCCATTTGTTGCCCGAGCCTGACATTGGGGGCTGAGAGAGAGTGACTGGCCCAAAGTCACCCAGCCAGCTTTCATGCCTCAGGGGAGACTAGAACTCACAGTCTCCTGGTTTCTAGCCTGGATCCTTAACAACTAGACCAAACTGACTCAATTTTCTCAACCATCTTGTTATTAACAATATTGTTGATGTCTTTTCATTGTACTTGTTTTAATATTTTGATTTTATGATTTTTTTGGTTGCACGCTGCCTAGTCACTTTTCTGTGAGATGGGTGGCTATATAAATATGATAAATCAATAAATAAACATTTAAAATATAGCCCTTAAATTTTCAGTGGGACCACTATCTTTGCTTCACTTGCTAGCAAGATAATGCTTAGGATCATTCTACTTGGAAAAAGGAGAGCTGGCTTTAGAAAAGGCTGAGGAACATGACACATTATTGCTGATGCATAATGTGTCATGTTATAATTAAGATAATTGAGAAAACCAAAGAATATTCAAAAAAGAAGTCTACATCGCTGATTATAAAAAGGATTTTGATTGTGCCAATCATGTCAAGCTGTGGAATGTGCTTAGAAAAACGGCAATCTCAGAACATCTCATTATCCTTGTGTGAAACCTATATACAGGTCATAAAACTACAGTATGGACAGAATATGGTGAAACAGACTGGGTCGAGATTGTCAAAGGAGTGAGACAAAGCTGTAGACTCTCCCTTATTTATTCAATCTATGTGCTGAATATATATTAAAGGAGGCTAGATTGGAAAAAGATGAGCATGGTTTTAACACTGGAAAAAGAAACATCAATAACCTGTGCTGTTGTGATGACACTACTTCTGCCCTTTAGGATCAGTCAGCACAGTAAAGGAACAAGTAACCAAGAAATATGCTGGGACTAGCATTTGGTACAGCAGCCGTGAAAGCTTGAAAAATATATTCAGATGCTTTGATGTGTCTATACCTACAAGAATTAAAATACTACAAACAATGTTGTTCTGTCAGCACCATGTTGTAGACTCAGACCAAGAAACAACTACACAGAAATCTAAAACTACTTTTATTAAGATGGACTATAGTAACAGAATCCTACAAGTCTGATTATGCCTTACTTCTTCCATTTCTTATGTGAATTAGGGAGATGCCTGTCTGAGACATTTACACATACCTTCTTGTTTTGGACTTAAGCTATGTTTTGTTTCTTGTTGCTTTAGTAACGGATCTCTCCTCTTTCAGTCAGGGTCATCTCTATTCTGGAAGTGAAAGTTGGATTTTGAAGAAGCAGCATATAAAGAGTATTAACACTTTTGAACTTTGGTGGTGGAGAAGACTCTTGGGAATGCCATGATAGCCAAGAAAACAAACAAATGGATCAATGAACAAATAAACTCAGAGTTCTCACTAGATGCACAAATGACCAGGCTCAATTTAACCTACTGGGGCATATTATGCAAAGACCTAGCTCTCTGGAGAAGCTGGTTCTCTAATTCTGGGAAAAGTGGAAAGAAAGAGAAGAAGAGGACAACCAGCAGCAAGGTGGATGGTCTCAGTTACATTAGAAATGGGTATACCATTGGAGGACCTGAAATACCAGGTTAAGGACAGATAATTTTCTTCATGACAATCTTACGTGGCTTGAGTTGACACCAACTTGATGGCACATAATCACTACCTTTGCCAGAGATCACTACCTTTGCCAGAGACACTTTACACCTCATTTGTTCATTTTACAGGTAGTCCCTGGGTTAAGAATGCCCAGTTTAAGGGCAACTCGTAATTAAGAATGGAGCCCATTGAAGCAAAATTTGAGTTAAATACAGAATGATTCAGTTAAATACATAATAGTTCAAGTTCATTGCACAATACTACTTACACAGTATTATAGAATAAAACTGTTCCAGCTTACATACAAATTTGACTTGACAGACCTTGGAAACAGAACTTGTTCTTAAACTGGGGACTACCTGTATTTATTTACTAGATCAATAAGCAGCATAAAAGAATATAAGAATGCTGCTGGACCAGGCCATAGGTATATTTAGTCTAGTATTCTCACAGTGGCCAACTGGATGCATCTTTGAACCCCCTGACTGGAGATTGATAGTCCCTTTCTATTGTCATTTCCCAGGAACCAGGGACTCAGATGGTAGTGATCAGATATCAATATCATGGGTAGCCTGATGCTTCATTTTTAATATAATTGCAACATTCTATGTTGTTTGTCTTAATATTTTTTGCCATGTGCTCATCAAATTCTTTTTTAGCATCTTCTTTTGAATGCTTGCTGCTGTTTCTTTTTGCCATAGCATGTGTTTCTGTGTGGTCTTCTCACTTGTGCAAGGCTTCCATTTTTTTGAGAAGTTCATGGCACCTTTCCTGATGTTAGATATAGGAGAAATTATAGTTATTGCACTTGTATAATATTTGTTGTGATTGATGCAAAATTCAGAAAGAGCAATTATTTAGATACTTTGGGAAATTATTTATTATCTAAACTTAAACTCAAACCTGGGACTACACATGTGCAGATAGGATTATTCACCAAGAGACAGCTGTGTATCTAACAAGTTTTGCAAAATAGATATTTAACTTTTCCTGGAAAATGTGAAATCAGAATAAAGGTTTATATTCCATGGATGTGTTATTAGTAGGTTTTGGGGGCGGGGGTGTCACTAGAAGGAGTATTTGAAATGAATATGAAAAACATTCATTCTGGTAAAATACTATTTTAAAAAAACCTTTGAAACACATTTGAAATTTGTGGAATTCAAGATTATAACATTGCCATTAAATATCAGGGCTAAGAAATTATGCTTCATTACCAAAACAAAACCAAAATCTTAAGATTCAGATTTAAAGTTGGTTTGTTCATTTACCCTTTCTATGTATAACATAACCTCACCATTTCCTCTGTTTTTCAATCCCCCATTTATGTATATTATGTTACAATACTACAGTTGTGCATAGGTACAGTGGTACCTCGGTTCATGAATGCTTCTTTTCACGAACAATTCGGTTCACGAACAGCTCCAGTCGCAAAAATTTGCCTCCGTTCGCGAACGCCAGATCGGGTTATGAACAGGATCTGCGGCCATTTTCCCTCCCGTGACATGTGGTCGCGGCTTCCTGTAGGGAGGGGGACTCTCCCTCCAAGCAGTAACCGCCTCCCCACCCGCCTTCCTGTCCTCCACGCCAGAAGTCGCATCGAGCAAGGTTAGCTTTCTCTCTTCATACTGTACTTTGTGTCATATTTTTGCGGTTTAAAAAAAACAAAACATATGGTTCAGAACGGATTAACCATAATTACATTGAACCTTATAGGGAAATTTGATTCGGGACGCGATCAAAAATCGGTTGGCGACCAAATTCGGGGTCAGAACGGATTAACCATAATTGCATTGAACCTTATGGGAAAATTTGATTCGGTTCACAACCAATTCGGGTTGCGACCAGAGTCGCGGAATGAATTAAGTTTGTGAACTGAGGTTCCACTGTATTCTTATCTTTTCTACAGCATATCCAGAAAAATTAAAGAGATTGATGACATTGGTTTCCCCCCCCTAACATTTGCTCTTCCATATATTATTGGAGAGTGGATAGATCAAAACAATCCTCTTTTGATAGTTGTTGAGAAGAAAAAAATATCAGGAGGCATGTCTGCTTTAGTATCCAAATCCCTGGTTAGACTGAAAATATATATTTTAAAAAAGCAATTTGTTGCCTATTGTCATCAGATCTCTCCATCCTCAAAAAAAAGTGTATTTATTATCACATAAAAGAACCTCTGGATGCATAAATATATACATGGAACTGGGAATCCTGGAAAGTTTTGCTAATTTCAAAACATACTTTCTCATATAAAACAGAGTTAGTTTCAATATCAAATGCGAGTTGTTCTACATAAATTTCTTGTACCTTAAAAATATGATTTCTGCCTTCCACTTTTATGGACAAAGAGATAGAAATTGTGAGAAATGTTTTCAAAGTTATTTATATAATGCAAGATAACTCAGTTTACTCAAGAAACCACAGTGATTTCATTGCTAAAAGGTTTCAAATTTCAGCATTCTGTAGTTGCAGCAGCTGTCATAAATTTGGATATTGAGCTGGGGAGCTGTAGCTGCCTTGGAGATAATTGATTTCCTCCCTGAAATAATTTAGTAGTGTTCACTTCAGAGAACACCTTTCTGATTATTGACTCTTTCTGATTAGTCGTTTGCAAAATTATTGCTCTAGCTACAAACGTCAGTTCTCTCAGACTTTGGCACCTTTTCTTATAGGGTTTTTTCTTTGTTTGTTTGTTTGGTCCAAGAAGGTTTTAATAACCTAGCACTTGCAGATGACATCTTGGCTCACCCTACCTCCAACCCTAGAGTCGTACAAATGCTAGCAGTTTTTCATACTATGCTGACCTTTCCAATCAGTTATTTTATCAGCCAATTCCTCCATTTTAGTGCTCTTTCTCCCTTCCGTTCCCTTCCCCTCTCTTCTTTCTTTTTTATTTTTGTCATAAAAAATTATTTGAAAGAGTTGAGTTAGTGCCAATATTCTGTGTGGAACTGACTTTCTACAAGGAAAGGCATACTGTATTTGCAAGTGACTTCAATTTTGCAGGAAATATGTAGAAAATTATCTACGCCCATGACTACCTGTTCTGCTCAGGGTGTAGACTTTCTCATCTGTAAATAATGTTCTTATCTTACCATTTATTTTAAAAGATGAAGAAATGCCACATATACAGAGATTTGCTGGCAATAATATCCAAACCATGAGACAGCATACATTTTATTTCTTTATGGCATTTATAGCCTACTTTTGTCTGGGACCCTCACATATCATTCATGGGAGTCTCTTCTCATTTTATACTCAGAACTACAACTCTCTGAGATAGATTGGGCTGAGAGAGAATGATTGGCCCAAAGTCATTCAATGAAGCCCTGCATGAGTAGCCAATTTATAACAGCAATTCGGGCCATTATTTGCAAACAGCTTGTTTCTATTGTAAAAATCATCTATATACTATGGCACAATTATCAATAGACAGCTGTGTCAGTCAAAAGGCTGTAGTGATTAATTCCATGCTAGTCTCTTTCATACATATAACTCATGAAATATTTATTTATTTATTAACATTTTTATGTCACCTCTGAATCCCAGTGCTCAGAACAGCATACACAAGGGGAGGGGGAGGGGGGAACAGAATTAAAAACAACATGACAGTAATATTCCACATCCACTCAGAGCTGGTTCAAACCATTTTGTTGTCCAAGGAGCTATTGGATGAAATATAAATGGTGTCCACAAACCAGGATTCTTTAAATCATTACAAAGAGTGCTGAAATTAAACTCTTGCCTTGGTCTAATCTGAGAAATACACCTTGGATCAAGTGGGATACTGCAAGGAATAATAGATAGGATGGCAGATTTCAAACCATATATTACTTTATTGGTCATGGCCGTGCATCATCACAGATCCACTGTGTATCTTGAGCAAATCTGTCAGTATTGAATACATATAGTAACAGCCAGTTGACCAATATTGTTATGAGAGTGAGCATATTTTAGAGTACTCTGTTAAAGTGTTGTGTAAGGAAAAAGCCTTTTTAAAGATCATATTCAGAGGAATGGCAGTGCTATGTTTGGTTAGAATGTCTACACTAACGGTTATGGTAAAGGATTCCACAAATGTGAACAGATTTGGAAATAAACTTTCTCTCTGAAATATCCAAGAACCATCATGCCTGTTTCTAAATTCAGTACTAATTTAATTCCTTTCTTAAATTAGTTCCTTTAATTAAATTAGTACTGAATTTCTTTCTAAATTCAGTACTAATTTAATTCCTTTTTTCTTACCATTTTCTTCCCAACCTTTCCCAAAAGTGCTGCACTGTAGGATGTGGCGTAAGAAAGTGCACTGGAAATTGCCAGATATGTTTGTGACTAGTGCAACTGCCTTCTAACCATGTTTAAAGCATGCATTGTGCATTCAGGAAATTTCTCTTGATATAATGGATTAGGAGGAATCATTAGAATAATGGAGTACCATTTGCCAGTGCAAATTTGAACATAGGGTGAGGAACAGCTTAGAAGCAGCCTTCAGATGGCATTTTTCACAATTCAATGCTTGACCCATATTTCAAAATAAGACAAAATGTGGCTTATTTGTTTTTGGATTAGCATGTTGCATGAACCCAGATACTGTAATTTGCTATATCATGTATGAACCCAGCCAAACAAATCTTGGTTTAGAACAATATATGAACCTAGTTGGCAAGTATGCAAAAGGTAGAAACTGAAGCTTCTGTTCCTGAATAATTGGCTAAACTACCTTGGAAGTTGCCAGATCACCCAAATTCCCCATCTGTGGATACTATAAACATGGGAATTCTGCAGCAATTTAAAAATAACTCTGAACCTTTGAGATCTTGTGACATCAACTGTGTTCAAGAGCTAATCTGATTATTTCTAACTTCTTTGCAGTATATTTCAATGTGCAGTAAAATGTGTTTTTCTTTGAGATAGTGTGATTCTCTAGAGCCTGAGTTCTCTATTTCCTCGTATGCACAAACTTGTGCCTCCCTGTGCCCCCTGACACATTGGATGCAACCATCATAGCAGCTCTTTCAGGAGAAAAGATGTCTGGAGAACTTTCTTGTTTTCCAACATAGGGTACTTTTTTTTTTTTTTTTTGCCTCTGCATATAACCAAGCAACATGAAGTCATTTATGGAGTGGGGTGTGCTCAAGCAAATAATTTTATATCCCATTATGGAGTGATGAGTGATGGATAGGGTTGTACTGCAATTTGGATTCAATTCCAAAAAGTCTTTTGGAGCACATGGGAGCATCAACATTGCTCCTGACTGCAACTCTTCAAATTTTCAAATTTTTATAAAATCACACTGCAACTGCAGAGGGCAGATTCTGGGAAAAAAACACAACTATACTGAAACACTTTTGGAATTGTATCTGAATTGCTGCATAGCCCTATTAAGAAATTGTTTCTCTAAGACCTTGGAAACTAGAGTGGGTTAATTATTGTTTTTGTTCCCAGCATTGTGAGGTTTGTGGAAGAGAAAGCAATTACAGATTATCTTCAACTGCTTTTGAAAGATGAGAGAGCAGAAACAGTAGTGATGTCTTGCAGCCCCATGTACATAGTGAATGTCCTGGATTTAATGGAGATTTAAAATAAGCTTTTAAGTGTTTGACTTGAATACATACCTGGTGGACTAGATGCAATTTGGTATAACCTGAATTGTTTTGGACAATTGGAGGACAAATGGGGGAAAAGGAAGGCACATTAACTGTTTAACTTTCTTGACATCCACAACAAAAACTACAGCAAAAAACTGGGGGGAAAAAAAAACCCAACCCCCCCCCCCCCCCAGATCTTAAGCCTACATGTATATTAAATCACTTTTTCCAGCATCAAAAAAACTGGTTTTTCAGGGGCAGGAATGCATTAGAGCCCACTAGGAGGCAAAATCCTTCAGCATGTAACTGATTAAGATCTTGTCAATTTCAGACAGCAGTGCAAGTTGGCAGGAGGGTACCAATCAACCAATTAAGATCACAGAGCAAGCTTGTTAACTTGCACTGTCCACTTGTTAGGGAAACACTGCATCACAGAGAAAAACTGCTCAGGAAGAGATACTCAAAAAGCTGGGCAATATTTGATTTTAAGCCTATGCCTGCCAGATGGAGGACATTAGGACAAAAAGGAAGACTTGTCCTCCTTTTGCTGGATGTCTGGTAACCCTATTCACATAACAATCATTTACTAAAAGGCAGGTGTCATTGCTTCCTTTCATTTCTCCTAGCCTCACCCCCACCCCATGCTTTGCTTGCTTGCTTGCTTTATTTCCCTTCCTTCCTTCCTTCCTTCCTTCCTTCCTTCCTTCCTTCCTTCCTTCCTTCCTTCCTTCCTTCCTTCCTTCCTTCCTTCCTTCCTTCCTTCCTTCCTTCCTTCCTCCCTCTGTTTTGTGGGCAAGTGAACTCACTTTAAAAGCACTGATCTGTAGACTGTACCATTTTTATTTTCTAAGGATGCTGATAGGATGCATTTTTCTTGGCAGCCTTCTAATTTCCCATTATTTCTTTTAATCAAAATAACATTAAAAAAAAACACCAAAATCCAGTGAGGCAAGCAATTTAAAAAGTTATTAATATTAATTCTTCAAATTATTTATTTTATCTGTTCCCAAGAGAGCTCTTCCTTGCTCAGCAGAAGATTCACTTCTATTTTTATCATGAACTATTTTTTTATTGTTTCATTCTTCAAGGAAACTTTAGTTTTGTTTTGTCCACATGTCATGCCATATGTGTTTCAAGAACAGTTCAACCTGCATTCAGTCCCCCAGAATTCACAAACACTTTTATTTGCCTGCCTTGTCACTCTTGGTATCTCTTAGATGCTGTTCTGTCATACTGAGATAATTCTGCTTCTCCTTTCTTGATGTATGGATTTCACCAAATAATACTTGGCTGAATCTAAACATTTACACAAATGATTGTTAAATAAGTAAAGTTTGTATTTGATTAAAATGTTTTATTCTCTCCTTACCTCTTTTGTTATCTGGGTACAATGTTCTTGATGCATCATGCCTCTTGGTTGAAAGTCAAAAAACTTGTTGTTCAGGTAAACCAAGATCAGGATACATGGATATTATGGATGACATCATATAGCAGTTTCATGTTTGTGTTAAATAATTATTAAAGTTGTTACATCTATTCTACATGAAGGGTAGCCTTTCTAGTAGACTGTCAAGATTTGCTTTAAAAGTCAGTCTATGACCCGCAAATGTAAAACTGGCTTTTCACTACTTGGCAATGCCTTTTCTCTAACCATTGAAAGAAGAGAAGGGTGGGTCATTGGAAGATTCTTTCAGTATTTGCTCTCATGACTCTTTCTTAAGCATATTTAACAGGCTGACAGAGTAAAGCAAAAGAAGTTAAATGAATTAAGGGTCAGACCACCACAAGAGGTTTTGTGTTACTGTAATTTTCAGAATTCCTTTTTTTTTCAAATAATTTTATTAAGAATTATAAATGAAAAGAATAAAAGTTAATACAAACTACAAAAAATACAAACAGAAAAACACAAAAAGGCAGGGGAGTGTAGAAAAGAAAAAAAGCAACTTCCCCCTGAGTAAATTTGCTGAAGTCCCAGAGGTAATTTGCTAATCATCCATGTATCCAGACAAAAATCATTTAGAACTTTAGGAGATTTCTTTCACATGTCCATTAGATAAAGTTTATCCTTTTGTTTGTCACTTCTAAAAAAAGTCTTTCCAAACCTTAGCACAGTTCTTTTGTATATCCAGAAGGGAAAAAAAAAAAAAAATCCAAATCAATTTCCTGGTTTGATATTTGTTCATCTCCTTTAAGAGGATAAATCATCCATCAGATCCATCTGCATTACATTTAAGTCCTCCTTCAAAATTATTTCATAAACATCAATTATGACATGTTCTTGTTTTACAACTTAATTAAAGCATGTTCTGTCCAGTTTCTCAAGCAGTTGATCCATTCTATCCAGTAACTTGGCTGAGAGGTATTTAAAGGTTTGCACTAAGGATTTCTGCTCCATTTTTTTTGTCCTCTGGCTCCCTGTAATGTCCAACCTTCAAGGTCTCCTTATCATAAAGAAACAAAAGCAATTGCCATTTTCCCATGAGATGGTATCTTCTAATAAATTCAAAACTATAATTCTAAATTTCTCTGTCCCCTTAATCCATTATTAACTTTCCAAAATCTATAAAGCACCCTTTTGTGAATAGTCCAAAAAAATCAAAATGTTAAATTTTCAAAATGTTTAAGATCAAATTCACACCATTGTCTTTTAAGAAGGTGGAGACTTACCCAATGAATACAGTAAAAACTTGCCAGTCTGAAGGGTCTTAATCTTTCCAGTATACAACATATAAAAAATTAATCCAATTTCAGAATTCCAATGGAAGAGAATATCTGTAGCTCATACTTGAACTATGGAGTTCTTGGTGCTTTCTGAGCTTGGTTATTTGCTTGCAGACATTTCATTACCCAACTAGGTAACATCGTCAGTGCAACTTTTTAGCATCTTTACGTGTTCTGGGGTCATGGTTTGTTCTAGTTGCTCCTTGAGGTTACCTATGCTTTGCTGGTATTTATTTAGTTTAAGCTGAGCATTGACAATCATTAGACAAACCATTCTTCAGCTGAGCTATTTTCTGTCCATCTGCACAATTTATTGGAGGTCTGTGTCTGACATTGGTGGGTAGGGCATGCTGTCATAGGTATTCATGCAGAAAGAATAGTTGTCCCTTGGTAGATGTTTTGTAAATTTCTCCCATTTGTATGCTTTCTGAAGTATTTGACACCCATATGTGATTCCAATAAAAGAGAATATCTGTAGCTCAGGGTTGAACTGTGGACTTCGTGATGCTCTCTGAGCTTGGTTGTTTGCTTGCAGATGTTTCATTACCCAACTGGGTAGTATCATCAGTGCAGTTGCACTACTTAGGTAATGAAATGTCTGCAAGCAAACAACCAAGTTCAGAGAATACCAAGAAGTCCACATTTTCAGAATTGCCCTACTTTTTTAAAATGTTAAAAGGTTGGAAAAATAATGCATGAAAGGAAATCCAAAATTTGCTGTAGTTCTACACTGTATGTCCACTTTTTTTGTCAAATAGCTGTATAATATTTTTCAGGCACCCCTTCATCGATCACTGCCTTGTCATGGCGAAGGGGCTTGTGTAACTCAGTGAAGCCATGAGCTATACCGTGCAGGGCCACCCAAGACGGACAGGTCATGACAGAGAGTTCTGACAAAATGTGGTCCACTGGAGAAGGAAATGGCAACCCACTCCAGTATCCTTACCAAGAAAACCCCATGGACAATGTTAAAAGGCTAAAAGATATGACACCGGAAGATGAGCCCCTCAGGTTGGAAGGTGTCCAATATGCTACTGGGGAAGAGCGGAGGGCAATTCCAAGTAGCTCCAGAAAGAGTGAAGCGGCTGGGCCAAGCCGAAAGGATGTTCAGCTGTGGATGTGTCAGGAAGCAAAAAGAAGGTCCGATGCTGTAAAGAACAATATAGTATAGGTACGTGGAATGTAAGATCCATGAACCAAGGCAAGCTGGATGTGGTCAAACATGAGATGACAAAATTGAATGTCGACATCTTGGGAATCAGCGAATTGAAATGGACGGGAATGGGTGAATTTAATTCAGGTGACTATTATATCTACTACTGTGGGCAAGAAACCCTTAGAAGAAATGGAGTTGCACTCATAGTCAATAAGAGAGTGGGAAAGGCAGTAATGGGGTACAACCTCAAAAACGACAGAATGATCTCAGTGCGTATCCAAGGAAAACCATTCAACATCACGGTAATCCAAGTCTATGCCCCAACCACTGATGCCGAAGAAGCTGAAGTTGACCGGTTCTATGAAGACCTACAACACCTTCTAGAACTAGCACCAAAAAAAGATGTCCTTTTCATCATAGGGGATTGGAATGCTAAAGGAGGAAGTCAAGGAGTAATCAGAATAACAGGCACGTTTGGCCTTGGAGTACAAAATGAAGCAGGGCAAAGGCTAATCGAGTTCTGTCAAGAGAACAAGCTAGTCATAGCAAACACTCTTTTCCAACAACACAAGAGACGACTCTGCACATGGACATCACCAAATGGTCAATACCGAAACCAGATTGATTACATACTTTGCAGCCAAAGATGGAGAAGCTCTATACAGACGGCAAAAACAAGACCAGGAGCTGACTGTGGCTCAGATCATGAGCTTCTTACTGCAAAATTTAGGCTTAAATTGAAGAATGTAGGGAAAACCACTAGACCACTCAGGTATGACTTAGATCATATTCCATGTGAGTACACAGTGAAGGTGATGAATAGATTTAGAGGATTAGATTTGGTAGACAGAGTGCCTGAAGAACTATGGACGGAGGTCTGTAACATTGTACAAGAGGCAGCAACTAAAACCATCCCAAAGAAAAAGAAATGCAAGAAAGCAAAATGGCTGTCTGATGAGGCTTTACAAATAGCTGTGGAAAGAAGGCATGCGAAAAGCAAGGGTGAAAGGGAAAGATATAAGCAACTGAATGCAGATTTCCAGAGAATAGCAAGGAGAGATAAGAAGGCCTTCTTAAATGAACAATGCAAAGAAATTGAAGAAAACAATAGAATGGGGAAGACTAGAGATCTCTTCAAGAAAATTGGAGATATCAAAGGAACGTTTAGTGCAAAGATGGGCATGATAAAGGACAAAAAAGGCAGGGACCTAACAGAAGCAGAAGAGATTAAGAAGAGGTGGCAAGAATACAGAGAAGAACTATACAAGAAAGATCTTAATGTCCCTGATGTCCATGCTGGTGTGGTCACTGACCCTGAGCCAGACATCCTAGAGAGTGAAGTCAAGTGGGCCTTAGGAAGCATTGTTAACAACAAAGCTAGTGGACATGACAGTATTCCAGCTGAGTTATTTAAAATACTAAAAGACGATGCTGTTAAAGTGCTGCACTCAATATGCCAGCAAGTTTGGAAAACGCAACAGTGGCCACGGGATTGGAAAAGGTCAGTTTACGTTCCAATTCCAAAGAAGGGCAATGCCAAAGAATGCTCAAACTATTGCACAATTGCACTCATTTCACATGCTAGCAAGGTTATGCTCAAAATCCTACAAGCTAGGCTTCAGCAGTACGTGAACCGAGAACTACCGGATGTACAAGCTGGGTTTCGAAGAGGCAGAGGAACTAGAGATCAAATTGCCAACATTCGCTGGATCATGGAGAAAGCACGAGAGTTCCAGAAAAGCATCTACTTCTGCTTCATTGACTATGCAAAAGCCTTTGATTGTGTGGATCACAACAAACTGTGGCAAATTCTTAAAGAGATGGGGGTACTAGACCATCTTACCTGTCTCGTGAGAAATCTGTATGCGGGCCAAGAAGCAACAGTTAGAACCAGTCATGGAACAACCGATTGGTTCAAAATAGGGAAAGGAGTACGACAAAGCTGTATACTGTCACCCTGCTTATTTAACCTATATGCAGAGTACATCATGAGAAATGCCAGGCTGGAAGAATCACAAGCCGGAATTAAGATTGCAGGGAGAAACATCAACAACCTCAGATATGCAGACGATACCACCCTAATGGCAGAAAGTGAAGAAGAACTAAAGAGCCTCTTGATGAGGGTGAAAGAGGAGAGTGCGAAAGCTGGCTTGAAACTCAACATTAAGAAAACTAAGATCATGGCATCTGGACCCATCAATCCCTGGCAAATAGAAGGGGTAGAAATGGAAGCAGTAACAGACTTCATTTATTTGGGCTCCAAGATCACTGCAGACGGAGACTGCAGCCATGAAATTAAAAGATGCTTGCTCCTTGGGAGGAAAGCTATGGCAAACCTAGATAGCATGTTAAAAAGCAGAGACGTCACCTTGCCGACAAAGATCCGCATAGTCAAAGCTATGGTTTTTCCAGTAGTAATGTATGGCTGTGAGAGCTGGACCATAAAGAAGGCTGAATGCCGAAGAATTGATGCCTTTGAACTGTGGTGCTGGAGAAGACTCTTAAGAGTCCCCTGGACTGCTAGGAGGTCAAACCAATCAATCTTAAAGGAAATCAACTCTGATTGCTCATTGGAAGGATTGATAATGAAGCTCAAGCTCAGATACTTTGGTCACCTAATGCGAAGAGAGGACTCTTTGGAAAAGACCCTGATGCTGGGAAAGATGGAAGGCAAAAGGAGAAGAGGACGGCAAAGGATGAGATGGCTAGATAGCATCACTGAAGCAATGAGCATGAAATTGAGCAAACTCAGGGAGGCAGTGAAAGTTAGGAAGGCCTGGCGCAATATGGTTCATGGGGTCACGAAGAGTCAGACACGACTTAACGACTGAACAACAACAAATTTTTCAGGCAAAATAGTATGGAAAAATGCTGTTACAGTTTGGAACATGGGATATTTGAGAAAAGGAACTACAAATTATATCAATCATATTCAGTTAAAAGATAACAATTTGCTCTGATCTTATAAATTGTTATCTTTGGATTATCAGATATTCTCTTGTGCAGAATCCTTTAAGATCAAGGCAAGAAACATACCTCAGTATATCCCAATAATTTTGGACTTAATGGGGGGGGGGGGAGAGAGAGAGAGAGAGAGAGAGAGAGAGAGATTACATTGCATAATTAAAAATCAGTGCTTGGTTAGTTAGGAGTTAATTCTGTTTTGGGTTGGGTGGCCACTAAAATACCCTAAGAAAGCAGGACAGTGATACTAAGAAAGGAAGTCGTAACAAAGGAAGAATAGTGATAAGTATTTTTTAAACATCTAAGGGCACCTCCAACTACATGCACCTTCAAGTAAAGAAATATATAACAATTAAGAGTAAAATATCAGTAGAAGTAGCTCAGGGTTGAACTGTGGAGTCCTTGGGGTTCTCTGAGCTTGGTTGTTTTCTTGCAAAGATTTCGTTGCCCAGCTAGGTAACATCTTAAGAAGTTGTTGTTGTTGTTGTTGTTGTTGTTGTTGTTATTATATAGTGATTATTATTATTATGTTACCTAACCAGGTAACGAAACGTTTGCAAGAAAACAACCAATCTCAGAGAACCCGAAGGACTCCAGAGTAAAATATATATGTACTCACCATTCATAAAGATTTTCCTTATCCACAGAGAGAACAAGTTTGCTCTCATACACATATACAACATTCTCTTGTTTCCTCCTCATTGATACATGCACACATACACATCAGCTGCCCTAGCAGTTGTAGTTCTTTAACCTACACTTACAGCCTTGAAGAGAAAGAAGGACATCTTGGAAGCTTGCCTGGGGTTCAGCTGTTCATTTTATCTTACCCAATTCCTTCCTGCCCAGGCCACTAGCCAAATTCCTTGGTGACCAGCTGGGTCAGTCTCACCCCTGTGTATGCTCTTTCTGTCTCCAGGTTCATTCCACAAGATCCTGGGAGAATCTTTACTTCCATCTAGTGGTTATCCAGACTTTTGCAGTCCCCATGGGAGACGACACAAAGCAGAACAAACCAAAAGGTGGACAAAATGTGAATCTGCCAGAGGATAAAGCTGGCTGAAGGGCTAACCAGATTGTCCAGCATAATTCTGTATATTTGCCAAATCTTGTCCCTAGTTGTTAGACTTACTTCTGAATAAACCTAGGCTGTACAGATGACTACACTTTTATCTCAGTCTTTTCTGTTTCTCTGGATCTTTGCCTTTTTTTCTGAGTCTTGCCTATAGCAATGCATTACTATTTTTCTTGAGTTAAAGAATGTAACTTGAAAATATGGGATTCGTTGTAGAAGGCTGGTTCCAACAATTAACTAAATTGCTTCAAGACAGTATAGTTATAACAGATTGAAAATGGAGCCTGTCAGTGTGCCAGTGACTGGCTGATGTTCCTGCTATGCCAGGGGAGGGAGGAGAATTTCTTTGCCAGCATTCAGTGAAAGACTTGCTGCTGTGACAGCAGATCTCACTCGGGGGCTTGATTTAATGCCCCCAATTACCATATCTTTGTAATTACAATCTATGCCTGATGAGGATGGTAGAAACTTTAAGGCCTTGAGTAGAACATCTCTGTCTTATAAGGATATAATGTCTTCCATTGATCTTCCCTTTTAATGTTTCATCAACTCTGCAACCAATTGATCATTCCTTGGATAAAAACTGTACCATAACTATATGCCAACACTTGTGATTCATTTTCACTTAGCTAATCAAAATGTTGTTCCACAAGACCCTGATGATGTTCAAGATGCTTTGTAGGAGGTATTGCCTCAATCCAAACTGGCTGCCTCAGTTGGCATATTTCTCATAGCCTTATCAAAGTACAAGACATGAGTTATTAATCACGCCATCTTCTCTCAAATATCTATCAGGTGGTCCACTGGGATGGCTCACCAGAGTGTTTGCCAATTAATAAAAAACTTAAGTAATGCATCATGGGGAGTTTTTATTCTTTCCAATCCAATGGAATATTGGAAAGAAATTTTGTAAAGGAGGTTAGGACTCTGTCCTTCTGTTTCTCATTAGGACAACTCTCTGAAAACTGAACAGGACCAACTTTGGTATGGGGAGAGAAGCCAGAAAAAGTAAGACTGAGTTTGAAAATAAGCTAGAGCTTGCTAAGAGACTGTGGAGTAAAATATTCTATCCCAAATCCCTCTATGCATCAGTATGGCGGGAGCAACTGGGCAACAGCCCAGAATGTTGCTGACTATTCTATTCTAAGCCACTTTATCACTTGTCTCCTAGTCATGTGATTTAGAATAAAGTATATGTGTTTATTACAAATACATAAAAACCGTGTAGACATTATACAAGGGGAAAAAGGAAACACATAATTATGAAACAGTTACTTCATTACAAAGAAATTAAAAAATATATAGATGTCTCCTTTGGCCTCTGTTAGTAAAGGGATTTAAAAAAATTCTAGAAGCCATGCTCTACCCGCTTTCCCTCTGTTGTTGTTCTTTTGTTGTTTTCGTTTTAAGAACTGTTGCATATACATATCTGAACCTGCCTTTTGTAGGGTATCTATTTTAGCACATTGTGTTTGTGTGGGTGTGTATGGGTTTTTTGTTGTTGTTGTTGTTGCTGTTTGATATTATGCTGAACACTTTTGTATTTACAGTCAACAGTTCAACATGTTTGTTGGGCATTATAGCTATAATCATAACTGTATGACATGTTTTGTGCATCTTGTTTCATTTTTCTGAAATGTATGAGAAACCACCAACAAAAACACGTTTACATGCCAAATTACTGTATGTGTTTGCTTACCATTCTGGTGGATTTTCTGTTACTTCTATGATGCCTTTAAATAAGTGGAATAAGTAGAATTAAGCATAAACAGGAAGTTAGTATGTATGTATTAGTGCCTTTTCCCTAATGCCAAGTTGGATACCTGGCTTTTGCTGATCTCCAGCACCTAACATAATATTATAACACATCTCATAGAGATCTAAATTGTCTTTTAATCCTCAAGAGCATCATTTGGAGTGGGGTGCTAATCTGGATTGTGTGATCATTAAGAATTAGGTGTCCTGTCATTTGAAGGTGATGTACTCACTATTCCTGAAAAGCCAGGATTGCATATGCAGTATCTACTGGAACTGGAAATGATGTTTACCATTGAAGATTTTCACACAAAAAAATTACCGCCTTATTTAGCACCTATATGGAAACTGATGTTGAAATATCCTTTTATCCCCTTTCCCCATCAAGGATCAACTCAGATAAATTGTCTTAAAAGTCCTTTCATGTTTGATAGCATTCCCAACAAAATCTCCTTTTATGATAATGTGTTTTCCAGCTATGTCATCTGACTCCACTTAAATCTTATCACATAATTCTGGATATCAGCTGACTGCAGCTGATCCCCTAGCAGATATGGCCAATATTCCTGAGCCCAAAATAGGGATGCCACACTTCATTTCTTTAATCATTCAGTTGTGCTGATTGCATGTAGTCATGTTGACAATACTGTACAGTACTTCTTATGGTAAAACAGCAACTGCATAGACAAGAATAGAAAGTGATTTCAGTTTTCTTATGAAGCTTTACTTGGTTCATGTACTGCTACTAGGAGAATAACATAAGACAACAACAGTTATGCATGATGTCAGTCTCAATACAGGATATATCTTGATTAGCCTGATGAAGTGTTTTTATTATTTATTATATTTTTATATTATTGTATTTCCCAAGAATTAATCATACTACATAAAATCAGTGTACAAATGATTTCTGTTTTTTTTTTTCTATATAGAAAGTCTGACTAAAATTTCCACGTGAAATAAATTCACTGAAGGCTAATGATAAAGCACATGAGGAAATAAGCAGAATATTTTTTAAAATAATGCCAAGTAGCATTAGTCTAATTCATCTCCTTTGGAAAATATGAAAAGTAACTTCAGGAAATAGTATTTAAAAATAAAAAAAGGTGGAAAGAGCCGTTTTGCTTTGGAGGGAGGGAGGGAGGGAGGGAGGGAGGGAGGGAGGAAGGAAGGAAGGAAGGAAGGAAGGAAGGAAGGTTGGTTTTGTAGTTGTTTTGGAGATGAATGGATTTGGGATATATGGAGTATGGAAGTTACAGGGGAGAATATGGAAGACCAATTTCATGAACAGAAGTATTCTAACTGAGCTGTATTCTGATGCTTTTTGAACACAACAGTGAAGTGGGCTACCAGGCAGTCATTACTTAAATTGGGTAATATACAAGTTGCTGAAAGAAGTTACATAGTATTATATGATCACTGAACAATAACCACATATCTATGTTTTTAGGAAAGGAACTGCTGATGTACAAAGCAAAGTCAGCACAGGAGGTAATGATGAACTAACCCTCCAGTCAAGTGCACTTTCTAAATACTTGTCTCTACAGTATTAGAGACAGACTGAAATTGGTGCATTCCCAAACCAATACTACTGGCTTCAACCAATTACATTTGGTTCAATTATTTCTAAACCACTGATGGGCCTTAAATTAGTGCTGCTTGCATGATTCCACACAGGAGCTTTCAAAGCTCCTCTTGCATGGCAAACATTTTTCCTGATTAAGTGAAGAAGTAAACACTTGATTGACTTTTGCTATAAATGCGGACATTCCAAGGCTAAAAGACTAAACCTTTTCACAATCTTAGAATTATCTACACTATCTTTAACAAAATTTCCATCAAGAGAGGTATTAGTGTAAATTTGAATAACTGTATATCTCAAACTCTTCTCATAGTACAACTTTACATTCTCCATGAAAAATAATATATCTCACTGTTTATTCTGATATGGTATATGCTAAACAATGAAATCTTTTAAAATTGCAGAAAATGCACATAAGAAATACCAAACAATTTTTTACTTTGTTTTTCACCTTAGTCTATATCCCTCCAATATGGAATATTTGAGGACAAAGCCCCTTCTCCCCACTTTTTTTTGCATTTATGTCCCGATAGCAGAAAATGAAACAATAGCTTCTCAGTTGGGGTTATTTTAGTCAAGCCCGATAACTGAAATTGAGGTTAATTGACCTTTATATAATGGATACACAGGACAGTGCTTAAACTGCACACATGGAGAGCAAGTTTATTTGGAAAGCAAATTAAATTAATTGATATTCATTGCACAGCTTTCTGTTGGTTATTGCTAGCTGCTCATGTGAATAGTTTGTTGATGGTATAGATAGGACAAACATTCATTTCTGATAAATAAGATTTTCAGTTGAATAGGTTTTAATTAGATGAGTTCTACCTGGACTTTCATTTGTACAATTTGAAACTAATCCTTTCAGGTAAATTTTTAATGCCTCCCTTTTAACACTCGAGCACAGTGGCCTCAAACTCAAATCATCATGAAGGCTACATGAGGACTATTCATTAATCCACTGATGCAATACAGAAGGCTTTTCTAGCATTGATACAAAAGTCCAAGGGACTCAAAAGTGAAGAAAATGAAGAGTATCATGGTATGCTATTAACCACACAAAATAAAAATAATAAAACTCCAACCCTAATTCTGTGTATGAAATCCATAGTTGAACTTGAAAGGGATCCTCCCATTCATTTACATTTTGTCTCTTAACAAATACTTAATGGTATATTAAAACAGTATCAATTTATGCTTTCTGACTCGATATGTGAGCAGAGGTGAAATTAAAGAAGATAGGAACTTAAGGTAAACATAAATGAATATTGCTATACTTTTCCATGCTTCCATTTTGATTTTCCAGCCCCATTTTTTCATCAGCTATTTAGGGAAGGGGTATCCTTTATTTCCAAGGGATTTCCTTTCTTTCTTCCTACACATTTCTCATTCCTAAAAAGGATCTTTTGCACAGACTGACAGCCATAGAAATGTTTCTTCCTGTTCTTCCATAAAAATAATGACTGCTTTTGGAATGTCATCAATCCAAGGTTTAAAGGAAGAAGGAATAAACCACATTCCAAGACAAAATGTTTCCTTTCCAAGTCTACTTGACTCTGTACCACATTTCCTAGGGTGTTGTTGCAGGCTGCAGAAGATGACTCAGAGGGTTGCATGCAGTCTACCGATTGTGAGTTTAAGAACAACCATCTCTTTGGGGCTTATATCTAAATAGTTTTTTACTTCCCCCCCAACTAAAACACATTCTGCAGATGCTGCTGCCATTTATTACATTTTTTATGATAATGACAGTACAAATTTGTATTTCAGGCAGCTAACCATGCTGAGGCCTTGGGATTATGTGCCCTCCTGACAGCCTAATATATACCCCATAACTTCACTAACAATTGCCATTGAATTATAATTTGAATGGGACAAAAAGAGAAGAATTATTAAAGACATGGGGACTAATCTGTTTGAATTAATCACATATAATTCTAACTCAGATTTGACTGAAATGAAATAAAAACTAATTTCTTCTTCTAGCCTTGGCTAGTTCACTGTCCTATCCAAATTATTTTTTGAAGTCTGGCTTCTGAAATGCCTCAGATGAAAAAAATACCCATATTATAACGTTTTTAACTGTTGAAAGCATTTGACTTGCATTATTTAGTCTGTATTATTTTCTCCTATAGTAAATAATAGGGATAGTGGCATGCCTAATATTAAGTAGAGTTGCCAGGGGAAAGATATGACTGAAATGCTGTAGATGCTGAACACAAGTCCTGATTAGACTGTTGTATGTCTGACTCCATCACCATTGAGCCTTTTTGTTACAGTTCTATAGTTGTGGCTTAACCCATGACTGCAGTAGTAAGAATACACATCTTTGTCCATTATCTCAATATTATTTATGCTGGTTGGTAACAATTCTCCAGAGTCTCAGACAGAAATAGTGTTTCCAATCACATATCCCTAACCTTTCAAAACAGGAGCTTCACAGCCTTTTCCCCTTCTTCCAAGAAACAGCAGCAACTTATGCAGACCAAAACAAAGACATAAGATAGGGAAAACATGAGGTCATCCTACACCTAAACTACAAATTAGTAACGGAACTGAAAAAGTGAAACAGAACATGCTTCCAAATAAACTAACCCAATAGGTAAGGTCATAAAATGAAGGGACAGTAAAGAATAGCTCATAGTCTTTCTTTCCACCTGGTTTGCAGTTGAAAATGCTGTAAATATGCGTTATAGGTAATTTCAAGTCCAACTTGAACATCACTTTCTAATTTTGCTAGTGCCTTATTTACAAGCTTTATCCTGCTATACTACCCTTCCTTCTGGACAAATATCACAATATGTTATTTGCAAAGCTACCTATGGTTTCTTATGCTTTTTGGAAGCCTGCAACCATGTCAGTGGGGTTAGTCATATCTGACTTGATGATCATTCACCCAGGATCTGCGTTTCATTCTACCAATGCAAATTTTCTTAGCTGCAAGTATTAGTATAGTTCAATTGTGATGTGGAAAAATTAAAACATAACACACTCAAGGAAGTTACTGCAAAATCATTAACAAAATTAAAGCAGCTGGCTTTTCAAAGTTGAGAGATTACAGATCTTAAACAGACTTCCAGCTGAAAAATCTGGGCTGTAGCCCATCTCTTGGTAGAATCTTTGTTCACCCTCTGAATTGTAATACTGTACATGCAATGACAGCTAAAATAATAATATTATATTCTTACATGAACATTACAACAATTCAGTGACATTGATTTATTTTATTTTGAACTCTGGTGTTGGAGAAACTCTTGACAATACCATGGATAGTCAAGGGGGGGGGGGGGATGGATCAAAGAACAAAGCAATCTTCAGTTCTCAGTTAAAGTACAAATGGCCAGGCTCAATTTATCATATTTTAGACACATTATGCAAAGATTCAGAAATCAATAATGCTGGGAAAGGTGAAAGGAAACAGAAGAGAATGGCATCAGAGTGGATGGACCTAGTTTTCAGCAGCAGGTTGGGAAATGCTGAACAGCCAGGAGGCAGACAAATCATTCTGGACAAGTCTATCTGTGTGGTCACTAAGAGTCAACACTGACTTCATGGTACACAATCAATTTATTTTTAAGGGAATATTTACACATCTTTATAAAATGCATAGTTGATGTGACCTTACTGAGGAAGAGACAATATTATAAACTCTTTTTTTATTATTATTGCTTGGTAAATAAATATATATTCCTAAATGTCTATTTGTACATCACACACATTAAAAAAGACTTGTGGGAAAAGAAAATGACTTGCTGTTAATAATTAACCTTCTACAATCTGAAGAAAATAATGAAAGGTACATGAGGAAAAATGAACATATGGATGAAGTATTCAGGATACACAATTAAATGTCATAAATAATGTAATCTCTCACTCTCTCTCTCTCTCCTGTGTGTGTGTGTGTGTGTGTGTGTGTGTATACATATATACATATATATATATATATATATATATATATATATATATATATACACATACACACACACACACACATACATACATACATATACATATATATATATACACACACATATACATATATATATATATATATATATACATATACACATATATATATATACACATATACATACACATATACATATACATATACATATATATATATATATATATATATATATATATATATATATGCATTCATTTACTTTATGGTAATAGAAACTGTTTTAACTGATTAGACATCATTCTTCACAGTGAATTAATTAAAATAGGCCTAGAAATATTTATATGAAAAAAATTGATCATTACATTATAATTGTATTAAAAAAGTATTTTATAGAAATATAACATTAGATTAAAAGGATGGCTATATATTTTTTCAAATAAAATAGTCATTATATACATTTTTACAATATTTAAATTTATAGGTGAACAGTCACAGAATAAACTAATGTTATTCTCATATTATAGAAATTTAATTTCCTATACAAATTATGTATACAACTCAATTACTGTATTTTAGGAAAATTGCAAATAATCACATAAGAAATTTATATTATTTGTTTGCATAGTGTGATAAAAAGATGGGAATCAAATACAGTCTCAAAATTAATAATGTATACTATTGTCAATTATTGCATACTTTGCAAACAAATAAGTTCAATGCATTTCTTGAAACTGTCAAATCAGTATTAATAATTTGCTGGAAATTTAAACAACGTTCAATCTGATTCAGTGATGGAGATTTTCTGGACCATGTCAGAGAGATTTTCTTCATCTAGGTCTTCTTTGCTGTTATCTGATGTTTCTGATGAGATGTAACAACCAGAATCTCTTGGACAGTCATTTAATTGTGTCTTGTTAAGGTTGACGTTAGGGTTCAACTTCTGTGGCATTTGTTCTCTTTCCTGGTCTTGCTCATCTGAAAAAAAAAAAAATTAAAACCCTCTTAGAGATTAAAAACTAGTTCAACAAGACCTGAGGAAAAGCAAAAAGTACCTTACAAAGTTCTTCCAATAGTGAAATAAAAGTCTGTTACTGAACGGCAGTTAGAACAGAAAACAAGTGGTGTCAGCCATGAAGCTTATTGCATAACATTTATTTTTCAACCCAACTTGATTCATAAAAGTTTTTTATTAAGTTGGTTTATAGGCATTATTTCAACATCATGTGTTCATAAAGCAACATACACATGAGAAAGATAAATTAAATGATTCTTCTCCATCCTGGTGTCCTCCAGGTGTTTTCAATTACAACTTGCGATGGTATGTGGGAATGACCTTGAGAGACAGGGGGAAGTGCCACAGCCAGGAAATTGGTTGGATAAGAGGCAGCTTAGCCTACAGCGGGAATGTGGACATGGTAAACATGTCAGAAGGGACCTTCCCTAGTTTCTTGGGCTGTAAAGGTGGTGGGGATGAAATGTACTTTCATACTTGCAAGATTCTGTTAATATAACCTTACAATAAAGTAGTGTTACATCATCTGGGTGTGCTTCTTGTCTGGACTACCTCACAAGGCTGACACAACTCCTGTTATCTTTGACCATTGACCATGATTACTGATACTGATGCACGTGGGTGAAGGAAGGAGGGTGCAGTGTGTACGTGCAAGTGAGCAAAGGGGGAAGGAGAGTGCTGGTGTGTGTGAGTGAGCACAAAATGGAAGGAGGGCATGGTGCATGCATGCAAACAAAGGGGGACAGAAGGTGGTGGTGTGTGGAGCGAGGGAAGGAGGGAAGGAGGGCACAGTGCATGTGAGTGAACGAAGGAGGAAGAAGGGCACTGGTGCAAGCAAGTGAGGGGGGAAGGAGTGCCAAGAAGCCCCTGAGCTACAGGATGGCAAGCAGCCTCAGAGACGCGCAGTTCTGGGGCTCTTGCCGCCCCACAAGGCAGGGTGCAGGGTGATCAAAAGGGCAGAGATGGGTGGGGAGATAGGTGGGTGGGTGGAGTTGGAGGCAGTCCTTTACCTTACTGAGACTCAAGGCTGGGAGGGACCAAGCCTAGAATGCCTTGGATTGGGGAGGGTCCTCGGGTAACAACTAGTGGAATTCAGTTAACAAGGCAATGGGGAGTGCCAGGATGGCCATCGCTAAGCAATGGAGTCACGTGATGTCTCACTTTATGACCACATCATTTAGTCATGGAAATTCTGGTCCCAATTGTGGTTGTAAGTTGAGAACTATCTGTATTGCATTTTCAATTCATGAATAAAAATAAAGCTTTAAAAAAAATGGGCAAAAAATGCTAGGTTGCATGTTAAGATTGGTAAAATGTATACACTATCATTAGTAAATAAACAGATAGTATAAACTTACCAATTGGCCAATTTTTTTTATCAAGATTTTATTTGGTTATTTATATTAATATAATTGTGATATAAAATCTTTTCTCCAATGCATAGTAAATAAAGTTTTGGGGAAAAAATTAGTAAAGCTTTGGCATATTTACCATTTAAGCAAGTAACTAAGCAACCATTTATATGCAAATAGTATATATGTATGGCTGTGAGAGCTGGACCATAAAGAAGGCTGAACGCTGAAGAATTGATGCCTTTGAACTGTGGTGCTGGAGAAGACTCTTAAGAGTCCCCTGGACTGCTAGGAGGTCAAACCAGTCAATCTTAAAGGAAATCAACCCTGATTGCTCATTGGAAGGATTGATAATGAAGCTCAAGCTCAGATACTTTGGTCACCTAATGCGAAGAGAGGACTCTTTGGAAAAGACCCTGATGCTGGGAAAGATGGAAGGCAAAAGGAGAAGAGGACGGCAGAGGATGAGATGGCTAGATAGCATCACTGAAGCAATGAGCATGAAATTGAGCAAACTCAGGGAGGCAGTGAAAGATAGGAAGGCCTGGCGCAATATGGTTCATGGGGTCACGAAGAGTCGGACACGACTTAACGACTAAACAACAAAAGCAACCATTTATATGCAAATAGTATATATGCTTATAGAGGCGCAAAATTGGGTAATCCAAAAAAGGGTTAGACAAAAAAGACAAATAGAAATCCTGCTTTTTGCTGGGGAATTTCTCCAGGACAGGATGGATAAAGTTCTCTGGGATTCTCTGTAGAGAGAGCATTAAAGGATCATATAGTTCAAGGACTCTGCTGACTATCTCCACCTACATAGGGAGTATTTTTGTAGCACCACAGCAGAACAGCAGAGGGCAGTGCATCCAGTCTAGCCAGAGTGAAGACCCAACAAGATTTCAGAATGATGATGGTAGAGAGGTAGGAGGCTAGCATGTACCCGTTTTGAAGAACCCTCTTGCTCAAGCCTGGGAACAAGACTTAGATTGATTTGAAGATCAATGTCCCAGATGCACCTGTGACATTATGAAACATAATGGGGAGAAGCTCTGATCAAAAATCCTAGAAAGTGAAGTTCACCAATAACTTTTTTTTTTTTAACCAGATTGACTTAAAACGGTTTCTAAAAACCAGTGAGGCCAACCCCCCTGGGAAGAAAGTTCAGTTTAGCCAAATGTTTAAAAAGTAGTACAAAACTTTAGTGTGTATGCAAACCAAGTAACTCTAAATGTACTTTTACCACTTTTGAATGAAATCCCTCTACAGAATAGAGGAACCCCACTCCCCAAACCCCAAAGAGGGGCTAAGGAATAACAAGCAAGGCATAATGGTACTATCTAGACTAGAGGGAGATTGTGATTGTTCTTAGTGTTTATCCTGCATGGTTGCATGGTTTGCTTGCTTTTCATCGTGCTCACTGCCATTCTTACAGCAAAGCTATCAATGCATGATGTAACAAGGAGTTCTATTTTCAGCAAGCTTGTCACAGAGCCTGATGGTGATTTGAGCTGAGAGAAGTGACTATCACTGTCACTGGGAGTCACTATCAAGAGGGAGGTAACAAGCAGTTGGCCAATATTATTCAATTCCCAGCAAATCAATTGTACTCTCAGGCTACAGTTTGGACCTTTCTATTGCAAGTCTGCAGTTCTCAAACCTGTGACACTTTAATCTTTTCATATTGCTTCCTAACTGAATGTGTGCTTTGATTTAAAGCATTTTACCACAAATGACAAATGTCAGTCTTAATCTGTAAAATATTAGTTAAAGGAATAGGATAGAGATTTTTTTTTTTTTTTTAAAGTTACTACTAAATATTGCTGAATCAGTGGAACATACTATCTTATCAACTTGTAGAAGTCGTGTAATTTCCCTAAAGTAAAACAGTTTCATAAAAGATAAATGGCTTTGGTCAGAGTTATATAAGATAGTGTTACTAGACCCTATGATGTGCATCATTTTGACATGTATATTCTATATTACTTTAGTCTGTAGGATTAGGGTATGGATATTGAAGAAATATAAGGCTGATACTATACTCTAACAAGACCTTGGTTATAAATATTCATTATATGCATTTCTTGGTTTACCCTTGAAACTTAATTTTCCCCCTGTATAGTTTCCCTGTATGTATAGTTTTCTAGCTTACATAATATTGTGAGTATAATTGTTGCAGCCTCTCCTGACTTTAATGAAGCTCTAGAAATTCAGGCTCACTTAGAGCTTATCTTATCTAATTAGACCTATGATATAGCCTTGTTGTGATCGCAGATGTGAGATATATGTAACACACCATAAGGCATAAGGTGATTCACTTGTTTTGGCAGTACGTAGCATGCAAACCTACCATTATGGATCATGTACAAACCATGACAATATGCATTTCATGATGCATGTATAAATGCCCTATGTAAACATTTTTTCCTGCACAAGGTGAAAGGTTTTTCTGTAGAATTAGTTCATAAACTTTATTAGTTAAGTGCTATGAATGTCAGTTAAGGGGACGCGGTGGCGCAGCGGCTTAATGACGCTGAAAGTGCCGGCCAGAAATGGCTGGAAACTTCAGCGGTTCAAGTCCAGCCTCGCGCGTTAAACAAGGTGAGCTCTTGTTTCTCTACCCGCAGCTTCTGCCAACTCAGCAGATCGAAAACGTACGTGAGTAGATAAATGAGCACTCTCACTCCGGTGGGAGGAAAAATGCTGGCAGCGACTCCACAGAGAGACGGGACCACAGTTGCCGGTAAAAGCGCGAAATTGCGCTCGCCCCGAAAAAGGGGCGCGAAGCAAGGGAAATCCCGCCTCCTGCGCTTGCCAAGCTGGGCTGGACGCTCTAGGAAGTAGGCTTCTGGCAAAGGCTACTTCCGAAAAACAGAAAGATGCAATTGCCTTGAAAACCGCTAGGGGGCGGTCACTGCAGGGTCAGTAATGACTGTGAAGCAGACAAAAAAAAAAAAAATGAATGTCAGTGGGACATATGCAGAGAACATTGTCATGGATTACAGGAACTTTGTTTGAGTGAATCAGAAGAACTTGCAAAAATATGCCTGCCTGGTTAGGGTTCATTGTTAGACATTTTAAAATGAATTATAGTTGAAGACTGGAGACACAGTTTATGTTAATGTATTAGTTTTAGAAGCTTGATGAATGTAATATTACTTCCTATGAAAGAACGCCCTGTACTTTTTAATACAAATATTTATTTCTATTGGTCTTTGGCATTTATTTTGCATATAATCAATATTAAAGTGATTGGTTATATGAATTTATTATCTCTACAGTGAAATTAATGAAAGCCAAGAGTCTAAACTTTTGGACACAGATTAAATTCATGTCATAATTAGACCATATGTCAAGCAAATGCTTCTTCAAGGAAAACAACCATAAGCCCCAAAATTTGTAAGAATGTTGTCCTATCCAGTTTTATACAAAAGAGCATTTACATACTGAGGTGAAGGCTAAACTTGATTGTAAGTATTTCAGTATATTTTTTGTAGCCGATAACTAGCCCTCTTATATAATTATGCTTTTGACTCCTAAGCAGTACACATAATCAATTTTAATTAGAAAAATCATTTTTAGCAGGCAGAATTATAAATATTGACCTTGGAAAGTTGATATCAGATGCAATATTTAGTTATACCAATGATGTCCAGCTTTTTCAACCCAATTTTCCACTTGGTTTGACTTCAGTGCTGTGATTTTGCAAAGGTCATGCAGAATTAGTTATTCTGCTAAGTGTTAACCCCAGGATCATATTGGCTTCTCTTTCTTTCATTATAATTACTTGACTGAAAACCTATTATATACCATCACATACTTTTCTTTTCCAATCTTCTCCATTACTAATCTACAAGGTGGAAGAACTACTTTTCTATAGCAATCAGGAAGGCCACTTTGCCATTGAGAACTTCATGTTTTGTGATCTGAATACATGTCTCAAACTAAGTGCGCAATGTCAGCAAAAGAACATAACCTACATATAAACCATACATATATTTGATCCCTATGTGTCTTTTGTCCACTATCATAGCTCTACTGTTCATAACTACTTTACTTAGTGACAAGCAGGCAATTGTTACTATGCAAGATTTTGTCCAGTGGCTTCAAGGCAACAGTCTTCTGGTGAAATAACAGCCATCAGGATTCCAGCTCCATGAAGTTTAGAATTAAACACCAATAAGATGAAGTGATTTTCCATCTAGAAATTCATGGAAAATTATACCAAACAAATGTCTTTCTCTCAAGCAGCAGTCATCTATTTCATGACTATAACCATTATCCCTGTAAAATTTTGAGCCTAGGAAGTTAAAATTGCTTATTACTTCAACTTCTCTACCTATTTGCACTGATACACACACACGTTTTGCACTATACGATGATTTAGTCTGATCCTCATACAAATTCATCAGTAGGATGATATTTTCAATCCATGGTCTTAATGGTTATCCACAATTTGTTAAAGTCTACAAAGTCAAAAGTCTTTGAATAATCATTCAACCAAAAATAGATGTCTTTTGGAACACCCTCGCTTTTTCTATTATCTACTGGCTATGATTTCAGCTGCTTCTGCTTCTTCTGAATTAAGCTTGTATATCTGGCAGCTGTATGAATGAAATCTAGATTTACAAACATTTAAGCATTATATGCCCATATTTGCATGAAAATTTCCATTTATTTCTGTAATTTTCTTAAACATATTTGATTATCATCCTCAAGTTCTTTGTTCCTTGTCTCTTCTTGTTCTATGGAACTTAGGGTTTAGATGGGCTTTTTTTTTCTTAGATCATTCAGTTACTTTCGGTGTTGCATGTGAGCCCTGACTTTGACCCAATTTTGTTAATAACAATGGTTATTCCATTTCTTCTATGATTTTCTTCACAAAGTAGAGAATTTGATGGCCCTCTGCTGTTAATTGATGGTATGCATATTTATAGCATGAAACTTTCCTATTGTCTTTTCCTATTGTGGTAATCAGAAACTGGGGTCCTTTCAGCTTTAACTCAGCCATTTTATAAAAGCCAGTGTTACTCATACTTGCCCTCTGTCCTTCCTTAGCAGCTCAATGGATATCACCCAGCCTAAGTGACTCATCTTCAATAGTATGTTGACATTGTCCTGGTTATGAATATCTATATGGTTTTCTTGACAAAATATTGAAGCAGGTGTGCCATTTCCTTCTTGAGTGGATTTTGTTTCATGGATCCCTTGTCTGTGACATGCCATCAGGATAACTCTTCTGGGAGTATACATTCTCAACATTATACTTCATACTGTTGCTGAGAAATGCATGTTCCTTCAACCACTTCAAATTAACAACAGGAAGCTAATCTTGTTTCCTTAATATAACTTTAGCAAGTCACTGGATAGTTCAATTAAAACCAATGAGAAGTTTGCCACTAATGCTAATGACAAGTGAACATGACCTTTACAATGATATTTACATATTCTTAAAAATATTTAAGTGATTTACATTGTGATTTACATATTTATTTATTTTTTTTCATTCTTAAATGGTAAGCAGATCATGTAATGTATTGAAAGCCTTCTGAGGCACACCCACAGTTGTATAGTACATCCAACTTTCACCATTATTTTTAATTTTATATGTGTATTCATTTTAATGCCAATGTAGTGCCAATAGAAATGTAGCACCTACTTTCAGAGTCTTGCAGATTCTCAATAGCTGAAAGTAGCCTTGTCCTGTCTTCTGGATCTTTGATGTTAAGTTCAATTAAATGCTTTTCATTTAGATCTTTCAAATCTTCTAATGTCTGATAGCCATTTAGCAAAAGGGTTGATAAATAGTCCTAGAAGAGAAAAATGTAAATTCCAAATGTAATGAAGACTGACATTTTTACATTCACGGAGTGCAGGGCAGCCAAAAGGGCAGAGGTGGGGAGAAGATAGGTGGGTGGAGGGAATTGGGCAGCATACAAATTTAATAATAAATAAATAAATAAATAAATAAATAAATAAATAATTGAAGTGCACACTGTGGCCGTAAATGCAGGCAGGCTGTCACCAAGCACCCAAATTTTGATGATATGACCACAGGGGTGCTGCAATGGCCATAACCAAGGACTGGTCATAACTACCTTTCATTCAATGCTGTTGTAACTTCAAATGGTCACTGAACAAATGGTTGTTAAGCAAGGACTACCTGTACAAGGCAATTGCTAGATAAGTCATCCTACTTTGCATAGAATAGCATGAGCATCCTTGAAGTAAAACTAAGTATTCATTGAAGTTGTGGCATACTTATATTTATATTTATACTGTCATTAGTATAAATAGCACAAGCATGACTAAGACTAGTAACCTACTCTATATGTTCTATATGTTATGAAAAAGAGTTATGTGAAAGCCTTAATTGATAGTAGAGATAAATATCTATGGGGCTATTTATTGTTGACTATAGCATATGGAAGATTGAGACTTGGATTGTAAGATGAATTTATGGTAAAGAACATGAATTATCAGATGAAATCACAGGAAAGAAAATAAATATGTTGACTGATTGTGAAACCAGGAGAAAAAATATGGATATAATAGAATGAAGTTGTTCTTCTAGAGTTGAATTGGTGAAAATGTGCAGGAAAGTGAAGGTGTAGGCATAATTATGAATAAGATTAAAATATGTCAGGATCTATGAATTGGTGTCATCTAGATTACATGGGTGCATTTGACAGCAGAAATCCATAGATTAGTGATAATTGCATATTAAGCTCCAGTAAATGATAGTGGAAAAACCAGTGAAGAGTTTGGCTAAAAATTGTGCAACATCCTGAAAGAATGTGACTCAGGAGGAAAACAAAATTTTAGGTGACTTGAATAGTAGAGGGGAAAGAGACAAGACAGAAGATAAAAAATCATTGGTCCATTTGGAGACCAAAGAATGACTGAGAATGGTGACTGATGACTAATTGCTTAGAAAAAGGTCTGTTAGTTTCAGTTGCATGACTTAAGCTTAAGACTAACTATATGTACATACTGAAAATGAATGAATCAAAAAGTATGGTTGATTAGATTAATTATGATGAAAGATCGAAAATTAGTGAAGAATGTAAAGGTGCTTAGAGGATATAAATATGAGATAGATCTTTATTTGATAAAGAATGGATCTTGGGAAAAAATGAGCACGAAGAAAAGAAACAAACTGAAAGAAACTAGAGTGAATGCTACCTTGTTATCTACATAACAACCAAACTGAGTGAAAACCATGAACTGCAATTTAATATGAAACAAATTAAACCCCAAAGGGGGGAAAATGTTTTATTAGTCCAAAGCAAGCCATAGACATAAGCAGCAACTTTGAGCTGGAAAACAATTAAAACTAAAAATGAAGAATAATCCAAGACACACGTTTTCAGTTTTTGCTAACCTGGAGATGGATTTGCTCCAAGAATTCCTGAAGAGAATTAAGCTTGGCCCCTTTACTTTTCTTGTGTGGTTTTATCTTTCTGGGTAAAGATTCCTCTTCTATTATCAGATCCACGTAAATAAATTTGAAGTTTCCCACCTTGTTGTTTAGCTGTCCGGTCCACATTCCCATTGGGGTTTTACAGATGATGTCAATTATATCTCCTTTCTAGAAGATAAGCAACAGAAAAATAGAATATAAAATGAAGAATAATTTAATGAAATAACAGATTATTGCTGATTCATAAAGCTGGTTTATTTTAATTGAAAAAAGAGTTACTTTAAAGGAAAATTAACAGGTAACAATGCATATTTTCTAAGTTAAATTAGACTTGCTTTATAAATATGCATGGATTTCCACATTTTAAAAGGGTTAGTAAAATTTATGTATTAATTGAGTTATGCAATCAATAAATTACTATAGTTGCTTCCAGTACCATTCCTATAAGTTTTGAAGGGGCACTAATAAAATGACAATTGGCATAATTCTTATATTATCTCTACTGCCTAGATATATATTTAAGTTGAGGTAAAACATTAATATATGTTTGGAATATCTATTCTGTATTATCTTAGGATATCAGTAAAGAGAAGGCATATAATCTCTGTGAAAGGAAAATAAATTATTATTCATGAAAAATTCAAAACAAAACCTTTGGTTCAAACTCAAAAAAACAAAAAACAAAAAAACAAAAAACCCATTCTAACTGAATCATGTCTACTACACAAGGAAGATTATGAGGAAAGTGCCAAAAGAAAACTACCAATTAGAGAAGACAAAACTTTTCAGTTAAGCATAAGATAATGAACTGATCTGAATCAGATCTAAAGTCTGTCCATTCCCCTGTTCAATGCCACAGTGGCAAACCACATGCCTATGGGAAGATCACAAGCAAGACATCAACAATAATTTCTATTGTATTTTCCAGAACCAGAATTCAGAGATATTAATTAATTATATTATATTAATATATTACCAAAACTGCTATGGACTTCTGCAGTTTACAATTCATAATTAAATATAGTGACCTAGTCTTGGAGATAATTGGTAGATACCATAATGTGTTTGGCTAATCCAATTTAACTCTGTCCAGAATTGTAGATATTTTATATTTTATGGAAGCAAATTCAGTCATTTAGTTACGTGTCCTGTAAAGAAGTTCTTAACTGTCCTAGATGTCCCATCATTCTGTTTCATTAGATTATCCTGGATTCTACTATTATGAGAAAGAGATTAAAACATCTTGCTGTACACTTTCATATGTGTATACACACACACACACACACACACACACACACAATCTCATTCCTCAAATTAACCAGCATGTCTCATTAACAGTATAATAATCTATAGTACCAAAAATTTGGTTCCTGTTTTTGAGTGAAGTTCCATTCAAATGCTATTAAATCTGGACTGGGGATTACAGGTGCACAAAGTGGAAATTAGAACTGAATAAAACAGACCTACTCAATGCATTTTATTTGTTCTTTTGGAATGTTTTGAGTTGGCAGTATTCTCACAGAACAAAGCAGAAAATGGCTTGAGGGTTCTGGCTATAGAAAACAGTGGGAACTCAGTACAAGCCTGTTACTCCCTTGATTTTCACCCAAGGCAACATGGATAGTAGAATGACAAGCCCTGGTAATTTATAGTTGCCATCAGATCTGCAGAAAAATAAGTGATTTTAAAACATTTTTTAAATATTAAAAAAAATTCCTATAGAAAACAAAGGGAATATTGTTATTTTCTCATCAGACGAATCAATCAGGTTACTAATGCTAAACTGAATAACTAGCATGTAGATTTTGCAAAGAATACCAGCATCAAAAGCAATCTTGAAACTCATCAGGAAGACACAAGCCAACAAACTAACCAGGCCAACATAATGTTTTTTCATGTTTAAATGCATCCTGAAAGTTCAACATAAATAAACCACAGGAGCATGGACAGAATACAAAAATTAATAATTCAACTGAAATTAATAAATCAGATGAAAACAACATAGACTCTGCATTTTAAATGCACCAAGAAGCTCAACTTCTACAGGATGCTATAACTTTCACACAGTGCAGTGGCATACCAAAGCTCAACAAACCAACCAACCCACTATTGTGAGCTTTGCATTTTCCAAAGTCAGCATTAGTAACACAATTCATGAATCACAGTAGTGCACACATTTGAATTAACTGCCTGCAAAATAAGGCACATAATATGCAGCCTACTTGCCTGCAGTACATCAACTTTAACTTTCCCAAACCAAAGGAATTGGAAGAAAAAAACAACAACAATCCAAGCAGTAATTTACCAGGCAGGTGAACACTAGTCTTCTGGCTTTTTCCCCCCCACTTTCCTATCAAGATTTCACTCCTACATTATCCCATTCAGACAAAACCAATAGGAACAGGAATGCAATTATTCCTGTTATAAGGGCTGGGTTAGGTAAAGTTTGAAAGGGGGGGGGGGGGGGTCTAATCACAAGCCACAAAAACAATAGTCCAATTTTGCAATTTTGATCAGCCTTTCCAGTGTTTTAGCTGTTTCAAATGAACCCTGGAAAGGCTGATCAAAATTGCAAAATTTTGGATCAACTTTGGAACAAAACTCTAGAAATACACATTTTGTTTCAAGGTAGGAACATGTGAGTGGCTATTTCATGGTTAAAATAATTTGCACAACCCTGGTTCGTTGAGAAAAACATTTGGTGGAGGATTAAGCAGGAAAGGAGAATTGCCATCTCCATGTATGAGTAAAACTGGTTTTGAATCCAGTCCAAAGTATTTGAGTTAGCACATTATGTTGGTTATGACTTGATCCAAGACATGTAGTTTATACTATACTTGAAAACACTTGCATTAAATTAAATTATTACACTTTCAGAGTGCCTGATGGTTTTCCCTTCAACCAGTTTCACATCACTGATAAGCTCCAGGAAAAAAAATAATAATAATATAGGCAGAAGTCTCTTTTCTCCTAGGCCAAAATTATTTCAGTATTCCTAGTCAGCATTGAAACACTTAATCATGCCTTGCTTTGCTGGAAACACAGACACAAGCATCATTGCTTTTGTTAATACGGAAAAGTGAAACACTCTGTACTGCTTTCACAGCAGTAAGTCAAGTGATGTTATACAGCAGAGTCTTTGGAATCATCCTGTGAACAGATATTAGCAAAGAAACTACAACAGAATTAGTAGATAGATCTACAAAAGCTTAAAGCTTAAAGTCATTAAAGGATCTGTAGAATAAAGAAATCTCACCTTGATTTTTAGAGAGTCTGAATCATAAGGACTTGGCGTGAAGTCTGTGTGCACTCTGGCTCTGCCACAGAATGGTCCAACATAACTGATTTCTTCATCAAGTTTTAGGCTGTCTCTGTTGCTTGTTCCATCTGAACAACAAGTTACACCACCTGGAAGCAATAAGAATAGTTTACTTGTACATAAGAGCCACTTTTTCTGAGATGAGCAGTATCTAAATTTGAAATATAAATAAGTAAATAAAATCAATCTAAGATGGGTACCCTGTGAAGCCAAACTAATTCACAGAAAATCTGTGAAGAGATAGAATCATACAGAAAAATCCCTACTGCAAAGAGGGTCAGACTGTTTTTTGGTAAGGTGAGGGAACAGCAGGTTATTAAAGAACAGGGCTGTGTGCTGTAGACACAGCCTGCAAGTCCTAATTCAGCTTCCTGCCACTATATGCCCAGTAGTTACTATGATATCACCAGTGTTAATATTCATCTGTCAATCCAATAAACTTTTGTACAATGAATAAAGGGTCCTGTGTTTTTCTTCAACTCTGGTAACTTGAATACATTAAAAAAGTGATTGAGTATAATTTACTAAATTTACTATTGTAAAGTTCTGTTGAATTTATAGGACTTAGTACTACTTAACTTTGGCCGGATCTTATCCCATAATTTATTCACACATGCTGCAGAATAATTATTATTTCCAAGGATATGTTAATAGATGGAAAATTTGGTCTCAAAGTTCTGAAATAGCACAAATGTCATTAAAATGATCAAACTCTAACTTGACAAAGAGTAGTGTAAGGACTGGGGCCCAAATCTTCCTCAAGGCTGAAAACCAATGATATTTATATATTAATATTTAAACAATCAACTGTTGAATTTTTCTTCTAAATTCGGGCATTTGGGAATAAATTTTTACTGTACATGCTACTGAATATACTTTTAGACACAAGAACTCAGATGCATTGCAGAGTGGAAGTTTTAGTCTCAAAGGTTCTATATTTGGTCGAGCTGAAAAGTCCTGCTTCAGCACATTTAACTAAACACCATAATATTCCATTCAAATACACTTTTGATAACAGCAATACTGTGAATATATTTTCTTCAAAACAGCTCACAGAACAAGCAAATAATTATACCTGATAAATTTGCTTAAATATATCTGGGAGAAGACTAAATAGACTTCCCAGATCATGATATTTCTGAAAAATGTATAGGGAAATGAAGTTGGGCAACAGGAATTGGACTCAGAAGTAGGGCAATGGTAGAGAAAACCTGTCCTTTGTTTCATGACAACAGAATTTTAAAAGAAATATTAGATGTCTCTGGTTGCAGTAAGCCTTGTTCAGAATTAAACCCAAATAAGTTAAGTAAATTCATGTAAGAAACATGAGTCTGTATTGGGCAAATGTCTCCATGCACTAGCATCACATATACACTGTTATAGAATAGGCCATGTTTAGTAATGAGATAAAATAGAAATGATCAAGCAAACTTGGTGGTGGTTTAATTCTGCAATACCACATCTCATAGAGTTAATGCAATTCAGACAGTCCCTCTTTTCATTTGTAACCTTCCTATGATTTCTCATCACTACTTTAATCTTTTTTTTTTTAATTGCAGAAAGTACACTAAGCCAAAGAACGGTGTTTAGAAACACTAGGGGTTCATCTGTTTGGAAGCATCCATAAGGTTGGCTTCAAGGTAAGTTTAGTAATCTTTATGACCTCACTAGAGATGTACAAATCATTACATGCATTAATTATTGTACACTAGAGATGTACAAAACATTACATGCATTAATTATTCACTGCATCAACAGCTAAGATGGTTGATTTTGGACTAATTGTTTGGCCCAGGCACACACAGAAGCAAGCTTGATGGGCATGGCAAAAGCATTTGCGGAGGGAGGGAATGGGAACAAGGACATTGGCATGGGGGCATGGTGGTGGCAGCTGGATGCTGGGAAAATTGGGAAATGGGCAGGTGATTGGATAGGCTACACTTGAAGCCCAGGACATCAACAGTGATGATGGCTAAAGGAGATAGAAAAAGGAAGGAGCTGGGAAGATTGGGGAGGTGGGTGAGCCAGATGGATATGCCATGCTTAAAAGCAAGATTATCAGCAGTGGCTGATAATTAATTAATAATTAATTCCCTAAATTAAGGGAGGGAAAAGATGGTGCTGGGAAGTTCAGCAGGTGGGCTGGCACAGAAGAGAGGGAGAAACAAGGTGAATCAGCCTGCCCAACTTATCCCAAATTTTGTTTCATCCAAAACTCAAAAAAAACCCAAATGCTCTGGATTTCAGGTCTGCCAAACTGTAGCCCAACCTTTATAGTTCAATAGAATCCCAAAATACAATGGGTATATTTTTTTCCATTTGAAATAAAACACATTTTCTGTTTCATGCACATCCTTAGAACTCCCTGTTGAAATTATCAGGAAGACAAACACCTGCAAAGTACTGCGATGTATTTGAGCACTTAAAGTGAAGGAAACCATGTCTGTTTGGGAATATGATTGACCTAGACCTAGGACATGAAAATTGAATTGGTGTGTCAGTGAACCATTCTGGCTTAGAATAGAGAATGCTCTAGTTAAAAAAAAAAAAAAGCCTAAGATGGCATGCTTTAGTGTCATTAATCAATTCTATGAGACAGAATGACAGCATAAAAGCTTACATACGAATTTCTCAGTAAAAGTATATCATAGCAAAATCCCTATCAGTGTTTGCTATTTGAACATTGTGTCTCACCAGACAGTAGCTCATCCATAATTTTTATGTGTATTGACAATCACGTAGAACAGGTCCTAAGATGTACTTTCTATTGATATGCAATGAAAGAAAAAGAATCTCAGACACTATGCTCATTTTGGTGACTAAACCCCACCAGAATAATAGGACTCACTTCCAAGTAAATATATAAAGATTGTGCTATATGCTTCTCTTACTTTTAATTTTTAAAAAGCTATTTATATGTTAACTATCATTTTCTTTAAAAAAAATTAAGAGTTAATTCTTCTGGAATCCTCTCTAAATTGATTTTTGTCAAATAAAAAATCAGTAAAATATTTTATACAATTCCATTGTTCTGAAACAATGTGGGAACTGATATAATTAATTTCATAACATTTATAGAATATTTTTCTTAACCTTGATCTTTCTTTCTTGTAAGTGCTTCATGCTTGATTTGGGGGTTCATTTTGGATCATTGTTTTGATGAACTATCCAACCTCTTTTCACCTCCAATTTCTTTGCTTACTGTGTAACATTATTTTTTTAGATTATTTAGTTGAATCTATTCTTTCCACCCACATAGTATTTCGTGGGCAAAGCTACCAGGAATGATTAGCAAGGTGTTCTTTTCTTCAAATGTTTCACTTTCTTTTCTCCAACTGTGTCTTGTTGGACTGTGGCCAACAGTTTTTGTTTCATCAATCAAAAGGACCTTGTTCCCAAACATTTCAGACTAATTCAGACATACTTTAGACAATGATTTTTGCAATGCAATTGAGTAAATATTTTATTCTGACAATTTTTACATGCAGATTATTACTGTATAAGCAACACTGTGCTGCAAACCGATGGACAACTACTCCAGTGTCAGCTAAAATTTTCAGGAGGTAATTTGCAAATCTATGGGTTGTTTTTTGCAGATCTGGCCATTGTCTGGGTAGTTCTTGCACAGATCTTTTTCATGGTCTTCTGAATCATGCCAAGTTCCATGTAACTTCCATTTCTTAGCAGTGTTTCTCACAGTTGAAATAGCTATCTGAAACCTTTTACAGATGTTTAAAATTTATTTTATATCCAATATATGCTTTGTAAGAAATAGTTACTTCATTTTTAATTGCTCAGAGAACTGATTAGAGGAGCCTATGGGCATTTAAAGTACACAAAACAGCAATCTCAAGCTATGGGATTAGAAGAATCAGAGTATTTTCTTGCCTTTGAAACTGTCTTCACTTGGCTAATTGTAGGTCCAATAAATCACTTACCTTTTGGGATATTATTAATAACTTTACACTACTGTAAAAAAAAATAGTACTGATTCAAATCTGAAGGGTGTCCAAAGTACTGTACTTGCCATGTTCACTATTTTCTTATTGTGAATCTATAAATATGCATATATAAATAGCAAGTATGCATTCAATTTTTTTTTATTATGTAGACAGTATGTCAGCTTCTGTTCACTTACAGATTCATGAAACACATAGACTGAACCAGAGGACTAAACTTTTGCATGCAAAAGACTGGGATTTTAACATCTAGAATTCCTTACCAGGCCGATCATCTACAATTTTTATATTAGAAAAGGGGGCTGTGTTCTTTTCAGGCATGCTATTTGAATAGGGCTAACATTTTCAGCCAGTTAACATATATATACATATACTTTCTATATAATAATTTTTTTACTTACTTGATGAGCTTTGGCCGCTATTAAGACTATAGAGGCTGTCCTTGGAATCACTAGCCTTTATACAAGCTGTGGCTGGTTCTCTTCCAGGGTCACTTTCTCTATTAGAAGTAGAAAAGTTTTTTCCTTCTTCATTCTTGAGAACAAAAGAAAGAGAGAGAATAACTTCAACAGAAGAAAATGTATTTCATGCAATCATTTATCAACAATGTTCTTATTAAGAGCATGACTTTATGGGCTCTGGAAGGTAATCCATGAACTATATATTTTTCAGATCTTATTTTCTGAGAGATAGGAAGTTTTGTCCTAAGAAGAGTTGACTTCACAAGCTTCCTCTGTGAAGTCAATACGTTTCCAGAATGCTGGCACTGTAGAACTCAAAACAGCATTCTGAGAGTATATCCAGAGAATAAATCTGCACCCTCCAATCCTCCGACGTGGGGATTGCTCAGCAAGACTCCAGCAAAGCATTGGATTTGGCAGAACATCTACTTCAAAAAGTCTCTTTCCAGATCTCTTAGGATTGCTGTATAATCACTGGTGCTTTCAGCAGAGCATGTATAGAAGAGCAATATTAGAATTTCCCATCACTTGGAACATTGATTGATTTCTTAAACTTATGTGTGGACAGAATGAAGTATTCAAATAGAACAAAGATATATATGGAAGCTGTAAAAATCAGATCTGCCACAATAGAGCCACATTTTCTTTTTAAATCAAAGCTTGAGTTGTTACTTCCATCAAATTAAAAATAAATCATACCAACTTGAACCTTAACAAGCAGTTTACTATGGAGAAGTAGAATCATATACAAATAAAAAAGTAGTTTTATTAAGCAGAGTTCTAACTGCAACTTCTTTACTCATTGCTCTACATTATACAACATCCTCTTTTTACTTAAGGCACTTTTATTAATGAATGGCTTTCAGACAAGGCAGCATTGTAACAGCAAGACTTATTTTGCATGGTCATTATGTACCATTGGACAAATAATTGTGCAACAATAGTTTCACAAGAAAAAGGGAACCAGAAGAAACAACTTCATGCTAGTTGTACATCTTATTTGTAGCATAGCACACATACCAATGAAGAGGCAACATATTATTTGGAATATTACATCTAGCTCACAAATTACATAGTTGGTGAGTGGCTTCACTAGTGGATTTGCATTTCTCTGTTTTATCTTCGTAGAAAAGAATGCCTTGGGAAGAAGTTATGGTTTTCAAATACACAAAAATAAAATTTTGGCTGTACCTCAAGCATGGGAGAACCAATAACATTATCCCATGGAAAATCAGGACTTTAATTTTTTGGTTGCATGGCTGTGGTGTGAGAGTATCTAGGGAATGTAAATACAGGAAAATCTTCATGCCTGTGAGATCTAGGATTTAGCCAGTAGTTGATCCACATATAGGATTTTTTTGCTATAACACAATTACTTTGCTTTTTAAAATTTGGTTCAATTGAAGGGATTTATCAAAGGATTAATCTTAGCTGATGGCATACCCAGTACTTAGCAGCAAAGAACTTATAACTCAGGCACCTTATACTAGGCCTTATTTTTATTTTTTTTTCGTTTACCCATATACTTAGATATGGAAAACTGCAGGTATGTAAGCAAGCTACAATAAAATAATGGCTTGGTATAGTTAAAATAATGTGTGTGATCTGATCTTGTTGCTTTTTCTTTTTAGTGTATCTTTCTGAGCGGATGGTGTAGCTGGAATTGTAAGTGTATGTAAATTGCATAATTAGAGTCATGGTTGCTATAGGTGGCCTAAATACTCATTTTACAGAAATTATATATAATTTGCCACGAACCTGCATAAAAAGGGTAAAAAATGGAGCCTAAGACTCAATGTACGAAAGAAAACAAACAAAAAAGTTTACCATTTCCTCTGAAAGTGCCTTACTGTACTTTTTACCCATCTTTTTCTTCATAGTCATGGAAATGGCCCTCATCTTTTTTCCAATGCTTCCTCCATTATTGGTTTTGTTTTGCCTCATTTCTGTGCCGTCACATGTCCCATCTACTTCATCTAGCTGTTTAAAAAGAAGGCAAGAAAGAAAAGCTTGTAAAGAAAATATAAGGAACTAGTTGTATAGAGTGGATTGAGGCAGTTCACTCATACGGTATGTGTCATAAGGATTCACATGACTAGCTATTGTTTTCCAGTGCAAATTATAAGCTTTGTTCAGGCAATATGTTTGCTTGTAGATTCCAGGAAACATACCTCTCCTCTCTAAATTATGCTGTGACACAGCCAGCTGTCCATAAATAATTGAAGTTGTCTGCAGTGGGAGTCGTTGTATATACACCCAGGTTTTCACAGGAACCAGAATCCTGTAATATCAAGCTTTCCACTGCAGCCAATTACATTGTATTTGTGAATGACTTGTTTTTTCAGTGATGTCATAATGGGAATCATATGCTGGATTCTATATGTCAACATATCACCTGAAATAGAGCTCCAGTTCTCTCATAGCAAGAAGATCATGCAAGAGTTCCATCAGTAAGGATCTACAATTGCAATCACAACATTTTCACTAAAGAATAAATCTTTTGCTCTAGTGAGAGAAGAATGTAAAAAAATATTCCCCTTTCTGATTTGCCAAAAGAAATATAAACATGTCCATAATGCCAGACTAACCCCAGAACCTACAGGAGACATATATGCAAGGCGTTTGATAGAAGTGATTTGGTACCACACCAATTCCCCTTTTCACTTAGTTAGGGGCCTTGACCTTATTTTAATAACAAAAGATCTTGACTTCTCCTTCTGGAAAAGGAACAAAATTTAGCAGGCTAGCAAAAATGGACCAAAATTTGTTGGTTCTGTTACGATTCTTAGTTCATGTATGACTGTAGCATTTTAAGATCCCCAAAACATAGCAGGCACTAATATAATTAACAATAATATCACAGGTCCTCTGATCAGGCACTTTACCCCTAACAATTTGCATTTTGAATATGGATGCTGGGGTGGGGGAGGGGCGTCTTTTTTCTACAACCAAAACTGGGAGAAAACTATTTTCTTTTCCTGTTTTTATAAGTCATGGACTTTCCTCAAATTGATCAAAGTTGATTGTTTTGCAAAATGTGCCTTGCATTGCATGTAGAAAAGTCATAGGGATGTAATGTAAAAGAACGAGACTGTACAATATACAAACCTCAGATGAATCATTTGGTTTTGATGTTGAGTGATGTCTGCGATGATCAAAATTCCCAAAGCTGCTTGACCGCTATAAAAAGGAAATGAATACTTATAGATACTGGAGATACTCTTGTTATCTTTAAAATTGATTCACTATAAGGTGGAGAAATTGGTACAGGTTATAACAGGTACTGTTATTGATATATTTTCCTGTATTACTATTTGGCATATATTCAGGGATTACAAGCAAAAAAATATCTTAGATAAAGCAATCAATTATGTTTTCAGGAACAGAAATATCAGTTGTAAGTACTCCAATTTTGGGTGCAAATAGCTGAGCAGGTAATTTCAATTATATTCACCAAATGAACTAGCATACAGTGTTGTACATTCACCTTATTGCCAAGCATCGTTATAATTTTTAGGAAATAAACATAATCAAAATAATCATGATTTTAAAGTAAAAATTGTATGTTTAATGCCTCTATTATTATAAATCACAGCATATTTTTTAATTTATCAAGAATTTCTTTGTCATAGTTTCATGTCTTCCATTTGATTCTGAAAGTGTTTTATGCCAGGGTCTTAGAGAGAATGTCGGCATTTCAGTCTTTGTGTAGCAGTAGTAGTGATCTGAAGAATGATAGTTATACAATTGGCATTAACTCTGCATTTTACAAAGTAGCATACTTGCAGAAATTTCACTTTAGAAGGTGTCTCAGCCTACTCATAAATTACACATTTACTATCTTTGTTAAGTGCGATTTCTTTTACATTCCTGAAAACTAAAAAAAAAAATATTGGAAGAATGAGAATTGATAAGCAGCATAAAATTATCATTTAGTAAACTTGCTCACAATCATATATAGACCTCCAATTGTTAGCTTCAGCTCTGGTGTGAATCTTTATTTTAATTTATAGACCACATACATCTCTAATGTTCAGGAAGCCTAAAAATAATTTCACAAATGGGGATGCATTTCCTATGTGGTCTTTGTACATCTAGCTAAAGTAGGGGGAAGTTTCTTCAAAACAAGCTTGCTTTGAATTTGCCATGCTATTACTTATCATGACTACACACATACACACATAAATAATTTGTCTAAAGAACATTATTTTTAATTCAAATACTACAAAAGCAAATTGTCTAAAGTCACTTAATTCTCACTAAATTGCTGTTCACTCAAAAGACAAATACTGAATTCAGTAGCCCCACCTGAGAAACTACAGGACTTCACCTTTGAAATTACAATCCCAAACATCAAGAAGACTGTATATAATTGCAAATTATATCTCTGACATGCAATATAAAATGATACAATGTATACCATAGGTAGACAAAGATTCATATTAAGTCCTAGACTGCAGTTTGATGTATGCTCATGTAAAAATAAATTCAGTTAGATTTCCTGTCAAGCATATATATTTAGTATTCAGGAGGGTTGTTGTTGTTGTTGTTTTAATTTACATTTACTTTATACATTTACTGAAGGCCAAACTAATCATGAATCTGGTGAGGTAGCAACCAACAGTTTCTAGGCTGGAGAGAATTTTACAGAAAGGCCACCAAGTGAACAGCCAAGTGTCTGTTAACTCATAAAGTTGGGAGGAAAAGGCATAGAATTTAAAGTCTGGAGCAAATACCTATTTGAAGACTTTAACTTCTTTTCATTGCAGAAGGCAAACCATTTCTCTCTCTATGGCTTTATTCTTGTCTGCAGCAGAATCTAATTTAGCCATACTGTGTGTGAGAATCTTTGGCCAAGTAAGCCAGTTGCTAAGTAAGGAATTAAGTAAGTAAGTAAGGGATTAACTAAGTAATTAACTAAGCACATTAACTAAGTAAGGGATTAAGCTCTGGGGGCCTGCAATTTACTGGTATGAAGATTGACCCAATGATGTTAAGAGTGTGCAAGTACTTAACAAGGAATCTTAAATGAAAGGCATGATTGTGATTGGTGTCATGTATCCTTTCCCCCAGATTGTGGCCTCAAAGAACATTTCTAATCCTGCAATCTCTTTACAAAAGCTGTTTCTATTTTCATAAGTTCCACTGATGCTTTCCCCTTCCTTGTGCACCAAGGCCTCAGCTCTAATGAATTTCTCATGACTGCTACTGAAAGAAGAAAAAACAGGTATATCAATGCTTACACATATTTAATGCTATATTCTTGATGGAACTATTCCAGCAAAGCATTGATTGGCTAACCTCTATTTCTTTCTACATTTTTAAAAAAATGGGTACAGATGAAACTCTTGGACTAACAGTCAACATTTTATTTCAACATTTCCTATATTGACGTAATGACCAATGTTTTGACATCTGATAAAGAATAGCTCAGCAGAGTGCTATAGACACAGGTCCCAGAATTACAGGTCTATCAAGCTGGTTTAACTCCTTTTGCTGAACTTGTCATTCCTGCTGACCATGCTTCAAGGTATTATGGGAGACTAGAAGTCAGGAAAGGTCTGAGGAAGTCAGCAATTACCTACCATCCTAGTTAACTAGGTAAGGAGCAAGTTCATGCCATGATACAGCAGTTTTTGTATAGTCAGGATGCCTGCCGTGAACTGCTATTTTTTTGAAATGCCAGTGTAATAGTGAGACACCAAGGAGCAAATGGGAAATAATGCTTCTTGCTGCTGTTCTCATACTCAGCTGCAGCTTGGGGAAATCAGTTATCCCTTCAGAGTCTCATATGCTTTCTAAACAGAGGCCTTGGGCCATTGTGTTATGTATCTTAGCTTACTGTTGCTCTGCACTTATTAAACATTAATAAGGATTGCAGGATGGTTTTCTACCATTGTAGATAATGGGTTTGTTGCACAGGAGAGCATTAAGCAGGCTTACTTCAGCATTCTCAGCCCTAATTTTTTTCACTCCCCATTAAGTAATCAATACAGCTGCCATTTTTAAAAATGCATCTGAACACCCTGTTAACAGTAAAGAAAAATGCATGGAAGAGTGAGGGCCCCATAAAGTATGTGTCTGTGTATACGTGGGCCTATGAAACATTACTTTTGCTTGCTTCTACATTGCACATGACCCACAACATTAGCTTCAGCAAATTTCAACTTCTGGAAGATAGCATAGCAACATGCAAGCTTGCTTGCTTGCTTTCCAATGTTAACAAAGTTTTTAAAGCGAGTGCAGTCCCTTGGAAAAAGAATGGCCCTTTGCTTTTGACACTGGTATTCAAAGTCCTATAAGATTAAGTGATTCCTTTTGGCAGAATGGCTACATTAAGCAAATTAACCTCCCCAAACATAAATGTGCTTCAGGAGGGACATGGTTTGTTTGCACCCATTAAGAGCAAAACTCAGAAAGCCAAAATGTTCTTTCCAAGCTCTCAGAACTTTTTGATTGGAAGATGCACTGGAAAATGCAAGAGTTAGTCATTGGTCTCTTCAGCAGCATGTGTAAAAGTAGCTATTTTTTGCAATATATTATTTAGTTGGATTTTTTCCTTTTTTTTTTTCTTTGAATTTGTGGTTCAATGCATAGAGATCACTTTTCCTACTGGCCAGCTGATCAGACAGGAAGCTGGCTTCCTCCTACAATTAATAGCAAGGAATCAAACTAACTGGTTCCCTTCAGAGCCAACTGATTACCTGGATGTCTGGGATGAGGCTGCTCACTTCTTCCAGAAGTGAATCTCTGGGATGGATATATGAGAGGAAAAGAATAATGTGTAAGTGTGTGTTTGTATACATGTGTGTAAGAGATGTACTTTTGTGTGAATGAGTACATGGACATTTGCTATCCTGACTCCGAGCCTAAAAAGCATGCGTATCTGTGTCAGCTGTTATGTGTGAATTAGCTAATGCATTAGTGCAGCTGTGCAGTTTGTACTATGGATTATTATTATTATTATTATTATTATTATTATTATTATTATTATTTAAAGCCAATTTTGAGGCGGCTGACCCTTGATGACTCTGAGTGGCTTACATATAAAAAAGAAACAAAACATACAAAAAGAGAACATAGCAGACCAGAAGAACAAACCCCCAGTCTTAAGCTAGACAGAATTAAGCTAAACTAAAATGGGTTCCACAATCACCCTGTCCCAAGGCTTGGGAGAACAACCAAGTTTTTAGTAAATTCTGAAATAATAGTAGGAGCTACATGAATCTTTGGGCATATACCATTCCAGAGAGTAGGCACTGCAACAGAGTAGGCATGTATCTCGGGTCTCACATGATGAGACTGTTTGATGGACAGGACCCAGTATGCATCCAACCTACACCCAGAGTGCATCTACAGGAAGAAACAATTCGATTGGATTGATCATAAACAACACAAAAGTGATGAAATAAGCTATACAAGAGGGATTTTTTATTATTATTATTTATAATTAAATTTATATGCTGCCCATCTCCCCCAGAGGGTGATTCTGGGCAGCCTGGTGACTCTGGGCAGATTTATATTGTACCCTCCCCTTCTGACACACCCACATATACAGAGATCCAGAGTGTGAACTTCACACCTTCCCAAATTTACTGTGAATGAATAAGTATTTACTAGATTGCGTTTTTGGTAAATATTTATTTTAGAAAAGATTGGCTGCCAAGTAGCCCGTGAACTTTTTGTGCCCCAAAGCAAAAAATAAAGAAATTTTGTGCTTACCTTTGAACAGGGTGATATTCATCCACAGGTTTTATATTTTGGGTTTTATATGTATCAATTTTAATTTAACAACGTAAACAAATAAATATGACCATCAAGTAGTCCTCACTTGCTGACTGCAATTGGGACCAGCAACTCCATTGCTAAGTGACACCGTCATAAAGTGAAACGTCACTTGACCACGCCCACCCATGATGTCAGTTCTGGCTGTGGTTATAAAGTGAATCACTATGGTCATTAAGTGTGATATCATGTGACCACAACTTGCAACTTTCTGCTGGCTTCCCCATTGACTTTCCTTGTTGGAAACCAGCTGTGAAGGTTGCAAATGGCTATCATGTGACCATGCAACTGTTGTAAATGCATGCTGGTTACCAAGTGTCTGAATTGTGATCACATGACCATGGGGATGCTGTGATGGCCACAAGTTCAAGGACCAGTTGTAAGTCTCCTTTTTCAGTGTCATTGTAACATTACATGGTTGCTAAATGAGCAGTCGATAAACAAAGACTACCTATAGTCATTTTTATCAGCATAATTGCTTCCTTGAAACTAAGATAATATCCTCAGACTTCAGTCTTTCCACATTTATTTATGATTTAATTTTATGGCCTATGAACCACTTTTGACTGCAAAATACCTGACCTTCCTTTTGTGTACTTAAGACATGAAACAGTGCGGAATGTATATGCTTGACTGAAGATCAGTCATCTGAATAAGAAGTCAGAATACTTCTTAGGATCATTTTCCATATGACAATGTATGCATCTGAGAATACAGAATACTACATGGCAAAACATGGATACTAGATATATTTTGTATAACTGATTATATCATATTTCAGCCTTTCAAGACAGCTATTTTACAAATATTTTCTTCCAACTGGAAGTGGGGGAAGAGGGAAGAAGTAATAAACATTTTTTTTTCCACAAAAGGTCTGCCTATATTATTATTTTGTGAAAAAGTTAGGGATTGCAATGGATGTTTTGACTGATGATCATACAGGTATATGTTTTACAGCATCTCCTCTGCATAGTAGATAAGTTTGAGTGTATTATTGTATGAGAGATGGAAACATTTTCATTTTTATTTAAGTTTTCTTTTCTAAAGTGAGTTCTGGGGAAAAAAGATTTCTGAAAGTTTTCAACAAAGTAAATTTGAGTGAAAAACATCTACATGACTCTTTCTTGTCAGTCTGTAGAAACTGCAAACATAATTTTGCTTTCTATTTCATTTTGTTCCCAAATTACATTTCAGTTACCTGAAATCACTTTTACACCTCTCCATTTTATTGTACTGATGCTTTATTTTATGTTGCTTTTATTATATTTCATATAAAAGAAGTCCCTAATAATTTATTTAAGTACTTCTGATACTGGTTTCTTTTAGAGACAAGTTTATTTTGGGAAAACCATTATTATTTTACTTGTGGCATGAATATGGTCTTTCTTATGTGGCTAGTTCAGAAACTATATTTCCATTCAAACTTTCAAAAACAAGTCTATTTCCAGCTAATTCAAGATAGTACACTGTGTAGGTATTCATACAGTATATTTAAAGCTTTTCCCTCCACTCTGCCTGATTTACAGCATGGTATGTATAGATTCTGCTTTCAGTTGTTTTATGAAAAAGGTTACCACAAGGAATGGAGAACTGAAAGTATAAATGGCATACCTAAGGAATGCCATGTTTTGATCATGAGAGCTATAAAAATTATCTGGCAGGAAAGATATTATCAAATGTTATGCAAGTCTAAACTTTATGTAGCCCAATTTGTTAAAAGACTGTAGCAAAATAAATAGTGTTAACAGAAGAAACTGATCATCTGATCTGAATTCATTGAGTATTGTCTCCATTAAATTGATGATGAAACTTCTTGCTTGTTAATATTACATTATTATGAATCATGTCAGTTAATTTTATGTTTATGGGAATTTAAAGCAAATATGTTCAAGAAGATAACGTTTACATTAGATAAAGGTCCTAATCTGCCCCATCAATAACTTTCCTCACATTTTTAATACCTTGAAATAAGAAAAGTTTCAACTCTGACTTTTGTTTTACTGCATCCATGCAACAATGCCCTTGACCGTAAGTGATGGCCAACAATTCACTAATTCTTAGGAAGATTTTTTTTGTTTTTTTGGTATGTGGATAGGGGAGAGGAATTTTACTACTTTTAAATTAATGTTTGATGCATCATTTTGGTTTACCTGATTAATGTGCACAGCAAACTCGGCCACAAGCATTGTAATGTTTCTGCAAGCTTCCCTAAAGCAAAGTTTAGCCATTAATTCAATGGCATATGTCAGCTCAGCAGAACAAGGTCACTTTTCTCCTTCAAGGGGAACCTTTTTAGAAATAATAAAACTGACAGAAAGATCTCTTTTGCATGCTTTATATCACCTGAGGTTGAATGCTGCCATGAATATAGCAGGGCTTATAAACAGCTCCAGCCAACAGCCCCCTATGTTGGTGGATGTTTTGGAATCTAGACATTTTGTTGTGTTCTTAAAGTCATTATAGTTTTATGTGAAGATGTGTTATACATAATCTATAAACAAAAAATGAGTAAAGAAATAAATACACTTTTTTCTTAGGATATTTGGAAGAGGTTTATAAGCTAGTGAATAAAAATCATGATGTTGCAAATAGAGCAGGGGACTACTAGGAAGAAAAGTGGAGGAAGGAACTTTGTGTGCAGATGATTCCATAGAGTACAGACTACGTGCACTGCCGAGTGCAAATTGAGATTTGTTTTAATCTCAGTTGTTTCCATTGTTGATACTGGATCAACCATGATTTTAATTCCTTCATATAGGAAGTGATTCCAAGGTTGATAAAAGAGGAATATTTTGTCTCTTTTTGTTACTTTATTGATCAAAGTGCTGAAAAGTTGCACTATACTGAGGTTTATAAGAATTGGTGACAATTGCTTATTGATTGCTTATGCTGTTGTCCATAACTGCCTAGGTAGGGTGATCCTGATTCCACAGTGTCTCCAGTATAATAGGAGTGAAATGTTAAATAAACCTCATTGACTAACCACATCTGTGAAAAAGCCACATGATCTTTGGTGTACCCTACCATATGAATATCCCAATATGTAGATGAAGCAACCTCAGGACTGTAGCATGTAACTAATGATAACATATATATTTTTTCCTCTCATTTCCCATGGTCTAAAAACAGATTTCTCAAGTTAGGTAAGACTTTATCCTAGCTCTTAGAAGCTAAGCATAACCATTCTGTTTTATTAATGTTTTATTTACACATTTTTTCTTCTTACTATCATATTTCTACACTAATATAATAATTTCATTATAAATAGTGCCTTATAAAGCTAAGTGTTTAATCTTCTGGTTCAAAAGGCCTGTTTAGTTTTATTGGGAAACCAGGAAATCTGATTTTTTTTCCAAGTTAATTGTTCTATTGCATTATAAAATGCAAATAATACATTATAGAAAATATATAATAACTGAGTACAGTGTTATTTATACCATAGAAACTAGAAATTGTTAATTTCTCCAAGATGGCGGCAGGGAGCAGACGCCTAGTGTGAAGCTCCCAGCCATAACCTCCTTCGTGGCCTCCACCACAACCATAACTAACTATGCGGGTGAGGAGAGTTGGAGGTGCAGGATTTCGGTACGAATGGGGGATGAATGAAGAGTACCCCCGGTGTTACCTCCGTCCGAAGTGGGCCGCAGCCGTGGGGAGAGGAGTTGCAGCGGTGGCCCGGCGGCCACAGTGACTCTGAGACTCCGGGGGCTGGGTGATGAGCCCCTATGTGGCAAGGGGTGCCCCCTCCCCCAGAGAAGACGCGGGGGGACTCGAGCGGGTGTGTGTGTGTGAGTGGATGTTGAGGTTGGAGGAGGTGAATGGGTTGCTCTCTGCCTGTGTGGGAGACAGGCAGAGGGTAGGAGTGAATGGGGCCCTTCTCTCCCTGGCCAGTGAGAGAAGTCGGTGGAGAGAGGGTGAGTGTTTGTTGGGGGATTGGGAGTGGTGACCCCCTGTTGGCGCTGAGAGCGGTCAGCTGAAGTGCCACAGGGGGTGTGCAGCCCCCACCCCTTTTTTGTCTCCTCTACCTTGGTTGGTGGGTGGTATGGTGGGCCCCTTAAGTGGGAGGCCTGGAGGGGGGGAGGAGGAGGACCTCGGGCGGTTTAGGGCGGGCATTCAGGTGGTGACGGGCATGGGGCGGTATGGTGGGAGCCAGAGGGCAGGCCGTTTCAGGGGAAGACACCCCCGATGCGTTGTACCGATGGTGTGTTCCAGCCCTCAGAGCTCAAGCCCAGACCCTGGTCAGCAGGCCTACAGAGGCCCAGGTTTTCGTCTGTTGCTATTGAACACCAGGTCAGTCAATAATAAGGCCCCCCTAATTCACGACCTTATTGGGGAGGAGCAGGCTGACCTGGCGTGTATCACCAAGACCTGGCTGGCACCAGAGGGGGGAGTAGCCCTCTCAGAATTGTGTCCAGCTGGGTTTAGGGTGTGGCACCAGCCGAGACCCCAGGGCAGGGGAGGGGGAGTGGCAGTAGTCATCAGGGAATCCCTATTGGCCTTCAGGGGCCCTGCTCCACAAGTTGCTGGGTGTGAGACCCTGCTCCTGAGGTTGGGCACACGGGATCAGTTGGGAGTGCTGCTAGTGTACCAGCCTTCCTGCTGCATAGCAGCCTCCCTGCCTGGGCTGCTGGAGGCCATCTCGGGGTTGGCAGTGGAGTTCCCCAGACTTATGGTCTTGGGGGACTTTAATCTGCTGTCCCTGGGATTGGCCTCGGAGGCGGCTTGGGAGTTCATGGCTACCATGGCGGCCATGGGCCTATCCCAGCTCATCAATGGCCCGACCCAGGACAGTGGTCACACTCCAGACATGGTTTTCTTGTCGGAGCAGTGGCAGCATGATCTGGTGGGGGATTTTATATTATCCCCCCTGTCATGGTCAGATCACTCCCTGGTGGCAGGATTCTCCTATGCTGCCCCCCTCCGCAGGGAGGTGGGACCTATTCGAACGGTCCGCCCCCGGTGCCTGATGGACCCGCACGGGTTCCAAAGGGAGCTGGGGGGTGTTCCTGAGGCCTTGCTGCACGGCCCAGCGGAGGCTCTGGCTGCAGCCTGGAACAAGGAGGCGGCTGGGGCCTTGGACAGGATCGCGCCTGTGCGTCCTCTCTTGGCCCATCACTCCCGGCGCTCCCCGTGGTTCACGGAGGAGCTGAGGGAGCTGAAAAGGGCTAAGAGACAGCTAGAGCGCTGCTGGCGGAAAACTGGGGACGAATCAGACCGAACACGGGTTAGAGCTGCTATTAAGGCCTACCTAGTGGCGGTAAGGGTGGCGAAACGTCAATATTTCTCCGCTCTTATTGCATCCTCAGAGTGTCGCCCTGCAGCCCTGTTTAGGGTCACCCGGGCCCTCCTGGGAAAAGGGGGGGCAGAGGACTACTTGCAGGGTCGTGCAGAGGAATTTGCTGAACACCTGATGCATAAAATTGCTCAGATCCGTTCCCAGTTGGAAGCCAAGCGTGGAGTAGGTCCAGAGGAGTTGCCCAGGGAGCGTTCTTGCCCAGTTATCTGGGAACAGTTTGATCCTGTTGTCCCTGAGGAAGTGGACAGGGTCCTCGGAGCTGTCAGTGCGACCACCTGTGATTTCGATCCGTGTCCCTCCTGGTTAGGTGGGTCCCGGCAATGGTTAATTCATCCTTGCAGGAGGGGGTGTTCCCGAAGCCTTTCAAACAGGCTTTGGTCCGCCCACTCCTCAAGAAGCCGTCGCTAGACCCCACCCTCCTGGACAACATTCGTCCAGTTTCCCACCTCCCCTTTTTAGGGAAGGTGGTAGAAAAGGTGGTCGCGCGGCAGCTTCAGAGGATCCTGGAGGAAACGGATTATCTGGACCCCTTCCAGTCAGGATTCAGGCCCGGTTATGGGACAGAAACAGCATTGGTCGCACTTTTAGATGATCTCTGGTGAGAGCGGGATGGGGGGAGTGCATCCATCCTTGCTTTTCTTGACCTCTCGGCTATATAACACCACTGTTGCGCAAGCTGCATTGGTTACCGGTTTGTTTCCGGGTCCAATTGAAGGTGTTGGTAATTACCTTTAAAGCCCTTTATGGCATGGGACCAGGTTATCTGAGGAACCGCCTCACCCTGGTCACTTCAGCCCATCCCACTCGGTCCAGCAGAAGGGGCAGGTTGCAGACCCCGTCAGTCAGGGAATTTCGATTGGTGGGGTCTAGGCAGAGAGCCTTTTCTGCTGTAGCGCCCGCCCTATGGAACATCCTGCCTCCTGAGGTCCGGTGTGCCCCCTCCCTCATGGCCTTCAGGAAAGGTATTAAATCCTGGCTTTGCCAGAAGGCCTGGGGGCCAGAGGGGGGCCCGCACCTGTGGAGATGGCTGGTGGGATGATGGGTTGTCTCCCCCCCCCAGCATCTTACAGGTTTTTTAGGGCCATAAATTAGAGGAGATTTTTTAGGGCATTTTAATATGTTTTTAATTATTTATAGTTTTTAGCCATCTGGGAGAGAATTGTGTTTTTATTGTGAGCCGCCCAGAGACACCTGTTGGGGGAGATGGGCGGCATACAAGCCGAATAAATAAATAAATAAATAAATAAAATAAATAAATAAATACTGCGATAATTTAAATAAATTAAACCTTCAAAGATGAGAAAAAGTTTATATCAATGTTAAATATGATTTCTAAAATGTAATGAACATAAGGTTGTTTAACTTGTACAATTAATGCTAAGTATAACACTGATAAACAGTTACAAAATATATCAAATTACCAGATCAGATGAGCTGATAGCTCTACAGGTGAAACTTGAAAAAGTAGAATATCGTGCAAATGTTCATTTATGTCAGTATGGCAACTCAAAAGGTGAAACCAATATATGAGATAGACGCATTACATGCAAAGCGAGATATGTCAAGCCTTACTTTGGTATAATTGTGATGATTATGGCATACAGCTTATGAAAACCCCAAATTCACAATCTCAGAAAATTAGAATAGTGTGAAAAGGTTCAATATTCTAAGCTCAAAGTGTCCCACTCTTATCAGCTAATGAATCCATAACACCTGCAAAGGGTTCCTGAGCCTTTCAATGGTCTCTCAGGCTGGTTCAGTAGGAATCACAAGCATGGGAAAGACTGCTGACCTGACAGTTGTGCAGAAAACCATCATTGACCCCCTCCATAAGGAGGGAAAGCCCCAAAAGGTAATTGCAAAAGAAGTTGGATGTTCCCAAAGTGTTGTATCAAAGCACATCAATAGAAGGTTATGTGGAAGGGAAAAGTGTGGTAGAAAAAGGTGCACAAGCAGCAGGGATGACCGCAGCCTGGAGAGGATTGTCAGGAAAAGGCCATTCAAAAGTGTTGGGGACTTTCACAAGGAGTGGACTGAGGCTGGAGTTAGTGCATCAAGAGCCACCACACACAGACGGATCCTGGACATGGGCTTCAAATGTCGTATTCCTCTTGTCAAGCCACTCCTGAACAACAAACAATGTCAGAAGCGTCTTACCTGGGCTACAGAAAAAAAAAGAACTGGTCTGTTGCCCAGTGGTCCAAAGTCCTCTTTTCTGATGAGAGCAACTTTTGCATCTCATTTGGGAACCAAGGACCCAGAGTCTGGAGGAAGAATGGAGAGGCACACAATGCACGATGCTTGAAGTCCAGTGTGAAGTTTCCACAGTCTGTGTTGATTTGGGGAGCCATGTCATCTGCTGGTGTTGGTCCACTGTGCTCCATTAAGTCCAGGGTCAATGCAGCCGTCTACCAGGAGATTTTGGAGCACTTCACGCTTCCTTCCACAGACGAGCTTTATGAGGATGCTGACTTCATTTTCCAGCAGGACTTGGCACCTGCCCACACTGCCAAAAGTACCAAAACCTGGTTCAATGACCATGGGATTACTGTGCTTGATTGGCCAGCAAACTCGCCTGACCTGTACCCCATAGAGAATCTATGGGGCATTACCAAGAGAAAGATGAGGGACATGAGACCGAACAATGCAGCGGAGCTGAAGGCCGCTATTGAAGCATCCTGGTCTTCCATAACACCTCAGCAGTACCACAGGCTGATAGCATCCATGCCACGCCGCATTGCGGCAGTCATTGCTGCAAAAGGGGCCCAAACCAAGTACTGAGTACATATGCATGCTTATACTTTGCAGAGGTCCGATATTGTTCTATTTCCAATCCTTGTGTTATTGATGTCATGTAATATTCTAATTTTCTGAGATTGTGAATTTGGGGTTTTCATAAGCTGTACGCCGTAATCATCACAATTATACCAAAGTAAGGCTTGACATATCTCGCTTTGCATGTAATGTGTCTATCTCATATATTGGTTTCACCTTTTGAGTTGCCATACTGACATAAATGAACATTTGCATGATATTCTAATTTTTCGAGTTTCACCTGTATATTACAAAAAACTTGAGGAGTAACTGTTAGAACCATTAACAATCACAATGAATGAAATTAAAGAAACAAAGGTCATACCATCAATATGGGAAGAGGCATACGTAACCCTCATTTATAAAGAAGGGAATGACCTGAAGAAACCACAGTCATACAGATGAATCTCCCTGCTGAATGTAGATTATTAAAAAAAAAAAATCTGATTGACAGGATATCTGATTTAAAAACTGCACTTCTGTTTAAGTATTATAGTAATGTTACATGAATTTTAAAATTAATATCTTTTGTATAGATCAATGATGATATAAAAAACAGTATCCTAAGACTATTAAACTGCTACATAAAAAGGAACTGAAGGAATAAGCTAACAGAGCAATTGATACCTTAAATTAAGAATTTAGAGGAATGCATTCCTCTAATTCTACCTCATTTTTCACTTGAGAATTAAAGACCTATTTTCATATACTGCCAGAAGATTAAATAAAGATATTAAATTAAGTTTCTTGTTTCTGTTTTTATTCTTTATTTAATTTTATGGAACTCTAGGACAATTGAACCATTCTTCAACTGTTAATTACCTAAAGCATTCACAACCAAGAGGGAGCTGGACTAACTTTCCTCAGCCCAATTTCCAAGCAGTAGATATGAACTGCATCCAAAGATGAAGTGTATGAACTCAGATTTCTGTATATGAGGGCTGCCTCAGGAATGAAGTTTTCCAGAGATGTCTGTGGATTGTAAGTTGTGCTTATCAGCCTGTTCATGGATGATGCATGAACACCAAATGAATGGGGAACATAGATATTATGATGCCACCATTGCCCTTTGATTCCTTTGAGACCCCTTTAATTATTCTTAAATTCCATGATCAAATACTGGTTTTTCTAAAAAAATCAATTCATGGTTAACCTTGGGGTGAATTTTATACATTTCTTCCCACTTATCTTCTGTATTTATGTGGATGAGGATAACTATTGTGGATCAGCCTAAAGGTGAAGGTTTTGCTTAGTTTTGTTTTTTTACCATATTCCGCCATTCCTTATTTATGGTAGTACATTCTTTTGCCCTTAAAACTAGATGAAAATGTAAGGAAAAGCTGCAGTGTTTCAAAAATAAAACAGTAGGAATTCTTGTTAGTTGTTCATACAAATCCCTATAGTTAGGATTTATAACAAGTCTTACAAATCCTGCTATTTCTTACGTTTGGAAAGCAGGCGAGATGTAAATGTGAAAGCATGATAATAAAGAATTACGGATTGAAACTAGGACTCTATTTTGTATCTTAAACATGAAATAGATAGGAATCTCTTCTAAGAATTAAAAAAAAATCTTCCAAGGTGATTGCTGTTATAGCACTGAAAACAGAAATACATTACAATCAATGCTAATTTTGCATTGTTAAATTTGCAGCAGTGATGGAATTAATCTTACAGTGAATTGTTATAGCAACTCTCAGTTTGGGAGAAAACTTTCATTGCAAAATAATCAAAGCAAATTCTATCAGATTATCATATATACAAGTCTATATGTAACAGCTTTAATATATAAAATTCTTGAATACTTGTTTTTTTAAAAAAACAGATGTGAATCATTGACATTGATTATTGAAATCCATTTGTCACCATTTTCTATATTTCTTTTTTAAAAAATGCAATATTTTATTTATTAATCATTTTTTAAAGAAAAAAAAGACCAAATGAACAAGCGAAAGGAGAAAAAAATGAAAAAGGCAATATAGAAATATAATATCGGTACAGTGGTGAAGGAATTACCAAGATTATACAGTTAGTGCTTAGTCTATCACTGATGAGATATGAACCAAAGTATATTACATTACTTTACCAACATGAGTAAGGATTTGAACCTCTGAGCTGAGTGCCAAAATCTCCACTATTCGTTATTTAATTTTTTTTTAAATAGAAAAACTACTAAAAACATTATAGATAAATATTAGTTTCTAAGTTTCCCTTTGTTGTACTGAGACTGATATAAAATGTAAAAATATTTATTTTTTTTCTGAATTTCTGATTTCAGTTCTTTAGTTCTTAAAAATCATTCTTTAAATTCTTATATTTTCCTTCCTCCATAGTATGTATGGAAGCCACTTTTGCTTAAATTTTGTTAAACTTCTGTTGTGGATATATGCTGTTAATTTTGTGACTACTGCATATTCTCCAAATGTAAGTTTCTAGTTTAATATTATTGGTAATTTATCTCTTTTCTAATGTTGTGCTAAGGTTTATTCTTGCAGCCGTGAACATTTGTCTTAGGAAACTTTTTTTTTTTTTTTTTTAATATCCAGCAGTTTAAATCAGAGATTACTATAAGCAGTCTACAGCAATGCTAGAGACGAGTGGTGCAAACAATAGCCCCTCCACCAAGACTGTGAAAGAAGAATGGAGGAGCCAGTGTGAGTCATATGATGCAAATGAGGCAACTCCACCCACCCATTACTAGCTAAGCAAGTCACTTTGAAGAAAAAGGTCAGCTGTTGTGAAGACGCAACATGGAGCCTTTTGACCAGGCATTAAGATCTTTTACAAACATATGATGAACAGAGAGGAGCAAATACAGGCAGTACAGATGATGACCTCTATGGAAAGAGGCTGAGTGTAGGCTCTGGAACTAAACCTCCAGCACCACCTTCTCATAGAATCCAGATCTTGTTATTCATAGTTTAATTAACTGCTGCTATATGCTGGAAGACCGCCCGTCAAAATAACTACATAATATGGATATAACAGGCATCTCTGCAAAACATTAGAAATAACTATTAATTTCTTTTTTTAAAAAAAAATCACACTGTTCGTCATGGATTTAAATGAGTCTCTCCACATTTACAAGAGACTAGATTAAGCAACTGTTCCCTAAAGCTACTATCACAAAATGTAAACTTTTTCCATTATTTGAAGGGAGGTTTTTATGGTAGTTTGCTTCAAAATACACTTTCTTAATTACAGGTAGTCCTCAGGTTACACCAGCAATTGGGACCAGAATTGCTGTCACTAAGCAATGTGGTCATAAAGCGTGACATCACGTTACTAAATGCCAGCAATTCCAGCAGTCCTGGTTGACGTTGTTAAGTGAGGACCATGTGGGTTATTAAGCGAGGACCTCACATGACCATGACTTCCAACTTCCTACTGGTTTCCCCATTGACTTTGCTTGTGAGAAGCTGACAGGGAACTTCGGAAATTGTGATCACGTGACCACGGCTCACTGCGATGCTTTAATTGCGAGCTGGGTGCCAAAAGCCCAGATCGCAACCACATGATCATGGGGATGCTGCAACAGCTGGAACTTAGAAGTCCCCCTCATTAAGCACTGTTGCAAGTTTGAAAAGTCGCTGAAGGAGTGGTCATAACCCAAGGAACACCTGTATAATAAATGAGCATGCTTACATGCATGGGAAACTTAAAGTAATAGCAATCTTATGAGGAAAAAAGTGTAAATATTGAAAGGATTAACATGTTTTCATCAATAAAACAGAGAAGCCTTAGTATCTGGTGTAAAATTTTCATCTCCTAGTTCTCACTGAAATAAATGAGAGGATAGAGTGCTTTCCAGTCTGTTGTGCCTAAAGTATCTATGAACAATATAGGAAAATATAGGGAGGTTGATGTCTTCAATGACTTTTGATAATAGATTGTAGCCAAGATTAGTTCTCACCAGTTTAATTTACCGGTATACAGGAAATAGAAAAACAAAACAAAACAAAATTGAAGAGGAAAAAAACCAGTAAAAAAAAAATTATTGTGTAAAAGCCTTATGCATTTCAGATAAAATCCTATATCCAGGGCATTATATGAACTTGTTATAACATGTTGAAGCCAAAAACGAAATGTTGCTGGTATTTGGGATATTTTTCTTTCCCCTTTTTTCTTGGCTTTCAGTGTCTGCTCTCCTCTTTTTTGTTCTACAGGAAACAGTCTTTTTATAACCATGCACATCATTTGTTTCCACAGGGTTATAGGTATTTCTCACACAAGTCTTCACAGCCAGATATTATCTGATTTAGATTATTTTACAGAACTTGCAATGCTTTTTGGAAGATTGTATTAAAGATAATTCATGACAGACATTCTTTCCATCTTTATCACCAAGCGTAAATATACACAGTTCACAACTGGAAAAATATAGTTTATCATCAACACTTCACCATTCATTACAATTAGAATGAAATGCAAGTAAGGAAAACATTATAGTCTAATAACTTCTTAAAAATTATAAAAATATGATAAAATAATAGCTGTTTAATTTTACTTTTATCTTTTTAAAATTAACCTTCTGACATACTTTTGCAATATTAGAAAAAATAATTTAATCTTAGGGCATTTCTTCATCTCTAACTTTTCTACTTCCAACTCTCTACAGAGCAGTTGGTATGGTTCTTATGGTGGTAACTTTTATTTTATATTATCCTTCATAATACAAGGAATGATTTTGGGAAAGTAAGATAAATTTGATTGATCCAACAGTCTAATTCAAGTCCATGACTTTTTCTAAGAACTACCAGTTTTTAGTGTACTGTATTCCTTTGTTCACAAGCACATATTCATTATATCACAACCACAATATGGAGTGATAAATTGCATTTGTATGTTAAAAATAAAATGTAGCCTTTTTTAAACTGAGTTAGTTCATATAACTGGACATTTGTCTAATTCATGCACTTGAGTCAATTTAAGTGTCTAGTGCTATAACGTATGCCAGGTAGATGGACTCAGTTACAGTGGTGATGAGTGCACTATTGGAAGACCTGAAGGACCAAGTTAGGGATAGATCGTCACAAAGAAAATCTATCTATGTGGTCACTAAGAGTCAATCATGACATGATGGCACATAAGTTATCTTGCATGCAATGTTTAATATGCATCTCTGAATATTAAATATCTTAATTACATGAGGCTGCTTCTTCTCTTTGTAGGAGGTCAGATACATACTTTGAGTTTTCTAGAATTAGCTCTGTCCAACTAAGATCACTAGAAGAATCTGCTTTGCAGTGTTTTCCTTTATGCTTGAGGACAACTATGTAGATCTGTTCCAATCTTCCAATGGACGTTTGGGCATCCATCCAATCTCATCTGTCCTGAAACAACTATGGAGTTCTGAACTGACTGTAAGGCAACCTGTAAGCCAAAGAAGCACACTTTCTTTTGTTCTAAAAGTATTCACATAAAGAACTATACCAAGCTACTGTATTTCTTGCATTTTTCTTTAAATACACCTCTTGTTATATGAATTGCCCCCAATGAAGAGCTCCAACTTTTAACCAGCTTCCCACTTTTTTATGTCAGTTCTGCTGTCAGTTTTCCATTGTTACACCACCTCTTCTTTCTTTCGCTGCCTGTTCCTTCACTTTTTAATATCTGCTATTGCCTTCATAGTTTTGCACTTTTTATAAGGCTTAATAACTGTATTGCCAAGGGATGTATATTGGGAAGAAAGTAATCGCCTTTTTAAAAAATGTGGGGTGAAGAGAGCTACATATGCAGGTTGAAAAATTGAATTGTATATATGAAGGGAGAATTTTAAAAATGTCCAGCAGAGAAACAGGAGGGAATTAATTCTTCTCAATTAATTCTATTCTTTATTAATTTTACTGAAAAAGCCTATGGGAAAACTTTGTAATTAAATAGGATAGTAATTAACATGCCACACATTAGTTTTGAAACACAATTTTAAATGTCCTAAACTACTTTTGGGGGTGTAGCTGCTGACCTACTGCTCAAAGGCACATGTGGCCTTGGCCCAACAAATCAAGCTGCATATTCCTATTCTGTATGATCCCCAAGGCTTTTCAAGCTGTTTACATGCTGTCAGTTCATCTGGTGGTAACTGGGATCAAATATTTTCAGTAGTTATCTGTGAGCTCTGCAAGGTACTTTCTTTTTAAATATGGGAACTAACAATGCTCTTGCCCTTATAAACCTACCATTTTACTTAATTTTTTTTTTTTAAGTGTGTGATCATTGGAATTATTTTGATCATTTTATTTAATTATATTATTTGTATGTATTGTTCTCCCTTAAACTTGTAGCCTGTAATCCATACACATTAAAATAAATAATAAAATACACCTCTACCATGAATTAAGGTACAGAGGAGAGCTAAAATTAGTATTGTACTGTGCAATAAGAATATACAAGAAGCAGATGTTAGGCTCAAACTGATACTGAGAGATTATTAACAGTTTGATAGGCCAAGAACTAAATGTATGAAGAAGAAATCTGCCTACTGGCTGAACTCAATGGAGTTCTCTAGACTAGCCCCTCAGAAATGCTTCTCTGACATATTTATCATATGTACTCCTGGTATTCGCAGAATATAGAGTGTCTCTGCCTTCAACTGATGTTAAGGAAGATGGTCTTTCAAATGTCATTAAATAATACAAATTCCTCTTTGGCCTTTTAAATACTGAATGTTTCACATAGCTGTTTCACAACCCTACCCAATGCTTGCTTGCTCTAATATGCATATGCTTATGTATTATATTTATTTAAGTTGTAATATAAAAAGTCAGCCTGTGAAATCACTTTCACAATCTAAAGCTTCAGTCTGCCATTTTGTATACATTAGATAAAGATACAAAAATATAGCACTAAGGTTCCATGTTATGCATAGTTAACTAGAAGTACATCTTCACTGAACAAAGAGAGACTTTTTCTGAGAAAACATCCAAAGGATTAGATAGGAAAGAAAGAAAAGTTAAAAACAAATAGCCATTGGAAAGAAGCCAAGAGAGAAACAGGAAAAGTAAAAAGTTATTATAAGTATATATTCCAATATCTAAAAAACACAATCATTGTTTGATTAATATTGAAATTGCTAAGTGTACCAAAACGTTATAGTGCTAAAGGCTGACTAGCTGGGAAGACTCACAAGGAAGTAAATTGTGAAATTCTCCCACACTTTTTATGACTATAGACATGTACTTAAATGTTTCCCAACTATATAGTTTGTTTGCTAATAATATTGCTAGGAGAAGCAAAATTGCAAAATGCAATTTGACAACTAGATGGTTGTAATTGTCAGCTAGATGTAATGGTTGTAATTTTCCACTCAAACACTTCAAATAACAATCAGTATCCCATTTATTCGAGTATTTATATGTATAGTAAGCAAAATCAGCACAAAATGATCTGAAACTAATAATATAAGGAAGACCACTTTTTACTGGTTTGCTAGCATAGCATCAAAATCATTTTGTACGAAAAGTTCTCAAATATTTCTATAACACAAATAATAAACATATATCAGGCGGATAAAATCTTTCCATTCATTTGGATGTTAAATAAACTGTAACATTTTGTAGAGAAAATGGGGAAGAGAAAGGCTAGATAGCCAGTCTTATGGTTTACTAAAGTAATATGTGCCTTGTGGTGGCCATGTAATATTCACATGTTAATTCAAAATCTGGTCATGTGCTTATGGTGAATGGAGTTCTACCACAGATTATAACTTCTTCCAGTATGATAATGGTCTGCACAGATCAAATGTCTGAGTAATATTGTGGCATACTTGTATGCCAGCTTACAATAATATGCCAGTTTACAATAACAAATGTAGTAGCTTTTGCATCATTAAAACAACCACACAACAGTTGCAAAAATTGTTACTTCTTTATGAATTCAGAAAAAAAGGTCTTTTATTTACATCCCCATATGTTAAGAAGCATCTCTTTTGAATTCTGCACAGCCTAGACTTGTTGTTCATTATTATTCACATAAGATTAAATAACTGCCTCCATAGGTTAAAGAAACTAAGATAGGTGTTTTGCAGCTAGATTTGATTATATTATGAAACCACGATTTAAGATTTGTATTGTCTATATATTTGTCATACTATATCAAAGTAGGGGATAGTTTCTGCCTTTTAGGATCAACCATCAATAATAAAGGAACAAGCAGTCAAGAAATAGGGCACAGACTAGCACTTGGTAGAGCAGAGAATAGAGAATATTGGAAAAATATTCAAATGCCATGATGTGTCTATACCTACAAATATCAGAACTGTGCAAGCCCTGTGATACTCTGTGGAAGTGAAAGTTGGACTTCAGAGAAGCAGGATAGGGAAAGTATTGACACTTTTGAACTTTGGTGTTGGAGAAGACTCCTGAGAATATTGTTGGCAGCCAAGGAAACAAACCGATGGATCATTGAACAAATCAACCCACAGTTCTCACTCGAGGTACAAACAACCAGGCTCAAATTATCCTACTTCGAACACATTATACAAAGACCCTTGTCTAGAAAAGGCTCTAATGCTGGGAAAAGTAGAAGGAAAGTATCAGGATTTTCTCATGGGAAGAAGGTCATCCCGTTCCCTATACAAAAACAGGTGTTGAGATTATTCTATGAGTTAATGTAAACAAAGCATCTTGTGACTCTGTTATGCTTTTTACTGCCACCTACTGTAATGTGTATGCTAGTTATTCAGTGGGGGGGTACATGCTGGCAATATAACGGGAGGGCTAGATGCCCAGCCTGTCAGTTGTCTTGTATAGTTTGATCATATAGGTTTTATGGGTTATGTAGTTGTTAACTAGTAACCAAGTAGTGTACCTCTTCTCTGAGAGTGTTTTTTTTAGTTAGAGACTTTGTTGTGGATAAGTCTTGGATGCTACGATGAGAAGAAGTCTTTGTTATATCCTATATTTTGTATGCAACTTGTATTTTATGAAGTTTTGCATTTTTATCAATAAAGACCAGTTAGTTTATATTTTCTGACTGGATTTTCTTTGGAAAGCAAAATATGGATATTGCATTTTGCAAGCTCTCATGCTGATGTGTAATTTTCCTGAGAGTAGGATTTTTGGGACCTTTGCTGCACTCTGCACAACAGAAAGAGAAGAAGATGACCAGCAGCAAGGTGGATGTCCTCATTTACAGAAACGATGAGTGCACCGTTGGGAGACATGAAAGAACAGGTTAGGGATAGATCATCTTGGAGAAAATCTACCTATGTGGTCACTAGGAGTTGAAAATGACTTGATGGCACATAATCAGTTCTATTATTATGATATATTCTATATCTATTATGCTCAACAAATCTTTGTTCAGTGCTTTAGATAAGCACAATGAATAATATCAGTTATTGGTTTATTTGTTTTGTTTCCTGTCTACAAAATTTAAATTAGTGAAAAAAGGATTGTTTGATTCATCCATATTCTGTTTCAAGAAAGTCTTCACTTACTTTAATTGGTATTAATAGAATCGGTTCATGCTCTATTCTTTTTCTGTAAGCAGATAGCAGAAGGTATAATCCAGTTGGGTTGGAGGTAAGGGACACCTTTTCTCATAAAAGTATCAACAGATATTCTGAAACATCAAGTAGTCCAGATCCATTATATGCTATCTGAATGTAAGGTATCTAGGGTCTGAACTTTCTTCTGTCATTAAATTAATTTAATTATTTCCAACAATACCTAAGCTCATAGTTTTAATAGTAGAATATCAGCTATAATGATAATATCAGAATAGACAAGATTACATATGACCTCAAGAAATTTTTTTAAAAATGGTGTTTATTACCCATCTATTTAAATATATGATTATGTTTAAACATACAATGTATAGTGATAAGTTATGACAGGAATTGTTATAAAAAGAAAGAAAAATGGATCATATTAAATACATTTCTGCATTAATGCAGAATGTTACTTTTCTAGTAATGGGAAAAAAGGAACAGAAAAGTGGGATATATGAATCAGAAATAATAATAATAATAGTGTTACTTCTTCTATCTTCTTTGAATAGTGCTCAAAATTGGGGGCACAAGCCTACTATAATCATATTTAAATTGTACTAATTTCAATGAGATACATAATTCTACTGTTCAACAAACTTAAATTCTGGCTAAAATTCTGTTATTGGTTTATTTCATGATGATTCCTTTTTTAAAAAATGATATTATTACAAAAGGCAGAGTTGGATTACTAGAAATGATGTTCCAGACAATAAATTATCACTACAATGACAATTTGAAGACAGTTATTAGCCACACATTTTAAATTAATGCATAAATTAAATTAAAATGCATATAATTATAGAGAAAATAAGTCCTTTATCAGTATTGGGCTAGAAGTTAATTTTTAATTAATCTTTATTTTGTAATGTAATATTTAATAACAAAAAAGAGCTACCTATGTGAGAGTTAAAACAACTTCCAAAAAGGTAGATGTGTTTTGTGAAAAAACAAAGAAATATGATGCTCTTAAAATACTGTACAAGCTTATGGGCATCATAGTTCACTTCATCAGATGCATGGAGCATTATCCTACAAAAGTGTATAGGCCATTGGGTGAGGCTAAGGGGAGGTGAAAGTTATTACCTATAGAATCTGTATTTACAGTATAGATTATGGCCAACAACAAAAATGTGTTGGTATGACACAAAGGTTTTTGCATTAACCATACATACAACTCTCCAGGCTTGGTTCTGAAAATGATATTCATTTGAATGATAGATTAGTACATTAAATGAAAGACACACACCTCTCTGAATTAGGACAATGGTACATTTTCTAGCCTTTATCAATCTTTGTGCTTAGCAGAGCAAGTTAAAAATAATTTCTGGCATTGTTTTGTTCTCTTGATATTTGAGAATGAGATAATATATTTGAGGACATTAACATCAAGACACAGTGATGTTTGCCACCCTATTTCATCTCAGCAGCTGTCCTCAAAATCAACATGTGAACCTGTTCACAATCCTAGTGAATAAAGAAAAGTGGGCAAAGCTTTTGAAGCCTATGACCATAAAACTATATAGCCTAGGCTATTTTAAATATACTAGAACTGATTTCCAATCTGACATTCAGCCTTCAAATGCTAACATCTCTTACCTTTGTTTTTTGTGACTTCTCCTTATCTGAAACATTGGAAGGTTTTCTCTTCAACATCTTAAAATACAGATTTATTCAAATATTACAAGGCAAGTGTTGCTTGTTTATTCTCAGACCCAAAGCATACTGAATGATATACACATAGCTCAATCAGCTAAATAAAGCTTCCTTATTCTTTATAGGATGTGGCTTCACTCAGCTCTGTCAGATCTTCAGCTGATATATTCAAGACAGGAAGGAAGACAAAAAGAGAAGTAGAAAAAGAAATGGGTGAAGAAATAAAACCTTAGGGTACACATTAACACTAACCTTTCAACTTCAACATTTTAACCCCAACATTTATTTTAGGGTAACTAACAAAAGTTGGCTGCATATGTACAGGCAGCATTTGATGGAAAATGTGATCATTTAAGGAATCACAAGTGCTGAAGTCCATTTTATAGCTTTATCATTCATGTACCACAGCAACCTGCATTGTTATATTTTTCAAGCTAAAAACTAATTAGCATGTTATTTTACATATGTGAGTATAAATATAAAATTCTATTTTCAAGATTATAACTAATCTATTTGCATTCCATTTGTATTTATATTTTAGTATCCGTCATTAAGGAGCAACAAGAGAGATTGTTTGCTTCATGCTTGGCTTCCTTGATTTGCCACTGTGGAAAATAGGATGACAGAGTATTCAGAATGTTCCGTTTTTCCCACATTTATTTAAATCTTCACGCTAAGCTCTGCACAGAAATGTATATCTATGTGCAAATGTACGTATAGGCCATGTAAAAAGTTAAAATTATTCATTTTTATCTGAAAGGAGATTACTCATAAGCAAATATTTTTCTTACCATGAAGAACAATGAGAAAGCATTAAAAGTTTTTAGGAATATCTCACCATACATTTTAGTCAGATTCTACTATTATTTGTTTGTAGTGTCCTACACTAATAAGGACTGCTTGTGTCTCCACCCATAAAATGCAGAAATTTCATTGGTACCATTATTTACAATATATATCATGTTTGTGAGGCCAATACTGACTTCAGAAAAAAAAATGTAGTTGTACTACACTCTTTTGGTTCTGTTGTGATATCTGTATAGTGCATTAGTCAAGGTACTATCATGCACACATAACTTATACACAAAGAAAAAGTTGAGTATATATAGGTTTATACACACCAACAAGAACTTAAATAAATTGTTAGCCAGATCAAAGAGGACAATTTCTCCACCACCATCACCTCATGTTCTTCCTATACAGATTTAAAAATCTAAACAAAATTTCAATCACATTATTATTAATATTTCACGCCTTCTGCATCCTCTTAAAGCAGCTTACATATACAACAGGAAAGAAATTATAACAAAAATATTGAAAAGCAATCATAGAATTTTAGCTATTAGTTAAGATGAACAGAAATGCACACTCAGGCTTCATTCTTTAACCAAGCTTTTCCTGAGGTTTTAAGTTGTTTGACTTGTGTTTAAATCAGAGGTAATAATCTATCCTGTATTGAAATGAGTCACAAATGAAATTCTTAGAAAAGACAAAAACAACTCATTCTCATACATACTGTATGATAAGGGCAGCTGAAATGCCCATGTAGAGACCTGACAACAAAATAATAGAGAATAAATGCAAAGAAAACACCACCCACCTAGTATACATTTATCATACAATTTGAAAATGTGCATTCTGTGTTTTACAGACATTAAGAACTGCAATTCTAAATGTACATTCCATATTCCAACTACTTTTAAAGAAATGTGTAACTATTAGAAGGAATCAAACTACTCTGATCATTCAAACATTACTTCTTTTTCTGTGCACCATTAACATCTATATGATTAATAAAAACTGAATTCATATGTAGACTTATATATGAGCTCCTTTCACCAGATTATTTATTGTTAAGTAGGAAGAAAGAGGCCATTTCAGGAGATATAGTACCCACCCATATCTATTCTATTTCTTCATGCATCAAAAAAATTATAGCAGTTTGAAGGCTGACCTAATTATCTCTTTGTCCTTGAAAGACTGACCTCTGCACTAGTTGTAGAAAATGCCAGAGTTAAAGACCAACACTGGTAATATCACAAATAAATAATTAACTTAAACAGGAATTCTCAATGAATTCTAATGGTTCAGAAGCTAATATATTCTTATATTTTTAATTTTCAAATGGTATTTAATAAGAAGAATGGAATGCAAAATATTGATTGGAAGGCGGAGTAGGAGAGTTGGAAGCTTATGTAATACCATGGATTCGCTCAGAGAGAGAATTATAAATGTCACCAATATACACAGAATACTTTTTTAATTCTCTCTCCTCATATTCATATGCACATATATGTATAAAAATTGTCTGCTTTAATATATATATATATATATTAATCCTTACATTTCTGTACTGAAAATAGCATTAAATCCTCACACAGAGTGTCACCTTTGATAAGGCTACATACAAGCTTTTCCTTGAATACTGTTGCATACAAGTGGTAAACAGAGTCACTGGTATTAAAAACATCAAATATTAGCTCAATGTGGATACCCAAATTAAAATAACTTCCTTTGACTTTCTCTAGTGCAATAACTAATACATTGGAAAACGACTAAGAGATAATTACCACTAGAGCTTTTTGGCTATTCATAGGTTCCAAACATATCATAGACCTTCATAAATTACCTCCAAATGTGGTATCAATGGTTTTCAGACATATGATCTATGGCTACTGTAAGTAAATAAACCAGAATGGCTTACCAGCAGTGTTAATTCGCCAAGTACTTTCAACTGCTGGCTTAAGTAATGGTGAAAATTTCATGGAGAAAAATTAAACAAATGCAATCTTTAGATTCCTGAAAAGATGTCAGAGCATCAGTTTTTGCACTTACTATATACAGGTGAAACTCGAAAAATTAGAATATCGTGCAAATGTTCATTTATGTCAGTATGGCAACTCAAAAGGTGAAACCAATATATGAGATAGACGCATTACATGCAAAGCGAGATATGTCAAGCCTTACTTTGGTATAATTGTGATGATTATGGCGTACAGCTTATGAAAACCCCAAATCCACAATCTCAGAAAATTAGAATATTACATGACATCAATAACACAAGGATTGGAAATAGAACAATATCGGACCTCTGCAAAGTATAAGCATGCATATGTACTCAGTACTTGGCTTGGGCCCCTTTTGCAGCAATGACTGCCGCAATGCGGCATGGCATGGATGCTATCAGCCTGTGGCACTGCTGAGGTGTTATGGAAGACCAGGATGCTTCAATAGCAGCCTTCAGCTCCGCTGCATTGTTCGGTCTCATGTCCCTCATCTTTCTCTTGGCAACGCCCCATAGATTCTCTATGGGGTTCAGGTCAGGCGAGTTTGCTGGCCAATCAAGCACAGTAATCCCATGGTCATTGAACCAGGTTTTGGTACTTTTGGCAGTGTGGGCAGGTGCCAAGTCCTGCTGGAAAATGAAGTCAGCATCCCCATAAAGTTCGTCTGTGGAAGGAAGCATGAAGTGCTCCAAAATCTCCTGGTAGACGGCTGCATTTACCCTGGACTTAATGAAGCACAGTGGACCAACACCAGTAGATGACATGGCTCCCCAAATCAACACAGACTCTGGAAACTTCACACTGGACTTCAAGCATCGTGCATTGTGTGCCTCTCCATTCTTCCTCCAGACTCTGGGTCCTTGGTTCCCAAATGAGATGCAAAAGTTGCTCTCATCAGAAAAGAGGACTTTGGACCACTGGGCAACAGACCAGTTCTTTTTTTCTGTAGCCCAGGTAAGATGCTTATGACATTGTTTGTTGTTCAGGAGCGGCTTGACAAGAGGAATACGACATTTGAAGCCCATGTCCAGGATCCCTCTGTGTGTGGTGGCTCTTGATGCACTAACTCCAGCCTCAGTCCACTCCTTGTGAAAGTCCCCAACACTTTTGAATGGCCTTTTCCTGACAATCCTCTCCAGGCTGCAGTCATCCCTGCTGCTTGTGCACCTTTTTCTACCACACTTTTCCCTTCCACATAACCTTCTACTGATGCGCTTTGATACAGCACTTTGGGAACATCCAATTTCTTTTGCAATTACCTTTTGGGGCTTTCCCTCCTTATGGAGGGTGTCAATGATGGTTTTCTGCACAACTGTCAGGTCAGCAGTCTTTCCCATGCTTGTGATTCCTACTGAACCAGCCTGAGAGACCATTGAAAGGCTCAGGAACCCTTTGCAGGTGTTATGGATTCATTAGCTGCTTAGAGTGGGACACTTTGAGCCTAGAATATTGAACCTTTTCACACTATTCTAATTTTCTGAGATTGTGAATTTGGGGTTTTCATAAGCTGTAGGCCATAATCATCACAATTATACCAAAGTAAGGCTTGACATATCTCGCTTTGCATGTAATGTGTCTATCTCATATATTGGTTTCACCTTTTGAGTTGCCATACTGACATAAATGAACATTTGCATGATATTCTAATTTTTTGAGTTTCACCTGTATATTGTTCCTCTTCCTCCTCCTGGGTCTCTAGCACCTGATTCCTTATAACCTTTGAGCCCATGACAAGTTGAATTCTTGATTTCTTTTGGATGCCAGTATTGCTTCCAATTATCTGCATGCCACAATTATCTGCAGCATAGACTGGCTCTAGGATCCTAATTACCATAGTTTTTCTGAGCAATGATAACTGTATTCCTCAAACTGTTCAGCTAGTGACATTTGACAGTTACTGGTTTGATTCATCTCACAGCAGCAGAACTGAGCTTCAGCATTGTCAGTGGCTGATGAAAACAACTGCAATGGAACCAAATAAACAGGTCCACAGTTTATACTTATCTCTCTTTCAGAAAGGGTCTTGTACTAAGTATTTGAAAAAAAGAAAAAGAAAAAACTAAATTAAACATGCACTAGACCTCCTTCAATGTTACACAAATTTGTTTTCTGTCAGTCAGCAACTAGTTTAATTGGACAAATGCAATAGCTGATGCAGTCCTTGAGGACTCACTTCTGCTGATTTTTCAGCTTTACTGTTAAACAAGTTTGTAAAAAAAAAAAGTGCTTGATGAGTCAGCTACAGCTATTCTCACCACCATAATTTGCTGTACCCTCACTGTTGCTGGGCCGCAAGACCAAAACAGATGTCAGTCCAGATATACTGGAAGTAAGGAAGATAACAGCAGTGGCAGGAGCTGTCATGCTCCTTACTGCTTTTTACAATATTGCAGTGAGGATGCTGATTGAGCTAGGGTTTTTTTCAGGACTGTTACTTATCTACTTGCTACATACCATGATTGCTACTCATCTTCTCTACTGACTGCTACCTTCTGTCCAGATCTAGCCTTCAGAGGTTTGAGGGGAGGTGCCCTTCATTGCTATGGAAGGTACTGAAGAAGCCCTGCCCACAATTCCCTAAAAGTTTGGTGGTACATCTGGAAATCAGAGCACTACCATATCTTAAGTCTTAGCAAAATATTTTAAATATAAGTACAACATCTACTGAAGATTCATCATTTTGTAAACAGAATCTGGATTTTTTATACCACTGACTTTTAAAAAGACATTACCTGATTTTGATGATGTATAATTATATATAAGATGGTGAACAATAACTTTATAAAACTGAAAACAAATTTTTTTCCTTGAGTAGCCAAGATAATGGAGTCCTTCCAACTTTATAAATGAACTATGTAAAGCACCCATAGGGTAAGGCATGATGGACAAGGTATTTGAGCCATGAATGTGACATTACTCATGTTCACATCTCAGAACAGAATTGAGATCAACAAACATGTTTTCGGATTAATAGGGAAACTCAGTCTGTTGACAGTAATCTCTCTTTCTCCAGAGCCATTTTCTACCAGTAACAGTTCAAGCTGAATTAGTTTCTTAATATCAGAGTATCACAGTGTTGAATTTTTATAACATTAAAACTTGTCTGTGATAAACTGAGGTCCAGTTGATCTTTCTCTCACACACAAAGTCATATATGTATTATATATGAGAATATTACATTTTAGCGGTAATAAAACAATTTTGTTTGTTCTTCCTTCCACCTGCTTCCCCCAACAGCTGTTGTTGTTATTAAGTCCCAAATGTTCTATAATCTAATATTTCTGACCCACAAGAAATTAAATGCTGCCAGGAATAAGATTATCACGAAATAACTCCCCCTAGAAGTGAGATCAGCTCTATCCCTCTTAACATTCCACAAGTCCCTCAGGACCCGACTATGTGATCAGGCCTGGAGGTCCTAGGGGACTGGGGAGATTTTGCAATGGCTCCCTTATTAATTTTATCCCCTCCTGTTTTGTGTGTGCTTTTATAGATTTTTATTTGTAATTGTTTATATATTTACAAATGTTATGTATTTAATTGTTGTACGCTGCCCAGAGTCACTTTGTATGCGATGGGTGGCTATATAAATATAACAAACAAATAAATAAATAAATAAAACACTAAAGTAGACTTAATGCACTTTAAAAAGACAAAGAAATATCCCTCATAAACAGTTCCCGATAAAATCCTGGCCCTGTCTACCAGCTCTGTCCTATGTACATTTTAAAAAATCATGAAGGGTGGCCATCAAAACATTGTTCACAACTAAATGAAATTAACAAATGCCCTTTGGAATGAGATTCTACCGAGATCAGATGGCCCCCCAGTCTGCTATTGTTTAGAAGAGCCATGAAGACCTGACTCTTCACCCAAGCTTTGGTGAGGGAGAGTGAAGCCCCTTGATTTATTTCCATCTGGTCTGTCATTCTTGTCATCTTTTATTCTTTTCCCTTCCTTTTGATTGGTTTTATTGCTATTTCTTCATTTTGATTGTTGTGAGTTACCCAGAGTTATTGGGAGTTGGGTGGTATACAAGTTCAATAATAAATAAATGAATTTAAAGGTGTGGATTATTTGCATAAGGCTATGTTAAACATGATATTTATCATTACTTTTGCTGATGATGAGAAAATACCAGAGCTACAGTTATCTTTGGTTACCAGTTCACTGACTATTCATACTATATTTTTAACTCCTGGTAGATCAGTTCATTTCATTTCTGACTGTATATTAATCCAAAATGCACAGGAAAAAGAGACATAATTGTCTAATAATGGATTTAAAAAATGAACTTCTTTTAGTATTGTGGATATTGTGTTGCTAGAACTAAAAAAACAAATAACTCAAGAAACCTCAATAGTACATTATTTAATGCTGGGGATAAACTGTGGAAATCTTTGAAGCCATTCTTTCATAAATAAGCTTTTAATTTCCCTGATTATTTAATACAGTTTCATGGTCTGTAATATAAAATGTGACCATGAGTTCTCTATGTCTGTGATGAGTTCATTCCTTTAGTGGCCTAGTGTAGCCCCTCACCTCTTTTCATGCTGAGGATCTGTGCAGTGTATCCCCAGATATGGAATGCTATTTGCACGATGGAGATAGAGCGTGCATGCCATTTTTTGACCTTGTCTACAAGTATGTATGACTTAAGTAAATAAGTGAAAAATGGCAGTGAAACTGGAGAGTGAGAGATAATATTAATTTTATATGCACCCTCCCAATTGTTGCTTCTCTTAATTGTTCCTTCTGTCTTGCTAAAGCCAACCATAGCTATTCCTTTGATGGGATGATGATGGTTCCTGTTATCTATTCCTATTCAAAATATGCTCTTTGTCGTTGTATGTTTATTTGAGAAATATTTGGGGAAAAAAGATATTTGAATTTTTAGTGATACAGAGTAGGCTGAAGGCAGATGAAACTCAGATTTTAGTGGATACCATAGGATAATGAACATTTGAATGATTATATGTAGACAAGTATGCTCAGGTTGATATACATGTAGTATGGTGATTGAAGTGTTCAGCTAAGATGGGGAAGACCCAGATTCAAGACCATCCCATGTAAGCTCATTGGGTGATTGGGCCACTTGCTATCTCTCATTCCATGCACATGATAATTACTGGGGAGGGGGAGGAAGTGGTTATTTTGAGCTCTCTATTTAAGTGCATGCCTGAATGGGGCTTATAAATGAATAGCATAAGATGCAAGTAATTGGGATAATGTTTCTATTGATGTATGAGAATCATAACAAACAATTTTGTAAGTTTGGAGGCTTTAATTTTAATTTTTAATATTATTAATTTTAATGTTAATTAATTATAGCAATATCGCAGCAGATAATAATAATAAAATTATATATATATATAGGATTGATATTTCTCTGATTCAAGGGACACCTATGCTAATAAATAATGAGAAATAAAATTATCTACATATCTGTAAGATATCTGTAAGACTTACCCATGAACTTGGGAGTTCCACATCTGTGACAGAGCTTGTAAGTTGTGGCTGATGAGAGCAACAAGTACATTTTTCCCACTCTTCTATCCTTGTGGTCAGGAAATCATAGGGACACAGCTGAGTATCTGGGAAAGATTTCCAGCCACTCCAGAGCTGAAATTCCACTTCAGAACAGGTGGCAATATTTCCTAAGTTGTTTAGTCCAGAAATGTAAGTTGTATCTGGCAATGCTGAAATAAAGTCTGTTCTAGGCTCAATTTCTTCCTTTAGTCTTGTACTCTCTTTCAATATTTTTTTGTCCTGGTATTTTGTTAATTTCATACATGAAATTGGAGCTTCATCTTCACCTTCAGAGAGTCCAGGATCTTGTGATGGTATATCTTGGAAAAAATGTATTAAAAAAACATTTAAAATAACGCTTGCCTGATCCATTTATTTACTCATTTACATACTTTAATTTTCTTGTCTCCTGCCCAACCCAAGATACATTTAAAAATAATAAAATAAAAAAGACATAAAGGATAAAAATGTGGTCATTTCAGAGAACACCTAAGCTGTATCATTATTTATTGATTAATATTTCTATCTTGCCTATCCTCAAATGTTACCAAGATGACATACAATAAATTGGATAAAAAAACATAAATATCAATTATATATTTAAAAAATCAGTGTACCACATTAAACAGTAAAACATGATTAAATCACTACTAGAGATACAAAGGGACAAGTTGAAAGGGTTCAACCAGAAGAATAACTAAATGATTTCAGCTTGCATATCTAGATTTTATACATATATAAATATTTTTATATTGATGGCTGAAGACCATGAAAATGGAAAAGATATGTCAGTTTCACATAAATAAATTGATTTTTTTCTGCAATAGCTCATACATATTGTTCTGTTGAAAAAGTTGTCTGCATGTATTTTGAGTTTACTTGGAGCTGCTCAACACAGTGCATACTTACATTAACATGTGATAGAGCATGTCTTAGATGCTAAATCTCTCTCTTTCTCTTTCTCTCTCTCTCTCACACACACACGCAAGTGGCCCAGCATTCAAATGACCCTTTTCCTGTTGGCATTTGGAAAGTTAATAAAGACTTGGCTATTCAAACAAGTTCTGGGAGGTTGAATTTGTTGCTTGTCCGTCTCCTAATGGAATGGTTTTAATTGGTGGTAATGGTTGATTGAAATTACTCCTAGAATCTTATATTGTGATTTATGGTTTTGATTTGCTGACTGGATTTTGTTTTGTTTTAATCCGAGTTATATAGAGAGAATGGAATGCAGCTCAGAGTCATTTGTGACTGGACCAACCTATAAGCCCTCTAAAATAAATTAATAAATAAATAATAAGATTATTTATTCCTAAACTGTAATTTACTTGCAGAGTATGTCCAGTTTCTAAATCAGAGATGAGAATGCTTGCATGTTGTTGGTGGTAGTTTTTTAAATTTTATCTTATTTCTTTATTTATTTGTAGAAAGGAAGACTTTTGGATTATTTTCTTTCTTTCTTTTTTAATTTTTAACAAAAATGCATATTGGAAGCTTATTGGAAGCTTAACATTTTATTTCAACTGTGTCCAGGAAGTTGTTAGCCTATGCTCTAAATCTGTGTTGAATATTGAAATGGATTTTATGCATATATGGAATGAAATTAAATCACTTTACTCACTGGATGATGATGTATGCTTGAGGTCCTCCAAACTCTGTGTACTGTCTTTCTTATTTCGGACTAACTTCTGCAACCGTTTCAAGGTTCCCATTGTTTCAGCTTGATTTTCATCTAATTCTGCGACCTAAAGTAGTAAATACATGTTGAAGTGGGGTTTTTTTCCCCTTTCCAAGATTTTAAGAAGCAAAAAACACAATTTCTTTATAAATTCTGAATTGACTCAGATATTTTGGAGCCAATGCAAACAATTAGTTCAGCTTGCTCACTACTGCACTAAGCCCAGGATTGGCTGAAAGTGTAATTCTAAAAGGTCAATCTAAAAAAAAAAAACCTTTCTAGAAAAATATAGAATCCCATTAATCTTATTTTTATATGGATTCTTATAATCTTTCAAATGTCAGAGTGAGTTCTGCTATGAAATGTCCACTAAAGGAATTCATAGATTGGTAGCCTACTCTTTTCATATTTCAAGTAGGGTAATACAATATCTTAGTCCCTCCTTATTTGGAAATGTGGCTTTAAAAGAAAATAAGGTGTGAATTGGCATATCCAGTGCAGAATGATCTTGAAAGTTTAATTTTTGAGCAACTTTATTAGTGTCAGAAAATGTCAAGATCAGTATGATGTCAAACTTTTGAAAAGAGAGAATAAAAAATCTGTCCATTGTCTAATTGATACCTGAGAATGGATCTCAAATCTAGACTAGACAGGTGATTTTCATAGTGATCCAGCAAGTAATGATGGTAAATTATTTAATATTGCTACTGCTTCCACATGCTAGGCTGTTTATGATGAAGCAGCTCAGTGCTTGAGTAAGAGAACTTATTACTGATATCTGCACTTTTTATAAAAGTCACTCATACAAAAACTAAGTGAAATTAAATATAAAGACAATCTGTGCACCTAATCTATGGTCCAATATATTACTATTGGAGCTAGACATATACCAGCTTACCTCCACATAGCAACTGTTTTACACTCATCTGTTCTTCGATTTAAGTTTTAATGTCTTAATAAATGTTTAAAATAGTAGATACCTATAGTTCTGATACATGTTATTTGGTAGATAACATTCATGGAATAAACTTCCTAGAAACATGCTATCATTGGGAGAAATTAGAATAAATCTATAAAATATGAGTTAAGTGAATCTGTGAAACCAATGGTTTTTCATTTTGAACCATAGTTTTTAAGCATATGAGGAATATATAGCATTGTGCAAAATATAATGGAGAAGAGATGACATAAATAATGAAATCCTGAAATGTAATAAACCTTATAGATTGTTTTGAACCAAGCATGACCTCCTGAAATAAAGAAATGATTTTCTGAACTTAAGAACTTTTAATCATCACACTACTTTGGAAGATGAAAAGCACCTAAAGTTTTGTGTGGAATTTAACTTTATTTGATGCCAACCTTTGTGAGTGCATGGTGACAGAATTCAAGTCATCTTTGAACTTACAGTACGATATCAGAAAAGCATATTTAATTTCATCCACAATCATCTTCATAAGGCTATATCTGAAGATAGATTTGCATGTACGTTTAAAATATCAAAGCTAATTGGCTGGGTGAGATGTTTGGTGATTAGATAGCATTCTGTTCATGGAAGATTTCTGTGTATTTAAAGAGTCCATCCATGAGTAAAAGTGATCTTTCCCTGGGTAAAAATGTGTCATTATGTAGATATTTTTCTACCATAAAACAATTGTTATCTGTTAAATATATTTCTAGTTAATATCTCACAAGGATATACACAAACATAAGCACTGTGACATTATTATTAAAAGGACTTCAATCAAGATTAAATGGATGTAATATGCACAAAGTCTACAAGATTAAAGTTTCCCTGGTGACCATGAGATTCTCTGGCACTACCCCTCACTCCAGGGAGGTGGGACCTATTTGATCAGTCCACCCCCAGTGACTGATGGACCCTGGCCTTATTCTTGATGGTCTGCTGCATGATCCAGCTGAGGCCCTGGTTTTCACTTAGATCAAGAGGGCAACTGAGGCCTTGGACCGGATCATGCCCATGCAACTCCTCCCTCTCTGTGGATCCTGACACTCTCCATGGTTTACAGAGACGTTGAGAGAGAAGAAATGGGTTAAGAGCCATCTGGAGCCCCACTGATCTCAACGAGGAGTGAACTCAACCAAACACAGGTGAGAGCCACTATTAAAGCCTAACTTGTGGTGGTAAGGGCAGCAAAGGATAAATACTTCTCCACCCTTATTGCATCCACAGATAGCCAGATAGCCAACCAGCAGCCCTATTTAGGGTAATACAGACCCTCAATCTTCAGGGTGTGCCAAGGAATTTGCACAGCATCTGTCAGATAAAATCACTTGGATTTGCTCTCAGTTGGATGCCACCTTTTGTACAGGTTCTATGGAGATGCCTGGGGTATAGTCTTGCCCTATTAGCAATTTGAATCTGTTGGACTTGAGGAAGTAGACAGGGTCCTTTTGACTGTGAGCCGGACCATGTGTAGACCCATGCCCCTCCTGGCTGACTAAGTCGGCCTGTGAGGTGACATGTGGGTAGGTTCTAGGGTGGTGAATTCATCCTTGAGGGAGGGGGTTGTCCTTTCACCTCTTAAAGAGGCACTGGTTTGCCCCTCCTCAAGAAGCCATCCATGGACCCCACCATACTGGATAACTTTCATCCAGTGTCCAATCTTCAATTAAACCCTGGTAAGACTGAATGGCTTTGGGTTTTAGGGCCTTCTGTATCTGGGGATCTTTGATCCTGGATGTGGTTGCAGTGCCCCAAACAGACCCAGTGCACAATTTGGGGGTTCTTCTGGACTTGCGATTCCTGCTTCAACAGAAGGTAGTAGTTGTGGCCAGGAGCACCTTTGCACAGCTTCATGTTGTATGCCAGTTGTGCCCATTCCTAGATCAGGAGGCTGTACTCACAGTCATGCCCACAGTAACCCCCAGATAGAGTACTGTAATGTGCTGTTGTTTTGCCAATTGTCAGCACTGGTCAGGTGCAAGACAAGTGGTTCTTTTAGTTCTTTTAGATCCAGAGACAATGAACACACCAGTAGGTAAGGAGATGTTAAGCTTTATTGTTAATTCTAGCAAATAGATTTAAACAGGAATATAAGAGCATAAGATAGAATTAAATACATAAGCATAGTATAAAAACAGCATACCAAGTAAGATGATAAAACTCTTCCCCTACTGACAGGAGCTACCGTAAGGCGACAGTGGAGAGATCCCAAGATGGTTTAGACACAGCACCTAGTCCCAAGGCCTGTGTCCACACTCCAAATTCCAGGGACAATGCCAGGGCTTTTTATTACAGTCTGGCACTGCAATCCCATGGCTCCATTTTGGAGTCAGGGGCTCTGCAAATGACCTTGACCAGATGAGATACCTGCTCATCAAAACATTCCAGAGCCTGAGAACTGTACAGATAAACTAGTGCTTAACCTAAACAATCCTGAGGGCTCTCCTCTCCCACCCCACTTCTAAGTAAAAGAAAAAAAAAAAAAAAACAAGCCAGCTAAACATTATTATAATTCAAAGTGAGCTTTCTTAACATGTGCAATCAAACTATGTCACCTAAACTTCTCAAAATAACAATGGTCTTCCACATTGCCACTAGAGCAATACATGGGGTTGCCCTTGATAAGTCTCAGGAAGCTTCAGCTGGTGCAAAATGCAGCAGCACAGGCAGTTATGTGTGCTCCAAGAACTGCCCATGTTACACCTCTGCTTTGTGACCTGTATTGGTTACCAGTTTGCTTCTTGGTCCAATTCAATGTGCTGATTATGACCTTTAAAGCCCTACATGGCATGGGACCAGGTTATTTGAAGGACCATCTTTCCCCAGTGACATCTACCCATCCCATCAGATCTGGCAGGAGAGGCAGGTCCTGACAGCTAGGGAGTTTCATCTGGCAGGTCCCAGGAAGAAAGCCTTTTCTGCCATAGCACCTGCCTTGTGGAACATCATTCCCCCAATGTGAGGCTGGTCCCAACCCTCTTGGCCTTCCAGAACGCCCTCAAAACATGGTTTTGTCAACGAGTTTGGGGATCCCATGGTAGTGTGGAGCCTGTTGGATGGTTATATGATCATTAACTGATGCACTCTCTATATGCCGGTCATCATTTCATTTTTTACTTTGTTATTATTTTTAATTTAAATTGTGGTTTTATTGGTTTTTTATGTATTTTGCTTTTATGTATTTTGCTTTATTACATATGCCACCCAGAGCCACTATGTAAGATGGGTGGCTATACAAATATGATAAATGAATAAAATAAAAATAAAAATCCAACTGAAAAAGTAGAGATGGCTATTAGACTGCAGCAAAGAATTTTATATACTGTATATATTGCGCCGCCATCTACTGGTCATCTGGAGTGTTGCAGCCCAGAAGTCTGTGCTTGCATTTTAGCTCAAACTTATGCTAATAGCTGAAGAATATTCCTTTTAAAAGCAGCTATTATGCAAAACAGAAGAATGCTACATATAGCTGAAGTAATATGACTGAAATAATAAATATGATGGTTATACTTTACAAGAAATATGTACCAGTTAATAAAAAGGATGTGTTTGAAATGCTTGTTTTTAGTTTGGTTTGTTTTAGTTTTTGCTTTAAGTGGAACACTAAAATAAAGCTTTATATTCAATGGTTGCCAAGTATCTATTATTGAATAATCACCTGAACAATATCATACAAACTGCATTCTGAAAACAAAACCAAGCATCAGAGCATAATGGAAAATTAGAATAAAGGCATACCAATTAACTCACCAGAAGACAGTGTAATGAAAGTCAAAGTAACAAAAATTAAATATTTTACTTTTTATTATTTCTCTGGCAAAATCAAAAGCAATTCTTGGCTTTTTTCAGACATCCAGGATTCCAAGGCAAGGATTATGGGAAGTCAAAGCACAGTTATAGGAGGGTTAGACTGGCACTCATGGGGTTTATACCTGAAACCTATATATTTTTAAATAATTTTGTTTGTTTATTCATTAAATTTCAAGAAAAAAGGTATAGTTTTCAAAAAAGATATAAACTGCAGGATCTCACTATATCATTGGATGTACTTAGAATATGATCTTGAGCTGGAATCCACAGTTCAAAAGTAATTTCCTTAGCCATCAAAAGAAAATATGTATGGAATAATGAGTTTTGTTCTTTTTTTTTAATATGAAGAATATAAAACAAAAGTTATATGTGTATAATGATATACATTATAATGTATAATAATAAATATACCCACTATATATATCATTAAAGTTATAACACTAGAGCTTGAAAATGAAAAAATATAAAACAAAACTTATACCACTAGAGTGAAATAGAAATTGAAGAAAAGTGGAATACATTTTAAAGAACAATATGTGGATAATACAAATTACATTATTCTAATTACTTTTTCTGATATTAAGGGTCATAGTTAATTTTGATGTTATTTAGCAACTTTCCCCCATCTTATGCTTTTCAGATGTTCTGGCCCATTGCCATGGTCTCTAAGGAGTGTGGATAATACTATTTAAGGATGATAGGTTTGTACTCCAACATATGTAGAGAGTATAAAGTTGGAGTAAGATTTTTAAAAATTGAAGCATTAGGAAAAAAGTCAAAACTAACACAGAATTTACAAAACACAAGTCAGAACAATATAGATTTTTCATTGTGCCTTTAAATGCTTCCACAGAACACAGTATAATTTCTGCGAGATTATTAGCTGACAAATAAATAACAACAGAGAATCAAAAATAAAATAAAAATGAAAGTTAGGAAGTCAGACTTTGGTGCAATATTCCTTGCAGAGAATGACACTTATTAAAACGATTGGCACTTCCAAATGGCCAACTGGTCTACTCCCAACTATTCCCAATCCAGTTAAAAATGTACCTGAGATTGATCTGGAGTATTTTAAGATCTATTTAAATTTCAGGCCACTATGAGCATAGGTTTGTTTACAGGTTAGTCTCTAAGGCTTGCAGAAACTATTAAGCTTGCGGAAAATCACCAGCAAATCAGCACTTGTCTCTTTCTGGCCAATAGCTAAGATCTATCAGGCCTAACTTTCCAGAGTATCTTACTTCACCCCCCTCACATCTGTATCTAAATAAACATCTATTCTTTCTTTTCATGGAAATGAAACAGAATACATTTCTACACTCACTAGGGTTACAAACTTCTACCACCTTTGAAAACTCCTAATGTTCACATGATGTTCTGCATTTGAGTCACAGTGGTATGGAAGCTATGGAGCTGAGGTGGGAGGAACTGAGAGTCCTATTCAATGAGAGAGCATGGATTAACCTTCAACCACAAATACATTGCTGTTTTCAAAGTGGCACCACCACCTTGAAATGGCTTTTTCCCATCCATGGATAAAATACAACTGGCACAGAGATATATCAAATTTGCTTACCATTGCAAACTGCAATTTAGAATATTCTGTGATCAGTAGGGGTTCCTCTTTCACAAATACCAGATTTGCATTTCATCTGGAAGATCCCAATAGATCATGAATCTTACTTACTTACTCCAATAATACTCAAAGTGTAATATTCACAAGTGTATTACTTACTCCAGTTTATATGCCACACCCATTTGGAGAGTCTGAGTAACTTGTGTACCACTTGGATAAGTTTAAATGTTGCTGTAATTCAGGGACTACCATTAATTAACCCCAAATAAATGCACCACTCTTATATGTAATCTCTTTTAAGAATATTGTGTATTAACATAAGCCATTTGTCAACAGATTTAAATTCAACATATGCTACCTAGTAGTAACTTTAGCCCCTAAATCATTTACATGCATATATACTCCACTTTTACATATCAAAGCAGCTAAATTCTGACTTTTTTTTCTTTAGAGCAGCATTTGAAGAATTATAAATTACTGTTTCTTTATATTTATGTGAGCAATTTCCCATTTCTCTGGAAATATTTTCTTCCTGGTCTAGAGTTATTAAGCTATTTCTGAAAAGTTCTGCTATTTTTTTCACATTGGGAAACAAGGAACTATTTCAATATTTTCTTTGTATCCCTGTTTTTGCTGTTGCAATTTTTAAGTTTTTGTATACAGGTAGTCCTCGTTCAGTGACTGTCTCATTTAGTGACTGTTCACAGTTACAGTGATGATGAAAAAGTAACTTTATGACCAATCATCACATTTATGACTTTCACAGGTCTATAAAGCAAGGGAAACCTAACATAAGATCATAACCACAGTTGCAGTTTCACTTAGCAACCTCTTTGCTTAATGACCGAGTTGCTGGACCCAATTGTAGTCACTAAACGCTAAAAGCAAACAATATATTTACATGGTACATGCCGTCCAGATAAGTTGAATAACAATACCCATCATCCTCAGACCCAACCACTGGCAATATTGGCAGCGGCAAATGAGAGTTGCCTCAATACATCTGGAGATCATAGTTGGAAAAGGCTATTATACTGAATAAAGCCTATCCATTAAACATTTTGCAGTGCTGTAATCATCTAAATATAAAGCTGGTATTTGAAGTCGTCATGGTTGTATAATTTTGTGGGATTCACCTGAACAGTTGTCCAACTGTTGCTGCTGCCACAATTTTTTAATTAATTTGTTTTATTTATATTTCATATTTCCATCAATGAATGATAATAATAATGTAGAATTACTATAGGCTTATACCAAATTGGAGCCCACTAAGGATGTGCCCAGAAGCCCTTCAAAATCTACAGCAGGCAATGTCTCTAGAGGTGTCTCTTGTTACATTATCGTTACTTCTGTAATTGTAAGCAGCTATGTAATAATTCACCAACTGGCTTAGGAAGAAAAATGGTAAAAGAAATGAACCCCTGTTATTTCTTCTCATACCTCCACAGATTTCTGAATTATTAATAACAGTCTCATCAGTAACAATACCTGTTTGTGCTGTGCCTCTTGGTTCCTTAGTGTTCTGCAACTGATGAATCATTCTATCCTCTATATTATTATACAAAGACCATAGGGTTGGGGTTCTTTAACTGTTCATACTACTGGATTAATTAGTGTAGAGTGCCTAGAGACACAGTATATGTTTATACAAGTTGAGAAACTTTCTGGACACATACACCAACCCAGAGCTTGCCAGATTGATCAGATAATTTAGTATAAGTCTAAGTCTGATAAAATTCCAGCATGCTGATTTAATGGCAACCCCATTTATATATTTTTAAGAGGCTGAAAAACATGAAATCCATATGTTTGCATAAAAGAAAAAAAAAGTATCTCACTGAATAAGGTCCAGAAAGTCTAAAGAAGATATAAGGCTTGCCCCACATTGGCAATTACCACCCACAAGCCAATGCTGTCCCAATCTCATCCATTTGCTTTCCTGAGTCAATCCCATGTCCATTTACAGTCTGATCATCTTCCAAATTGCACCTGGCACAATGCCTTACAGCCTGTGATTCCAATTAGGAAAGGACCAACACAGTAGCCAAATGTGATATGAGGACTGAATTTAATGCTTTCTTCCTTATTGGTTGTCCTGCCTCCTTACTGTGTTGCTTGCAAATATAGGATGCAGCCACAAATACATGAGTGCCTCGCCCAAAAACTCATTTTCTAAGTTTATTTTTAAAATCTTACTAAAAACCAACACATGTACCTAGTATAATCAAGAAACCTTCTGAGATCTTTGGCCAGTGTCCTAGAAACGATACTTTAAAAAGAAAAAGAAAAGTGAGGAGAGAATAATTAGGACCTTTTGAAAATAATTCAGAAAAAGTGCTTCAGACCTCACATCTGCACAGCAACTCTCTGCTCATCATAGTAGCCCATAGAGCCTTAATTTTCATAAATGGGTTCCTTAAAGCAGTGACATTTTTTTCAGGCTTACAAGGAAGCCTGACAAAAAAAAAAGTTGGGCTACTTTAATGAAGTGAACAAGGGAAGATCTGAATTTGGAAGAACCATACACTCCTACTGCCAAAAATAGAATGGCCCTGGAAAACAACAGTGAGGAACTACAGGGAGACAGCATGGCTGCAGCAGCTTACAGCAACTGATAGGAGCTAGGCAGACCCAAGATCCTGACTGTATCCCCACTGACTGCATCATCATTGCCAATGAAGTGAAGATATGACAAGGCATGTATTGGGAAAAAAGTGAAAATAGTCCTTTAAAACTGGAGAAAGGAAAGAGAAGGAAGGAAGGAAGGAAGGAAGAAAGCAAGCAAGCAAGCAAGCAAGCCAGCCATAAATCTGTGACCCTCATTTCACACCCGAGTCTTGACTCCACACCAGTCACATAACCCCATTACATTAAATACATTATAGTTTCAAATTGCAGAAGATTAACTGTGTTCCCATTTTCTCAAAGACGGGGAAAAAAATCTTAAAGACATAACAAACTAAGACAAAGGACTTACATGACATGCAGTGTTTTCTTTCCTTGTTTCTTGTAATACATGAAACTTTTCTCCAATAAGAAAATCTTCATTTTTTTCTGTCCATGAGGGTTGAAAATTACAAATGGTTATTATAAGGAAATGAATTCTTATCTATTAAATATTTTATATCAAAAATTATTAATTTTATAGAAATGTTAATAAAAAAGAAGTGAAACAAACAAAAAATGTTTGCATTGTAGTGGAGGAAGTTTTCTTTAAGTGAGGCTTTATCTTATTTCCTGTTTCTTCTTGGATTTTTATCTTCATGTAATACAATTGTCCATTTTTGAAAGCATAGCTTGGTTCTTTGGTTTGTTATCAACATTTAAAAATGCTGTGATGATAATATATCCTAAGTGTATCAGTTGCCCATACCCACTATTTTGGTGAGATGGAGCAATACATTGTTGACTTATAAGGTAGTTTTAGATTAGAAAGCTTGCATAGAATAGCAAGAGCATGCTTTGGCTAAAATTGACTTTACTGGCCAAAATGTGTCTAAACTGACTGGTGCTGTGCCTTAACAGTAGTAGGAAATGCTTCAGGTTGCATTGGTATGACACAGCTGGTAAGCTAATCTGCATCTTCTCTGTCTTACTAAAAAACATGACAGTGTCAATTGACTAAAGCCATGGCCACAGCACTGGGAAAATTGTGACTTGGATTATAAGTGGAGTAAATATAAAAAGCATAAATTAGTGAATGTAATTAAAGAAAGAAAAAGAGATACATTGTGTGTTTGTGATAGACCTGAATGAAGGTGGTCTGATTTTGTGGAGTAGAATTATGGTAGTAATTCTAGGTGTAGGTGTAGGTGTTGGTTTAATCATTAACAAAATAACAAAAACTCTTATCAGAAAATAACAATTTGATGTCATTCATGTAGATTGTTGTGAATGTGTACAAAAGTAGCTGAACGTTCTGCTCCAGGGAGTAACGGTTATAAATGAACCAAGGATGCATTTAGGGAAAAAATGTGTAACTTTATGAATAAATTTGATCTGAAAGAAATGTTCTAGAAAGTGATATGTCTAGATGGGTGGGAAAGAAATGACACAGTACAGAAAAAAGTGATTGGACCATTCGGATATCCAAGAGTGTATGAGAATTGTAATTAACTTGTTGTACGCCGCCCAGAATCTCCTGATTGTGAGATGGGCAGCTATATAAATATGACGAATAAATAAATGAATAAGTTGTTTGATGAGTATAGCTTTAAAAAAAGGTATGTTTTGATATATGTTTTAAACATAAATCTTATGTGTGTACTTAACAAAGGAATTATTATAAATATAAAAGCATGGTTCACTTGATTTTTTTATGATGTGTGTGGCTTTTTTTAAGATGATGCAACGCTGTCAGCTGAGCACTCAAATGAATTGCAGCAAATTTAAGATTGAATGTATGATAAAACATGAAGTATTATTCTGAAAATTGATATATTAAGGACCAATGTAGTTTTGTTTAACAGGAAAAATGGAGTGAAAATTTAAATTGGGTGATTATAAGTTATACATAAATGTAGGAAAATTTGAGCAACTATAAGAATTTTCATATATTGGTTGAATGTTATTGAAGATTGAAAAATCCATGGAGAAATTGTAGATAGATATTTATTTATTTATAGAATTTATAAGGCCGTCAATCTCAACCTAGTAACTCTGGGCAGCCAATAAAATACAAAGACAAAAAATAAAGCAAAGTGAAAGAACCACAATACAATATAGTACAATAGAATGTGACCATGTTCTAAGCAAAACTCACTTAAAATACACTGTGAAACTTACATAGGGGCTCAACTAACATCCTGGACCCAATGCCTGGGAGGAAAAAAAAAACCAAAACAGATATTCAAGTCCTGACCCTGTGCCATGAAGGGCTTTATAAGTGGCAACCAGCACCTTGAACTGCACCCAGAAGTTTACTGCTACATACAAAGCAGTGGTGTTACATGGGAATAATGAACAGTTGCAGCTTCCAAATGTACTTCAAAGGCAACCCCATGTACATTGCAATAGTCCAAATGAGAGGTTACTAAGGCATGAGTGACCGTGAGCAGAGCCTTGTGATTCAGGAATGGGTAGACACAGTTGGTGCACAAGATGGATTTATGCAAACACCCTATATTTGCAGCTGCTCTCTCTTCCTATGCCCCTAGGGCCCATAGACTGAATATCTTTGACAGTCCAGATCTGTGGCCCTAAAATCCACAGATCTGGACATGTTCCATCTTGGACTCTGGATGGGACAGCACTCTCCTAAACAGAGCCGGTGTGCAATTTGGGGGACCTTATGGAGTCACAGCTCTTGTTTGAGAAGCACGTGACAGCTGTAGCCAAGAGGGCTTTTGCTCAAATCTGTCTTGTGCACCTATTGTGCCCCTTCTTGGATTGGGATGCTCTACTCACAGTCATTCATGTCTTAGTCACTTCTAATCACTTGCCTTAATCATTGGACTATTGCAATGTGTTCTGTTTGGGGCAAATGCAGAAACTGATAGAAATGTAATCTATTGTGAGAAATGACTGTTTGTTAAAAGCAATGAAATTCCTGTATATAAGACTGTGCTTCTGCCTACACTTATGGAAATAATAGCTGTATATTGCAGAAAAAATATAAAAAAAATTAAATACAGTAGAAATGGGATATTTACATAGTATATGTGTAAAACAAGAAGACATAGAGTCAGGAATGAATGGGAGTTGAATTATTGTGGACTGAATAAAAAAAATGAGTGATCAGTACAGAAAAAAGTATTTTTAAAGTGGTCTGCTCATGTATAGTGAGGACTGAATCACCAAACTAATATTTAAAAGAAGTGTAAATTAATCTGGAAGAGAAACCAAGAACATTGTGGTTGAATAGAGTTGAAGACATCATCAAAAAAAGAGAAACGAGAAGTTTAAAGAATGAAAAGCAATGTATAAATTGATGAATGGAAATAGTGGAAATAAAGCATGGAGAGGTATAGTAAACTATATTTAACTTTATTTTCTTTTATCCTCTTCCTTTAATTTCTTTTGCTCACTACTGCACATTCCTTGAGAAAAATATACATTTTCACATAAGAAATATTCAGTAACTTTCTACAGATTGTCATCTGTGTAATTTTATTAATATTTGAAAGCAAGATTCTTGATTTAATATCTTTTGGGGTTTAAGTCATCCAGAATTTTTTCCCCCCTTAAAATAATGCCTCTACTAAGCACTGATAGAATTAGCTAATCTAAATCCTGCCAAAGCTGGGCAGTCCATGGCTGCAGTGGGCCACCACCACCCATTTACAGCCTCCAAAGTCTCAAGTTTTACTGCTGAAATTTCATGGCAACATTTCCAGTTTTAAGCATATTTATTATTTCAGAATTAGGAATGGAAAAGGAAGATTGAGACCCAGCCACTAGGAGGCAAACTGCCTCCATTCTGATCTTTTAACACTTAGAAAACCCTTATAATCACACTATCATACTTTCACCATTCTGGACAGAAAATCAGTACCACGATTTGGGTCATTTTTTTACATTTAAGGATATTTTTCAGAATGGGAATGAAAGCAGTTTGCTTCATGGGGGCCTCACGTTCCCCTTCCAACTCTTTAAATCCCCAAAACTGTGAAAAAACCTCCTCTTTTGAAACTTTGTCACAGCCTCCTGCAGCCCTCCAGAAGATTAGGAGGCAGAGTTGCATCCATAACCTCTCAAACTTTGTCAACACTGTCCTAAACACTTTTGCTTGTAAACAAGTCACAAATGTTAGTGAATTTGTATCTTAATGTAGCTGCCTTAACAGAATGTCAACTAATCCAGAAAAGGTTAATAACAGAATGAATTCCTGTTTGCTTGTTTGTTTGTTTGTATGTATGTGTGTATGTATGTATGTATGTATACATACATACATACACACACATAGGGATAGGGGGTCTTATCAACCATTAAACAAAACTTGGTATTTCCCTAGGGTTCTACAATAGTTATTTTTATAAATTAAGCACATTTGTACACTACTATTCTGACTTCAGTGGGATCGCTATTATGTGTTTTTCCATCTGCTATCTCATCCAGGCTCACTTTGAATTGCACCAGTGCAGCTCACGTAACAGTGGTGTTTACGTCAGTTTACCATGGGGTGCACAATACTGCACAGGACACTGCATTCTGAATCAGCTGAAGTTTCTGAATGTTCTGTGTTGCAATAGTTCAATCAGGAGGTGACTAGAGCATGAGTGACAATGAGCAATGCCCCCCGATCTAGGAACAGACACAGCTGGTGCACAAGATATATTTGTGTGAAGACTTTTCTAGCCACAGCTGCCACTTGCTGCTCAAGCAGGAGCTGTAAGTCTAGAAGGACCCGCAGATGGTGCACCAACTTTGCTGGAAGAGGGTCACCAAATCCAGAATTTAGTGATGGAAGTTCACTAGATACAAGTGGCCATAAAACCCACAGCCACTCTGTCTTGTTAGGGTTGAGCTGAAACTTGTTCCTACCCATTTAGATCTGCACAGCTTCCAGGCACTGGGAGAGCACCTCAACAGTATCACTTGGATGGCCCAGTGCCCAGAGATATCATCAGTATGTTGATGATATGTGACTTTGTGCTGACAGATGATCCCACCCAGCGGTTACATGTATATGTTAAATAAGGTCAGGGAGAGAGTTGAGCCCTGCACCACCTCATAGAGCAGAGGCCTAAGAGTAGACCTTTCTCCCACTACCAATGCCAACTAGAATTGGCCTCAGGAGAAGGAAGAAAACCATTGAAGAACTAGGCACCTCACTCCCAACTCCCTCAGCCCAGACCAATACTATGATCAATAGCCTTTGAGAAATCAAAGAATGCCAGAATCAAATGAGCCCACCAGAGGTCATCTACAAATGTGATCAAAACTCTCTCAGTACTATAACCCACCCTGAAGCCCACATAATCTACTTCCTTCAGAGCCCTTTTGGAGTGCATGGCAGGTCATCCTTGTCAGTCAGCAATCTAATCATGGATGAGGGAGGCCTTATGGCAGAACTATTTTATATCTGTCATGAATAAATTATTTTATATTTGTGACTTTAGGGTACTTAAAGTAAAAAGTGATTCTAGTGTTCCATGAGGTCAAATATTAATTCTCACATCAGTTGAATTTGGAAAAGGGGGCAAGGAGAAACAAGTGGAGAAACAAAGGAAGTGACAAGTAATCTTGAACAAGACCACTTGATAGTATTCTGCAAACCTAATAAGTGTAAGAAATATTGCCACTTCACCATCTTTACAGCCATTATGTAGGCTTAACCTACATTCATGTCTGGTCATATTCATGTCTTCTTTTTTCATTAAATGGGTTCTGTATTAAAAATTTGGCAATAAATACATAGTAATCATGCAATATGAACATTTATTTCCTATGAAATGGGGATTTAAAACCCAGAATAAAAGGAATTGCACTAATATTCACAAATTTAAACTCTCTTCGCAAGCAAATTAACCAAGTGCAACCTGTTCCTTTGTTATACTGTTAATACATGTTTTCCTTTCGAGTATCGGAACTTTACAACACTTTGGTGGGCATTTGGGCACAGCTTAGGTATGAATAACTCTGAAAATTGGTAAATAAGGAATCCTTTCTTATAGGGCAAAACTTTGTAGTAACTGCAGAATGACAGCCCAGCCCAGCCCAGCCCAGCCCCTTTTCAGAGCATTCTTCCACATGATTAACTTTGTCACCCATGAAATTGGTCCCTAACAAACAAAGGAAGCTGCTGTTTTATCCAGCAGGCAAATTAGCTGCAGCATAAAGCAATCAAATGTTTGTATGATATAACATTATATTTATAGTTTTTACACAATACTATGTCATTAAATATGAAGATTCTGTGAACAAAAATTCATAACTATTCTATTAGAAAGCATCATTAATGTGAATGCTATCCACTCACTGTCATCTACTTAGAAGAATATGAAAGAATGCAAATCCTGCTGAATTGCAAAATCCACTGAGCATTCAATAGGCTTTTTATGATGGATTGCCATGGCTCAGCAAAAACCTGTATTTTAAAATTTATGAACAATTCAGCTACATGTCTTGGAATGTGTAGAAAATTATCAGTTTGTAAAAGCAAGCTGTCAAACAACAACAACAACAACAACAAACAAAATGTTTTTGAACATCATAATATAAAGGCCCTTGATCAAGAATTCCAGAAATTTCATAAAATGAAGTGTAAAAATCATATTCATGGTGTGGGCTAACAAGTGAAAATAGCCATTTTAAGAATGGAAAATTAGCAGTATATCCATTTAATTAGGATTGTAATCCTATACATTTAGATATGAGTAAATCCCATTCACTTCAATATAATTTATTTCTTAACCAACAATTATAGGAATGCACTGTCAGCATGGGATTTCTTGACAATTATTTAGTTAGTTAATTGCCTTAATTCCAAAGGTCTCCAGGCACTGTACATAATGTAAACATAACAAAAGAGAGAATCATCATCATCATCATCATCATCATCATCATCATCATCTTCTTCTTCTTCTTCTTCTTCATCATCATCATCATCATCATCATCATCATCATCATCATCATCTATATACTACTAAAACTCTTGTGTCTATAACCTTCAAATGGGTGAAATGGTGCGTCATAGGGCAACAATTTTTGAACCAAGGTACCTCTAATGGGCTAACTTACAGAATGCGTCCAAATTCTGGGACCCATTACTCCTGTAGGATTGAAATTTGGGAAATTTGCGGCTGCTTCAGCACTACAGCAGTCAGCCCAGGTCACATGATCGTCATGAGCATATTCTGACCTCTTTCCCATCTCCCTCTGTCCCCTACACCCAGTCAGCTGGTGGCAAGGCCTGACGGGCAAGCAGTGATTGGCTGCTTTAGAACTGAGGCAGAAATTTGAAATCTCTTAATGGCAGTTGGCAGTGAGGGAAGGATGAGGGAGCGACTCAGATGCCTGCTGGCAAGGTAGGCCTGGCTGGGGGGTGCTGGTGATAGATGGGTGAGCCCTGTTCCTCACTTGAGGGAGGAGGCCCTTGGGGATACACCAGAATGGGGAGCAGGGGTGCACTTTCCCTCACAGTCCTTGGCTTAGTTTGTTCTACCTCCCCCCAGCAAAGTGGCAGGCAGTTCCGCTGGTCAGCTGAGGAGAAGGAGGAGGGGGAGGGGGAGAGGAGGTGGCAGCTTCATTGGGCTCTTCTGAGGGTAATGAGGGAGGAAAAATGGTGCAAGCCTATGTTATATATGGAAAGGAAGGAAGAAAGGAAGATTTCTGACAGATTCCCACTAGCAAAGTCAGCGGGGAAGCCGGCAGCAAGTGGTAAGTCACTCACACTCCCACTGCTTTTTTGCACTTGGTCGTTCTGTTTCTCTGTTTAGGTAAAGAAATATCTCTGAAATGATGACCCAATGGGTCATGGGTTGTCTAGTCTATTACTACTACTACTACTACTACTACTACTACTACTAATGCTAATAAAAATATTACAGCCAGCCATTATGACAATGATTGAGGTAACATATTCAACTTCCAAAGGCCTTCCAAAGTAGCCAGTTTTCTTTCATCATGAGAAAAGGGGTTGCCCTAGTCTTAGGGAAAGTTGTTTGAAAAGAGAATGCCTACTATTGATCTTCCTCTCATCATACCATGATGGCTATTTGAGCCTACGTTGTAGCGGTAAAGGTGGTGAAATGTCAATATTTCTCTGCCTGGCAGCGTTTTTTAGGATAACTCAAGACCTCCAGGGTGGGGATGGCTTGATGGTTCATCTACATGGTTGCACTGAGGAATTTGCAATGCATCTGATGGATAAAGTTAATGAGATTTGCACTATGTTTGACTTTGTAGCAGGTCCTGTGGAGGTGACTGGGACAAGGACTGGCTTGGTTATCTGGGAGGCATTTGATGCTATTGGGTCTGATGAAATGGACAAGGTTCTGACGGCTGTTAGCTCAGCCACCTCTAAGTTAGATCCATGTCCCTGTGGTTGGCTAAGGCCCCCCAGGGAGTGATATGTAGTTGGGTCTTGGTGGTTGTTAATTCCTTTCTGGTCCAACCCCCACCTCAACAGGCCATCGCTGGACCCAAAGTACTGGATAATTTCTGTCCAATTTCCAACCTTCCCTTTTTGGGAAAGGTTGTGGAGAAGGTGGTTGCACAGTAGCTTCAAATGATTCTAGAAGTAGTGGATTATCTGGACCCCTTTCAGTCCAGATTCAGGCTCAGGTATGAGACTGAGGCAGCATGGATCACACTATTGGATGATCTCTGATGTGAGGGGAATGGGGGTTGTGCATTTGTTCTTGCTCTTTTTAACCTCTCAGTGGCTTTCAATATTGGTATTCTTCTGGACTAGCTTTGGGGGTTGGCAGGTGGGCAGCACTGTATTGTACTGCTTCTCTTCCTTCCTCCAGGGCCAATTCCAGTGGCTGTTGATAGAGGATGAGAGATCCAGCCTGCAGTCCACTGCTATGTGTGGTGTCGCAGGTCTTGGTGCTGTCTCCTCTCCTGTTTAACATCTACATGAGGCCACTGGGGTGACATATCAGCAGTATTCAGATAATACCCAGTTGTACATCTCTACCCCAGGCTATCTGAGTGATGCCATGGAGGTCCTGTTTCAGTGTCTGAAGGCTAGAGGGGTCTGGAGGGGAAACAACAGGCTTTTACTCAACCCTAGTAAGACCAAGTGACTTTGGGTTTTAGGGCCCTCTGGTTCTGAGGACCTTCCATGCCTTGTTCTGGATGGGGTTGCACTGCTCCAGACAGATCCTATGTAGAGTTTGGGAGTACTGCTGCACTCGTAGCTCCTGCTTGAAGAGCAGGTGGCAGCCAAGGCCAAGGGGGCTTTTGCACAACTTCGTGTTGTGTGCCAGTTGCACACATTCCTGGACCAGGAGGCCCTGCTCCTAATCACTCACACCTTAAATCACCTCCCAATTGGATTACTGCAATGCAGTCTACATGGGGCTGCCCTTGAAGAGTATTTGGAAGCTTCAGTTGATGTAAAATGTGATGGAATGGTATGTTATGGGTGCTGGTTACTTGGCACATGTGACATTGCTGCTCTGTGAGCTGCATAGCTGCTAGTATGGTTCCAGATACAATTCAAGGTGCTGCTGGTTACCTTTAAAGTCCTTCATGGCTTGGGGCTCTCTCCCCAATGGTGTTTACCCATCCCATTAGATCTGGTAAGAGAGTGCCAGGACCCAGGAGGAAGGCCTTTTCTGCCATGGCATCCACACTTTGGAATATCATCAGCCCCCCTCCCCCCAGATCACACTTGTCCCAAACTTGCTGGCTTTTTGCAAAATATTAAAAAACTTGGCTTTGCTGTCAGGTCTGGGGCCCTGATAGTATGGGTAAGTCTGGTTCTTGGTTATACTGATTGTGTGGTGTTGTGATTGTTCTTGGCTGCTATTTTATGCTGTGTTATGTTATTTATGTTTTTAATTATTGGTTGTGGTTTTACTCTGTTTTTTATTTTGTTTTTATTTTTAGCCACCCAGAGTCATGTATATGAGATTAATAAATAAAATGTGGTAGGAAGAGATCTTCAGGAGACATTACTTGCTTCTCTGGGTTAGGCAGGCAGAATCTATCTGTTAAAGGCATTCTATGTGAGTCCACAATCCATACAAAGCTTTATGGGTAGTGACTAGCAACTCGAATTGCATTTTCTATAGCAGTGGTATAACACAGAAACACTAGGACTGCACAATAAGCATGTGTGTGTTTTGGACCAGATGGTTGGTCTTTCTGGATGATCTTCAGAAGCAAGCTCTATATGAAGTAAATTGCAGTAATTCACTTGTGAGTTAGCAAAGGCTTGAGTTGTATTAATTCGGTTATGTTTAGTGCCTCCTATTCCAGGTGAGGCTACAACTGGTACATCAGCTGAAACTGGGCAAAGCTGTCCCTGGCACAGCTTCCACTTGCTCTTCCAGTAAGAGACATGAATTGAGGAGGACCCCCGTGTTACAAGCTTGGTTTCTCTGGGGTGCATAACTGCATCAAGATTTAAAGTTGGTATAATCCTGAATCAGTAGACTTCTGAATCAGTAGCCACTTTATCAAAAAGTTTGGAATGTTCCTTTAATGGCGTGTTAAGAAACAATACAACAGCTAAAATGGAACGAAAACTGAATTACTGACCAAATACCTCAATACCATTTTCTGACATTGGCTCCTGGATGGACCTAAAGGAGGGGAAAATAAAATTAAATACAAATAATAATAACAATAACATTGACTTAATTATTCTGAAGTTTCAAGAAGGATTTCACTATGTTATCTTGAAATTACATTTGTGCAGCCTAAACACCATGACCTTTTGTGATTAAATAAGCTGTACCTACAAAAATGCATATCCTAGTAAATTTGTGAAAGGACTATATCATTTATCATAAAGCTGACTATGCTTTGGATGAGTAAATTACTCTCAAACCAAGCTTAATTTTCTATCCATCTATTATTAATTGCCAAGCATTTGCCAAATAGTTAGGAGGAAGCTAACTCATTTGGATTCTATTTCATCCTTCATAAATAGTTGACTTATATTATGCAATGTATGCAGTGAGGAGAGGTCATTGACTGTAATACAAAAAAATTCAACTACATAGTTCACCAAAAAAGTATTATCTGATATGAGATACAGCAGCAGAGTGGTCATTGTTTGCTGCTCAAAAACCTAATTTGCATTATAGCATTTTTTTCTACCACTGCAAACTTGTATCAGCAGTAACTGGGTTGGAATATTTATACAAGGACTTCAAAATTCTACAGTAGCAAAATATCTATCTTCTTCTTCCCTTCACCAGCAATCCAAGTAATTATTTTAATTCTCATAGGCCTTGTAGTGGCTTTTCTCCACTGCCTATGATGAATTTCTTACTGCTAATGTTATCCTAGCACACAGAGCATGGCTAGCTTCCAGCGTTAGACTAGGATAAACCAACCCTGTGATTAGACAGAATGAGTGGTGCATGTTGGGCAGCAGACAGTGATGGTAATATGTTGGACTGCAGGATTATGTATGCTACATTAGTCTGAAGTACACTGTCTATTCAACCTTGATGTCCTCAAGTGTGGTGAAGGATGCTATCCTATTTACTGTGTTGAAGCAGAGAGTGAAAACAGTAGTGAAGGGTGGAAAAGAAGGTGCTTCTCTGGGACTTCTGGGGAAGCAATGGCATATGAAGATGGCTGTGCAAGAGTGGAGCCAACAGCTGCAGCAGAAAGAGAAGCCAGTGAATGGATCGGCTCCTTGGAACCCGTCTCTGGATTAAGGAGAGGTCTAGGATCACCCACAAGTTTGCTTCACACAGAGGGTCCCCACGAAGAGACTGTAGAATAGAAATTCAGGTGGGTTTAAATGCTCTGGGAGCCAGGGGAAAATCATCCTGCCTAAGCCGTGGTTCGGCACCTTCAAAAGGACACTGGGTTTGCCCACTTCCTCTCTTAACAACCTTAGGAAATTGCTTGTTATTGACCTTTTGGATGTTAAAAGCCTTCTGAAGGGCAATTTTTACTATGCCAGGACAGCTTACTTCTATCCTGAATGAAAGAAGTTTCATGTCAGTTTAAGGACTATACAGAAAAATTTTAATTTTTTGAAAACAGCAAAAGAGGGACTAGAATGTTGCTTTTGGAAAGTTAAGGGATCAGATGGACTTGAAAGAATATTTTCTTTGGGTTTAAAATTTTATAAAAGTATATATGAAGATTTTGAAATTAATTGTAAGAAATCCTCCCATAGAAAAGTTTTGCTGATTGGAAAATAAACATATGATCAGAGGACACTTTGAAGGTTAACTAGAGGGAACCAAAGAGAACTAAGGATTACAATTAAAGAAGAGACCTATTGATACAATGGAGCAGTAGTATCTGACTATAGAAGAAATAAAGGCTGTTTGGGAATAATGTACTCAGAAATTACTTTCAAGATTGTCTGCCACTATAGAAATGGATTTTTGACCAGGGCTGAATGATGAGGCTTTAAAGATTTGTTTATAAATGGGGAGAGATTTCTTTTGCTTTATTCCTCAGAGAAAGTGATAAGTTGGAATACAAGATGGATTTATTTGATTAAAGTTAAAATATATATGTTATTATTTCTAGTAGCTCTCAATGTACTTTCACTGAATAGGACTGAATGATGAATTTTTACAATTTGTTTATTGATAAGAGATGAGATATGGGAATAAGATTTTTTTTTTTTTAAATTGAAACACAAGAGAAGGTATTAAGTTATTGAAGTTGTTGATACTTGTCTGGAGAGGGGGGGAGTCATTCTTTTATCTATCTTTTTTCTTATTTTTTCCTTTTTTCTCTTTCTTTGCACTTTTCTTTCTCTTTTCTTCATGTTCCATATTTTTATTAGTTTGTATTAGTCTTTTTTCTTTTTACTTATAAACTTTAATAAAATTATTACAAACAAACAAGCAAAAAAAACACAAACAAACCCAGAGAAGGTGCTTTTCCATGTAAGAGAAAGATTAAGTTGCAAGGTGGCATTGCAATGGTAAGAACCCAAGATGAAACCCTCCAACCTGGGGGTGAGTGGAATAGTTTGGGTTGCTGGATCATTGGGAATGTATGTGTTTAGGCTGGTTGCCTTGTGTTTTCCTAAATGCAACACCTTAGGATATAGAGGTGGGATAGGATGGATGAGTGGAATTATTACTCCCAAGGGTACTGATTGGGATGGGAACCTAGAAATCAAGGGAGGTTTTGAAGTGATGCAGACTGAAAGAGTGATGTGCAGAGGCCAATAAGGTAGGCATATACTCTCAGCTTTCAGCTCCTTGTTATCATCCTGGGAGGCAGGTTACCAGATAATCAAATGCCTTGTGCTATTTAATGTCAAGTCTGCCTGTTATAAAATTCTGGGTGAGAAGTTAATTCTGGCTTGCGCCAACCAAGACCTGCAAGGGCAAATGCATGGGGGGCGGGGGGAATTCCTCATCTGGGTTTTAGATTTGGCATCAGGCAGCAGTGCAAAAGAGGGGAGAGGAAGTGGCTTTTGTGTTATTTTGAGAGTCTATGCATGTGACCAGATTGCAGTGTATTGCAGATAATACTGGGTGTCAGGCTTTTCTACAGAGGCTGGTGCTAGAAACAAATGGCAGCTACACTGTTAAACCATCCCCCATGCTGCACGGCAGTATCCCTCTCCAGACTTCAGAATCTCATTGCAGGGATGGCAACGGAGTTCCCAAAACCTGTAGCACTTGGGGACTTCAACCTACGTTTGCTGGGGGAGGTTACAGAAATTGTATCAGGTATTCATGGCTACCATGACAACCACTAGTTTATTCCATATCATCATGGCCCTGATTCATGTGGGTGGCAAAATGTTAGACCTTGTTTTTGTCTCAGAATGGAAGTGACATATTCTGAAACAGGAGAACATTAACATCTGTCTCTTATCATGGCCAGATCATTCTCTGATTGCTAAAGAGCTGACAGATGAACCCATTGGCTCTCTACAATTAGATAAAAAATAGAAGATGATTCTTTTTTGTATGTAATAAAGTTGATCAGAAGAGGATATTTCAACATCTCTTCACTGTGAAGATGTGCTTTTCAAAATGGTTTATATTCATTTTATTTCTGCTAGTTAACTGCAGTGTTTTAAAGTTTTCTTTTAAATATTTGTAATGTTAAATAATATAGAAAACTGCTTTAATCTAGATCAAGCCGTTGCTCCTTCTAACTCAATATAATTTACAAGATTTTAGGCACAAGCTTTTTCCAGTCCTTGCTGGAGGGATCACAAATGGCATCTACAGTGGAACCTGCATGTGTGTGTCTTCAGGTCAACTGCCTGCTTTGTGTTTGAGGCAGACCTAGAACCCACAGCCTCCTGGTTTCTAGTCCAGTGCCTTTAACCACTATACTAAACTGAGTCTTATAATAAAAACTACAATCTGCAAAATATATGCAGTGCTATGTCACTTCCCTCAAAGCTATGGCTACAACTCTTCCACCACCTTTCCTGGGAACTTCTACACTACCTGAATAAATCCCAAATCTATTAAGATCCCTCCACTCCCCAACTGAACAATATGCACAAGCCAGGCTTCCTTCTTTCCAGAGGAAAGCCTGCTGCACCTGCTGCTGTTCAGGATGGATCTATTTGTAATCACGTAGGAGATAAGATTTTAGTGGAAATAGATGATACCTATTTAAAAAAAAAATAGTGTTAGAAGCTTCAATTCTTGCAGAACAGCATTTTTAAAAGTACTTACTATTTTTTAATGCAAAACGTAAGACTCACATATCTCTTTGTCCAAACAAAGTCACTGCTTAATAAAATAAAGTGGTTTGGCAGTTAATCCCAAATCATTTTGCAAACTGATTTGTGCTGGTTGAAGAGCAATGGGAAAACTTGTCAGAAGATTGTCAGTTCAGTGGTGTAATGGTATAAGCTTGCTCAGAAATAATTTATAACTATGTAAGTCCTCTGGAACAAAATGGCAGGGCCTACAAATCTGGACAACTAGCAAATGGCAGCAGAAAGATACAGAAAGGTCTACATCTCTTGCCATCTGGTGATCAGCCAAATTTTTGCAGCCTAGATGTGGTAGTCCTACATGGGTATACCAAAATCAGATTAATATTAACTAGCTGAAACAGTGATTCAGTCTCTGCATTGAATTGTATAAAAATAATTGTAATAAATAAAAGTAATTGCAATAAGTTATCCTGCCAAAATTGTAGAAAGGAAGGTTTATAACTGCAAGCAAAATGGTAGGAACTTCATGATGAACTGAGCAATTATTTTATTTTTTGAAATTCACTAAGCATTGTTTTGTCCACATGATGTCTACACATTCCAGAAAAAGAACAGAGGCTAGGTGAGTGGACAAAGTATGAAACATAGAATAATAGTGCAAATGATCTTCACTTACTCTCTTTCTTTTACTGGTACATTTCCAGTATTAGAACATTCCTTTAAGAAAAAGTAGGGAAAAAATAGGTTAGTTTTGTTTGAAGGATTAATTATTAAAATGTGTTTATAAAGTGCTTTTATAACAGAACATTTCTTTGAAATATATTTATTACTCTGCACAAAGACAAGATATGAACCTGGAATTGGGAGAGAATATCCATATAGCATTTCTCCAAGTTACTGTAAGAAAATATATTTGAAGCTCTCTGAATACCTGAAGATGCTGTTAACAAACTGCTATTGAAAAATAACTATATACTTCTATATCTTTCTCTTGATCAACTACTTTTGAGAGGGATAGTGTTGTTAACCCTTTACATGAAAATCCTTTACAGAAAAAGCAATAATGAAAGCTCATGCCATAATAAATTGAAAGCACAGTTGGCTGACAATGGCCATGATGCAAAGTATTGTGATAATATTTTTATTATCAACTTTTTATTTACATTTAACCCTTCAACACTTTTCCTGGACTCTTCACATAGTAGAGTTGCTCTCTGCTTGTAGGGGAAAACTCCTAAAATATTCTGACTGTTTTACAGGCACCAAATCCAGAAATACATGCTTTGATATATTTGAAGTTGCACATCGTTTGCTGTGATTGAAGCTGCTCTCCCAGTTTTTGTACCACATTTGATATAAACATTGAGAATTGATTCTGAACTTTCTGTAAGTTTGAATTCCTACAACAAAAAAATGTACTGCCCCAGACCAGATGAATGCAGAAGGAAAAATTACAGTACAGACATTATGGAACAACCTAAACCACCCCTTGGAACTGATGTTGAAACAATGGATTGGATCCCATCATCAACAGAATGACCTTGTTCACAGAGAAAGCCAGTATTGAGAGGGCTGAATTCTTCCCATCAGACAAAGAAGAAAGAGAAGTCCCAGTAGATTAGCCATTAGATCTACATATAGTTCAACAATATTTGAAAGAAGTACTTCAGAACACATGTGTGAAAGTATAGAACCTCTCATTAAAACAGCTGCATGTTTTCTTCAGGCTTCTGCAGGAGCCTGGAACAAAAAGATGCAGATGTTTTAAGAGTTATATTAATGACACGACTGCTTTAATGATCCAACTCATTAAAACAGCCTCATATTTTTTCAGCTTTGTGCAGAAGTGGAGGAGGGAGGGAGGGAGGGAAGGGAAGAGACTGCCTTAATAAATAGCAGAGGAGCTGTGCTCATATGAGTTCTGAAATACTTTTTCCAAAACATTCTCAAAGCAGGCACAGCTTTGTCCCAAAATTATTTATAAAGAACACATTTAAGCAAATGTTTGGGCACAGAATCACAAAAGCATATAAATAATGAGTCAATGCTATATCTCACTTCCCAAAAGATGAATAATCAATTCTTTTGCCCCTTTCCTCAATTTTTGTTCCTATTACAATTCACTGTCAGTTTAACATTTAACACTTACTAGGGTTTATCAATGTATTTTCTTCCTTGGGATTTCTTTTCTGAATTTTTTTGTACATCCACTAACTTGGGTTTTTTCCCTAAGCACATTCATATTTAGTTCTCAGTGTCACCAATTTATTACCATCCTGTTGGCACTTGTCAAATGAGTTTGAGATTGGACAGGGTGATGAAAAATGCCTCCTGGTGTTTAACAGGTGGATTTTTATATTTACTTAAAAATCAAAAGATATAATACCAATTTTAGAATATAAATGTCAGCACTGGTTTCATTCTTTTTTTTTTTTTTTTAATTGATACTATATGTTTTCTTTTCAATTTTTTCAGTATAGTGAATATCTCAGCACAATTGGACCGCATCCTTTTGGTGCAATATGGCAGGATTAACAAAATGTGATTCTATAGACCTTGCTGTAATGTAATTTTCACATTCTTCACTATTGGCCAGGCTGAGTAAGATACATGAAAGTTAGAGTTTGCTCACATCTCAAAAACAAAGACTGCTAGATCTGGACTACAAAAGTCCAGATGACCTGACCACTAGATGGTAACTAAAAGGTACAGAAAACTTTGACTCTTTGGAAGTCAACATAGTTGGCATCTTGAGTAGATATACTCCTGTTTATGAGGTAAAGGTAGTTCCACAATAGCATTATTATGGTTTTTTTTTTCACAGTAATTCATCCCAATTCTCTCAGAGATTTCCCAGGCAGAATTTCTTTCAGCTCCTCAAGACTGCTACTAAATCTTCCCCCAGCAAGGGTATCTGTAAGTAATTGTCCTCCATCCTGAGGCATCCAGTAAGAAGAAGAATATCTTTTGGTTATGAACAGCAATAGCTTTACTACTTGCAATCAGACCCAATAACTACATATATCAATGAACAGCATTACACAGATATACAGTACAAATATCTTTTAACCACAGTAACTACTGATTCAATGGAAATAAATTCCTTACTCTTGAGAAGCTGGCTCAGAGATAGCAATCTTTTTTTCTCACATGCCCAACAACTGAAAAGTCTACTTAAAAGAGCAGTACAGTTCTAAGACACAGCAGATATTCAAACAATTCAACTCTTTCCCCCTTCATAAACCACAGTTGTCTTGCAAATATCTGATGGATCATTCTCTCACTGTCTTCATTCTGGCTACTTGATCCTTTTCAGACCCCACCTTATTGGCCATTGCAAATTTCATCTGCTCCTCTTTCCCTGGTCCTCAGTCCTTCCCCAGCCAACATATACTGGACACTCTTCACAGATGAAATATCCAGGTCTTCATCTCCACATTAGCCAAGCAACCAAGGCCCTGTGTCTTTGCCCTTCACTTCTTACAAAGTCTGTCCTTTACTTTAAAGCCTTGTGTCTTATCTCTACTTATCTTCTTAAGCTGACTCTTATTCAGGACTCTTGCTCTTGTTTTAAAGCTCTGACTGCCTTTTCAAGGCCGTCTGGGGGGAGGGGTATTGGTCAGATGGCATCCACATGTTCAAACCCCCATCTTTTTTATGTGCAATGCATGTAAAAAAGGAGCAGGATTCTGATCATGTGGTCACAGCTGACTTTAAACTTTTTTGACACCCCCCCCCCCCCAGATGTCCCTTTGACCTTAATCTTGTTGGGTTGTCTCTTACTCTAAGCTAACCATTTCTTTTTTTCTCCTTTTCCTACCCATTGTTTCCAAACTCTCCTTTCTCCCCTTCTACATGTCAGGGTCTAATGGAATACATTACATTCACAACTTTTATACCCTTCCCAAACTCTGCGTTTGTTTTTTCCATCTCAGAACAATTTCCTCTCTTTAGGGAAGCCCCACTGTTTTGATTTCCTGACAGGTTTTACACTATCTGCTAAGAAGCTCCTTATCTTTTACTGGTGATCGCTTTATTTCCTCCTATTTACTTAAATATTCAAGGATGCTTGTTTCTCTGCCTCTGCCTTTCTATTTATATATCTGTGCAACTAGATTCCTTTACAGTAGAGCTTTACACTAGCCATTTCCCCAACTCTACTGAAGCTCTCTGAGTTAGAGATATAATAATACATTATAAGATATGTGTTACATATATAGCTTTGTATATAACATTTTTCTTCATCAGGGTTGATGAACAAAATTCTTTGTAGCTGTTAAAGAAACCCCCCCCCCCTTTTTTTTTTAAATACAGATAGGTTGTCTTCTAAGCACCAAGTGATAATATTCAATGGGTGACTGACCAAATGCAAAATGAGAATACAAATAGATTTAATAAGCTTAGAGCTTCATATGAATGTAGGCCTAATAACTCTCCCACTAGAACAACAGATAAGAGATTTCACATTGTGCTTTAGCCTAAGCAGCATTTTTCCATAGGGGCTTTGCTGAAACATCTTTACCAGCCTTGTTTTCCATTTCTAGAAGCTATTTTATAAATAACCATATTGATTCTGCAGCTAACAGAGTGACACAGCAGAGAGACATTATTTTTAGTAAGCTACAATATGAAACATTCCTTAAACAAAATTGCAGAGATCAAAGTGAATATTTGTTTCTCATTAAAACTAGCTGAAGTTGAGCAGTTAAACTGATTTAGCATTCTCAACCAAGGAATAATTAATTATTTTTTTAAAGTGTGGGTATTTTTTTAAAGAAAAAAATAAACCTTCTCAGGTATGAAATTCATGATTTCACCAAATTAGGGCTGAAATGATAGATTGTTTATTTTATTACTGTGACTGTATGTTTGTGATAAAATCTGCCTGCTTTGAGCTATGGGATCACTGTAAACCAGTAATATCATTTCTGCAGATTAGAATTTTTTGATGGCCCCAAAAATGAGTGTACAACAGAGCCAGGCTGGTGCTTAGTGGGGACTCTGGCCACTGCATTCCACTGCTTCTTGCCCATCCTATTCATGTAAGGAAGGAAAATCCAGAATTGCTGGCTGGCTTCTATGAGAACCAGACTATCAATGACTGCCTTCTTTTAGGAAGAGTTCCCTCCTCACTAGTACTGGTGCTTTTCCTTTGCTTTCCCAGATATTTGCACACATGGATGCCTTCACACACACACACACACACACACATACACACACCCCACTTTATCTTCTTTGAGATTAACACAGGGCCTTTTTTTTTCTTTCTTTCTTACCCTTACTGTAGCATAATTGCTACAACAATCAAAGCAACAGCTGAAGAGCCTATTCTTTGCTTCCCAACTTCCTCTCTAGGTCCATGAAAATTTTGGTTCAGCTTCGTAGAAACAAAGTAGTAATAGTCTGTGTTGCAGCTTAAAGCGTGTGTGTGTGTGTGTGTGTGTGTGTGTGTAAAATTCCCTTCTCATCCCTATGGGTAGTATGTGTCTTCCTCAGTCTCGGGTCCTCTACCAGAGGCCTGGGATTTTCAGAGTTCTGTGTTGTATCTTAGCTGTTCCTAGCGCTGCACTCTTCTGGACAGAGAGCTCTGATGTTGTTCCTGGGATCTGTTGGAGCCACTCTCCCAGCTTAGGAGTCACAGCCCCAACTGCTCTTACCACCACTGGGACCACTTTAGCCTTTACTTTCCACATTCTCTCTAGTTCCTCCTTCAGGCCCTGGTACTTCTCCAGCTTCTCATGCTCCTTCTTCCTGATGTTGCTGTCACTTGGCACTGCTACATCTATCACCGCTGCTGTCTTCTGGTCCCTGTCTACTACCACGATGTCTGGTTGATTGGCCAGGACCTACCTGTCTGGATCCGGAAGTTGCAGAGGATCTTAGCCCTGTTATTCTTCACGACCTTCTGTGGAATCTGTGGACCAAGTCCATCTGGACTTGGGAGGGTCTAGTCCATACACTGTGCATATGTTTCTGTACACAATGCCAGCTAATTGGTTGTGCCATTCAGTGTATGCTGGTCCTGCCTGCACCTTATACCCTGCCACTATGTGTTGGACTCTCTCTAAGGCTTCTTTGCACAATCTGCATCTTGGATCCTGTCTAGTGTGGTAGACCCCTGCTTCTATGGATCTGGTGCTTAGTGCCTGTTCTTGTCCTGCTATGATCAGTGCCTCAATGCTGTCTTTCAGTCCAGCCCTTTCCAGCCACTGGTACGATTTCCTAATGTCAGCCACCTCATCTATCTGTCAATGGTACATCCCATGCAGGGGCTTGTCTTGCCATTGCGCTTCCTGCACTTGAACTTCCTCCCATGTCTGCTGCTGCCTGAGGCATTCTCTCAGCAGCTCATCTTTGAGTGCCATCTTAGTGATGTACTCCTGGATGCTCCGGGTTTTGTCCAGGACAGTGGCTTTGACACTCATCAGACCCCACCCACCCTCTTTGCAACTTGGGGTGGAAACCTCTGTACATTGTGAGGAGCTTCCAGGTCTTCACATCGTCAGCCTCCATGTCTTCCTTTGGCCAGCTCACCACACTGGCAGGGTATCTGATGACTGGCAGGGCGTACATGTTAATGGCATGGATCTTGTTCTTCCCATTGAGCTGGCTCTTCAGGACCTGTCTTATCCTTTGGTGGTACTTGGATGTTGCTGTCTTCCTTGCCTCCTCATCATGGTTCCCATGTGACTGTGGGACACCAAGGTATTTATGGCTGGTCTCTATGTCTGCTATGTGGCCCACTGGTAGTTCCACTCCATCAATCTAAACCACCTTCCCGCTCTTTACTACCATCTGGCCACACTTCTCCAGTCCAAATGACATCCCAATGTCCTCACTGTAGATCCGTGTCAGGTGGATCAGTAAGTCGATGTCTCATTCCCTCTTAGCATACAGCTTGATGTCATCCATGTAGGGGAGGTGGCTGATGGTAGTTCCACTCTTGAACTTGTACCCATATCTAGGCCTTGTCATTATCTGGCTGAGGGGGTTCAAGCCTATGCAGAACAGCAACGGGGACAATGCATCACCTTGGTATATGCCACACTTGATGGTCACTTGTGCGAGCTGTCTTAAGTCTTCTTCCAGTATTGCCTTCCATAGTCCCATTGAATTCTTGAGGAAGGTCCTTAGTGTCCTGTTGACTTTGTATAGTGCCAGGCATTCACAGATCCATGTGTGTGGCATTGAGTCATAGGCTTTCCTGTAGTCAATCCAGGCTGTGCTCAGATTTGTCTGCCTAGACCTTGAGTCTTGGGCGACTGCCCTATCTATGAGTAACTGGTGTTTTGAGCTTCTGGTGTTGTTCCCAATGCCCTTCTAAGCTGTGCTCATGTACTGGCCCACATGGTTCTGCAGCTTGGCAGCTGTGATGCCTGATAGGACTTTCCATGTTGTGGGGAGGCAGGTTATTGGCTGGTAGTTGGACAGTGCTGTTACCTTGTGGGGGTCTTTCAGGATCAGCACTGTCCTTCCTTGTGTTAGCTAGTCTGGGTGGGAGCCTGCTGCTAGCAGCTGGTTCATCTGTGCTGCTAGGTGTTCATGCACTTCTGTTAATTTCTTTAGCCAGTAGGTGTGGACCTGCTGTTGGATGCCTGCTACTGTAATTGTGACTGGTTCGTGTTCTGGGAGATTGCTGTGGTCTGCTTTCAGGTCATGCAGCCACTTTGTATTGGTGTTATGTGTCTTCTCTTTCTCTCATATGTTCTTCCAGTACTGTTTAGTTCCTGCTATTGGTGGCTCTGCTGTTACTCTGTTGTTGTGCTGCAGTTGGGAGTACACTTTGGATGATTCTTTGGAGAACAGGGCATTTATCTTCCTGGCCTCTGCTTCTCTAGTGTATCTCCTTAGCCTGGCAGCCAGTGCTGTGAACCTTTGTTTAGCAGTCTCTAGGGCTTCAGATGGAGTCAAGCCCATGTATTTTTCAGTAGTCGAGTCTTATCCTTAATCTTTACACCCTTCTGTAATTTCATCAGCTGACTAACTTCTCTCCAAGTTTCCTTGATCTTAGCCTCCAACCTCATTTTCCGGGGTTGGGGGCGGTATGTACTACTGTTTTTCTTGATTGTGGAGCCAAGCACCTCCAGGATTACAGCAGCTGTAGCATATATTAGTTCATTGGTTTGAGTTATTGTGGTAGTAGGGATTGTTGTGAGGGCTCTATTAGCATCTTCTAGCTTACTATCTGATGGTACTTCTCCACTGAGCCTTGGTAATTGGTCTCGAGGGTTGACCGTAGCTAGTTTATCCATGAACTTATGCCTCATATCAGCTTCTGTGTTGTGATGTTCCAGCTCCAGCTGTTGGCTGCACATCCAGTTGTTCTTCGAGGCCTTCTTGAGTCTGAGATGTAATGTGGAGTTGGTCTATCTCAAGTTGTGAAAGCAGCTTTCTCTTCACTATGTTGAAGTGTTGGGTAACTAGCTGTTTCTCAGTTAGTGTGGATATAGGTTTTCTGTCCATTCATAGTTCCCTCATGCATTTCAAATATCCCCTTTCATTAGGTCTACTGTTGTACTGGCATTCCATCAATTCCAGGTTCTCTTGGCTCGTCCATGTATGGTTTGTTCCAGTAGCCCACTTATCATCAGATTGTCCTGGTTCCCCAACATCTGATGTGGACCTTGTTAATCTGGGCAATGACCAAGCTAGCACGACTCTCTTAGTTCATGTTACTCTCATATTTGAGGTAGGCAGGTGGATTTGAACCCTGGTCTCCCACGATAAGGGCAGTGTTCTAACCACTATGCTATCCATCCATCCATCCATCCATCCATCCATCCATCCATCCATCCAACACAGGAATAATTTTTCCTGAGCAAGGGCTGGGAAAACAGGAGTGCATGTCTCATTCATTCTGGGCAGAAATACAAGAGTGCCTACTGGAAGCTGGAATCTTTGAATGGAGCATGAACTTCTAGGGTTGAAAATAGTTGATTGACTTAACAGGCCATTGATGAATCAGTTACAAGATTATTTAAAGGTAGCAGCCCAACAATCCAGGATGAAATGGCTAGTGTAGTCAGGCACCAGGAAAACACACCAACCACTTGATGTCCATAGGAGAGCACTACTTTGCCCTATGATTGAGAAAGAGAAATAAAGCTTTTTTGAAACAAGAACTATTTATTTATTTATACATGCATGCATGCCTTGGGTGATCTTTGGAAGTAATTCAATGATGCAATGACATCACTTGAGAGGCAGATAGAATTCTGGGGCTTAAGGGGTGGAGTGGTTGGTGGTGGATTTCAGTCAAAATGGGTGTGTTAAAATCTTACTCTTTGGAATCAACTTACAATTTTGAGCCTTATTCTTTGCTTTAAAAAGTAATAGCAATATTTAAAATTGCCAGTCTTACAGCATTTTAGCATATAATATTGGGAGATATGAAACTTGGCCCCAGTGTTTGCAGTAAAGGGTGAATTTTTGTAAGTTGCGAGGAAGATTCTCTGGTAACCTGTGCCAATATTCACAAATTATTGAAATAATATAAAATATCAAATTAGTTATCTGTAACAAGAGCTTGCATTATATTTTGGGAATCTCTCAAAATGAGAAAAGTGTCCCTATTTGCAGGATTTATACATGCTGGGCTCTCAAGCACAATTGTGACATTCCCTCAGAAAAGCTCTTCATACAAATTGAAGAAGGCAGCAATAATTTCCCAAATTTATTCTGCTTGAACATCTCCATGCAGAAGATGAGAAGCAATGCTCCTCATCAATCTGTATAGATACACTGATTAATCAAAATGTGTAACTTTGATGGAGGGTCTGATTTCCTCTCCATGAAACCCTCTGACATCATCTACTCTGTTAGGCATGGAAGATGCTGCAGACCTCCAGCCAGATTCCCAGGTAGAAAGTGGATACAGCATCCACATTAATTACAGTTTCTTTTCTCTGTTTTAGAGTATTAAAGCATGATAGCGTGCACATTGATTCTACAATTTTTTTAATTTATTTTTTATTTATTAAATTTCTCCCCTGCCCATCTCCCCCCCCCCCAATGGGGGACTTTGGGTGGTTCACACAAAACATTAAAACCATAAATACCTATAAATACATAAAACATAAAAATTTAAAGAGTACTAAAAAAAAGGAAGAGAATCCAAGAAGATGAAGGATCTGGGGCTGAAGACAGGCCTCTATGGGGCTAGCCATCCCCATGCTTGAAGTATTCCCTCCCCACTCCAGGCCAAATGGCAGAACCAGGTCTTCAAAGCCCTCCAGAAGGCCAGGAGTGAGGGGGCCAATCTCACCTCTGGGGGCAGAATATTCCAGAGAGTGGGGGCTACCACAGAGAAGGCCCACCTTCTGGAACCCACTAGTCAAAGTTATTTTACCGCGGGGGTCTGAAGCATGTCCTCTCTGTGTGATCGAGTGGGACTGGTTGAAGTCATGGGGAAGAGGCGGTCCCTTAGGTAACCTGGTCCCATGCCACGTGGGGCTTTAAAAGTGATAACCAACACCTTGAATTGAACCCAGAAGCAGACTGGTACCAAATGCAGCTTGCAGAGCAACAGTGTTACATGGGCCCTTCTTGGGTCTCCAAAAATAGCCCATGAGGCTGCATTCTGGACCAGCTGTAGCTTCTGGATACTCTTCAAGGGTAGCCCCATGTAGAATGCATTGCAGTAGTCTATCTGGGAGATAACAAGGGCATGAGTGATTGTTCGAAGGGCATCCCAATCCAGGAAAGGGCCTAACTGATGCACAACCCAAAGTTGTGCAAAGGCCCTCCTTGCCACAGCTGCCACCTGCTCTTCAAGCAGGAGCCGCGAGTCTAGGAGAACCCCCAAATTATGCACTGGGTCTGCCTGGGGCAGTGCTACCCCATCCAGCACCAAAGATGACAAAGTCCTGGATACTGAGGAGCCATTAACCCTCAGCCACTCCGTCTTACCAGGGTTCAGCTGAAGCCCGTTGTTTCCCATCCAGACCCTTATAGCCTCCAGGCATTGCAAAAGGGCAGTCACGGCATCACTTACCTTACCTGGAATGGAGATGTATAATTGCATATCATCAGCATACTGATGATACCTCATCCCATGATGGTGGATGATCTCACCCAGCGGTTTCATGTAGATGTTGAAAAGGAGTGGAGAGAGAACCGAACCCTGCGGCACCCCACAGAAGAGGAGCCGAGGATGGGACCTCTCTGCTTATGACATTCCTAAATATAATTTGCTTTTGATGTGGCTAGATATCATCTACTAACTGAACTTAAAAATTGACATCTAGATCCTAAATACATTTATTTAGTAGTAACTTGATTTTTTTTTTAATCCAACTTAATTCCATGTAAGTATATTTATCCTTAGAATTAATCTTGAAAATTATGAGAGCAAGGTTGCTGCAGAAATCCCAGCCTTGGCTGTAAAGGATAAAGGCATGATAAAGTGTTCCCAATGCATGGTATGGAAATTAAGTTGAGGCACTAAAGAGTCTGAACAGGAGATGTTTGGACTATGTGTCTAATTTTCTCAGCCATACTTAGTTTAGCAGAATCAGAACAGAATACTGGAATATAGGTGTTGTCACTAGAAGAAGTTATTTATGTTAGATAAAGGAGATTTTGGATGGTACAAGTAAGAAAGAATTAAATTAGGCACCAAATAAACATAAGTAAATTCCTACAGTGTGGCAGATTTATTTACTTAAAGTATTGTTATTCCACTTTTTAGCCAAACAAGTTCAAAGAACAGCTTTCAAGTATCCTTACCATGACATTTCTGCCTTCAGGCTTACTCTCTAAAAGATACACAAGAAAAAAGCTATCTTGATATTATCACTGATAACCCAAGCATGAGCTTACAGAAACTCAGAGAAGCAGTTGCTGCCAAAATATCCTGACGAAATGTTGTCCATAGGGTCAAGAAGAATCAGAAATGAGTCTGCTCGCAGCCACTCATGCCTTGATTATATCTTGATTGGGCAACTGCAATTTGCTCTACATGGGTGCTACCCTTGAAAACTATTCAGAAGCTTCAGCTGGTCAAGAATTTGTTTATTTATTTAGGTGCCTTTGAGTCATTATTGGCTCCTGGTGACTGCCTGGATTAGTCCCTGCAGTTTTCTTGGCAAGATTTTAGAAGTGGTTTGCCATTGCCTACTTCCTAGGGCTGAGAGTGAGTGGCTGGCCCAAGGTCACCCAGCTGGCTTTGTGCCTAAGGTGGTACTAGAACTCACAGTCTTCTGGTTTCTAGCCTGATGCCTTAACCACTACACCAAACTAGCTCGCTGGTCAAGAATACAACAGCTTAAGGACACCTCTTGCTTATCTGATTAACACCATTATTGCTGCATTGGTTGCCAGTTAGCTTCTGGGTTTTATTGAAGGAGCTGATAGTCACCTTTAAAACCCTACATGGCATTAGAACACTTTATGTGTGGGACCACTTCTACCATCAGTTTCTGCCCATCCAATGTAATTCAATATAACTCAAAAGGGCACCTTTTGAGTTCCTTCTTCAAAGCAATGTCACCATCAGGGACCATGGGGGCATGCCTTTTCTGTTACTCCTCCTCTCTTCTGGAACAGTGTTTCCACTTGAGGTCAGATCAGCACCAACCCTGATTGCATTTAGGAAAACTGCTAAGACCTGGCTATTTTGGGAAAGCCTTTGTAGACTGGTATTATGTTGGATTCCCCTTTCTGCTGCAGGAGATTATCATTATTCATCAGTGTGATGGTGAACAGGAAGATGCTGTTGTTGCTGCTGGTATAAATTTTGAGCTACTGTGTTTATTGTTTGTGTGTTTCTTCTTTACTATGTGTAAGCTACAGGGGCCAGGGAGGAATGAATGGCATATATATTGCAGCAAATAAATAAACCATAAACAACTGAACAACAACAAGCAATGAATTATCATACACAGAAGAGACTCTGGGCACAGAGATGATGATGATGCATATTTGTATTGCACTGCACATCTAACCTAACCTGTACTAAAACCAGCAGGGATACATATCTCATTTTCCTCACAATTGTTGTACATGGATAAATGCGCATGACTAGGGAGATTAACTAGTCCTATATAAATAAGAACTCAGATTTTGGCCAGGATCTCAGTTCTGACCTGAGTTAGGGCTACGGTTAGCAGTTCAAACTATTAAAGAAAACAAACAGCAAACCAGAAACGTGTTGGGTTCTTGGTATTCATTGAGCTTGGTTGTTTTCTTGCAGACATTTCATTACCAGAATAGGTAGCATAATCATTGCATGGGAGCGTGGAGTTTTCTGGCTATTTGTTATTATATTACAAATATAATTACTTAATTATTACAAAATTACTTGCCCTGCCAATCTTGGTTGGGGTTTGGTTTCCTCTTTGATGGTTCCTTGATTACAGTATTATTTCTTCCTTAACTGTTTATTTGGTACTATTCCCTGCTTATCTGGGTGTTGGCTGCTAGGAGGAGGTGCTCTGTGTTATTTGCTTCCTATCCTGACTTTTGGTTATACTCTTTTTAAAATGATATGTAGATAGGGTTTATTTGTATATGTTTGATGATGGCTGATTTATCTGAATGTCAAGCCCCCAGGAATTCTCTACATTTTTAAAGATTTGGCTTGGTCTACAATATCAACAGTTTCCCAGTTGAAATTGTGGTTCAATTTGTCTATGTGTTGAGAAATAGTGGTTTTCATCATGTCTCCTACTGCCAGTTGATGTTCATGGATGCATTCTGCTAGTTGTCTGCCTGTCTTTCCTACGAGGTGGCTATTGTAGTCATTATATTGTATGTTGTGGATTAATTCTGTTTTTTTCTTCTTTAGTTACTGGTAACCAAATGTTTGAAATAGAACAGCCAAGCTCAGCAAAACCAAAATCCCAACACTTCAACTCTGAACTATATATATTTTCTACTATTACAACCAGAAACAGTTATAGTGCTGATACAGCCAAACCTTAATGCCTAGAGTTTCTCTCCCAGTCCCAATACATCTTAACATGTCTTTATTTTCTTCTGTCTGATTTTCCTCTTCCTCTTTCATAGACATGTAGTGGTAAATAAAGGCTTGCACAAATTTTAGGATATTCAAATTTGTCTAATTAAAAAAAAATCATATCAATGTTCTGTCTCCCTCTTTTTTTTTTTTTTTAATGGCAACATAACCATTTTGCATTTATAAGTCACTGATGAAAGAGTGAAATCTTTCTGTTAATCCACATTGACCAAAGTACTTACTGGTTTATTAGCTCTGCTAGTCATGCAAATGGCTTGTTGTAGTTCTTGATTTTCTTTAACTGGTTCATACAAGCTGTCCATAGAGCCCTCCTGAAAAGTAAATAAATCATGTGTGTCATACTAAGGCAATTCATTTACATCCATTTTTGTTTCTAATTTACTCATTGATTAATAATATCATCTAATTTCTAGTTCACAAGAACAGAACATCAAATAATTATAATATTCTAAATTACTTGTAAGATTTCCAAGGCAAGAACTATGGTGCCAGATGTTTAAAGATCTTGAAATGCTATTTATTTATTTATCACATTAATATGGATGTCCAACACAAACAGCTTGGTGTACAAGATCCAGTCTGGATCAAAATGGAACTGAGCAATGGAATGGGAAATTAAAAATGGCAGAGCAGCGTTTTAACTGATTCCAGGGAGAAGCCGACATGCACTGGCAACATCCTGTTTGGATAGGAAAGAAATTTCAGGAAAAAATACAAGGGATGGGGCCAGTATTGGAAGTGAGTTAATGAATGGTCATGTTTGTCAGGAGATGACAAGGAATAAAAAAGGCTGTGAAAAAGGCTCATGCCAAGAACATTTGAAAAAAAGATATAGTGTATGGCTGTTTCTGTGATCACACTACAAGACTCTAAGCCAAGATGGAGGGATTATAGTACTTGGTTGTGAACAAGAACATAAATGTAATGGTTATAAGAAAATGTGGTAGAATGGGGAAAAACATCAGTGAGATACAATCATGGGAAGGGAGAATTGGGAAGGTGCTGTTTTTTTATACCAAGGAACTTATAAAATCTAATATACTAGAAAATACTGCCATACCAGGTTCTTCCACAGAAATACTATGGGTGGCAATATCTGGTCAGAAATTTAGATCTAGAGATATGTTATTGGCCATCTGAATGTAATACAGGGAGCAGCGTCAAGAGGTCAAGATAAATCAGGGAGGCATGCAAAGAAGAACCCTTTGTAATAATGGGGACATTAATTGCCTAACATCACTCAGGTATATTCATGTTCAGGCCATAACAAAAAAGATTGGTCATTTATTTATTTATTTATATCTGGAATGGCTGGTCTTAGAACCAAGCAGAGAAGATGCATAAGACATAACCTTAAGCAGTGACTATGATCTGGTGCAAAACATAACTATTGTGGAGCCAACAGGAAACAATTATCATAATGCTATTATATTTAGTTATGCAACTGGGAAGTTGCCGGTAGGAGTCAACACAGACATGGACTAAAACTTGTAAAAACTTAGCGGGCATGCGAAAGAGACACTGGCAAGTAAAGTCAAGAATGAATGAAGCTCCATTTAATTCAATACAACTTCTGATACTATGAATTTTATGAATTCCTTGTTGGAAGAATTGATACAATTTGCTGTGTCATTTTCAAGCTGCTTTGCAGCTCTCTTAGAGGAGAAAAAAAAATACAGTTTAAATGTATTGATTTAATTAATATGAGCTTCCATATAAACGCATATAGCATTGTGTTGCAGTAAATTTTAATGAGCTCATACTTATTGGTTATACGGTTATGAGTAAGCATCACTAATTGTGACAGTGCTCCTGAATAAGTGGATTAATAACTGAATAGGAATTATTTGCACAGAGATATGCACTTTGGACACAGAAATGTTGTGGTACTTCACTACCTAATTAAAGAGAAATAATTCAGACACAATGAAATATAAGCAGATGTTAAAATAATAACTAATAACTGATTCAGAAGATGAATTGGTCCAGTTCCATAGTTCCATCTACAGTAAATCAGATAAAGTTTAATATTTAAGTTAGTGGCTATATTCTCTTAACTTCAGTGAATCTAATCATAAGTCTGGATGTAACACATAATCTCTAGCACATAATGACTTAGCTATGTGCATATGTGCATATAAAAACATTTATGTAGATAATGACAATGTGTATGTGTGTGCGTGTAATAGCATGTATAGAATTTATCTAAAATTAAGTCTTACTTGTTTCAACAGGAAAATTAAATATGTGCTTAATATTTAGCTGGAATTGCAGCTTTCAAAACTGCTGGTGTTCTCTCTTCTAAGGCAAAAGTCTTGTTTTTGCACCCAGATATCATTTAGAACTAGGATTCACATGCCCAAAAAACATTTAAATGATCACTATTATGAAATTTGACTGCTGAAATATATGTAACACTAAGAAGCTTTTATGCTGACTTTACTACGCCCAAGCAATCCAGTCATATTCATGAACCCTCTCACTATTTTATGTCAAAGAAGCATATTTTACTTATTTATTTATATTTCAAATTTAGACACCGCTCATCTCACAAGGAATTATCAACTGATTGAATTATCAGTTATCTTAGAAGGAAAACATTTTATTTTCTTGCCTTGTAAGAAACTTATTTGCTTGGCTCCCACGTCACGTTGCTTTATTCTTGGTATATGTAAAGATCTTTGGAATAGTTTGGTACTTATACTAGCTTGACCCAAATCATGACTTGGAAAAGTGAAAACCATCCTGAGAAAGTCTGAGCCTTCATTTTATACATTAGCGAGACTAGACAGCTGTTTGGTTTTCAGCCATCTGTTTCTTAAAACTCCTAACATAATCAAAGGATCAGTAAGCAAAGCTAACAGCTTAAAATCAAGCTTTAGCTGTTCATTGTTTTATACAATTTTCATATGATACCATTTTAACAACAAAATTATGAGTCACTGTTGGAAGATGATGTTTTACAGTATGTGGCAGCTTTCAAAAAGGACAAATGCATTCCAAATTAAGACTGATATATAATTGCCAATGAATCAGCACTTGGTCCTAGAAATATGCAGCAAGTAGTCCTGATGATGAAATGTCAGTCTTGGATTACCAGAGCAAGTAGAGTTAATCTGCAAGTTTTAAGGAACAGCCTGGGATACTCTACATATAGATAATGACAGAGGACATAATATAACCCGAGTTGGGACAACAATGCCTTATTAAACATACAGGACTTAAAATTTGGTAGTTACATTTATGTGAGACTATATTAAGCTAAACTCTAAACTAGAAGGATTTTGATTATATATCTTCTGGCTGATGTAAAATATATAGCTATTTGCAGATGACCATCCCAGATATTTCAATTATATTTGATTTTTCTGTACTAATATAGTATTCTGTACTGCTATACTAAAACATTTCTTTTGTAATGCTCTCTTATGGGAAATATTCCCACATTTGTTTTTTAGAAACTGAACATCATCTTGAGGATTTGGACCATTAAAAGCCACTATTGAGTATGTGTCTTCACACTAGATATATTTTTTTAATTTAACTCTTTGTGTTTTTATTGATTTGTTTCATGCATTCATCATTATAATTTATTATGTTTATGTATTATTTTATGGTGTAAAGAGTTTGAGGTCTTAATATTTTACTATAAATCAATAAATGAAAACAAAATATTTTCATGTAGTGGACTAGATCAAAATGTCACGGCTGTTCTATATTTATCTACAATAAATAAATAAATGCAGAATACAGGATAGGAATATGATTGGTCATAAAGAAACAAGAAAAGCTTTTTAAAATAGATTTTGCTACCAAAATATACATCTGGTCTTCAAAGCATGAAAAGACCACATATAGAATGAAATACTTTCTATAAAAATAATGCCATTTTACAGAAGTGCTCACAATACAAATATCCAATCAACATTTTAGGAATTTATGACACTGAGATTGTGAACTGTAGAAATGTTCTCTATGAAGCATGATAAAACTGTGTATATCAAAAATTTCCCAAAACATTTTACAAGAAATTAAATTACAACTATTGACTTAATTCATGCTACAGAATAAATTGGTTTATGTTTATGAACAAAAAAAAATAGCCCTACCATAATTATTGAATGAATATTATTTTTAAAATTATCTCACAAAATATCTGCAAACCAGACCTTTAATTTGTTTTTAAACAAAACTTTTTCTTTGCTGCTTTGAAAACTTATTTCTGCCTTTCTAGAAAGATTGTTTAGTTTTGTATTACACATTCTCTTTATAACGCTTTTAATCTCTCTCATTTGACTCAGTCTTACATTTATAAACTCAATAATGCAATCAGGAGAAAAAGAAAGACTTACCAGTGAAAAGCAGAACAAATTCATTTTGGAACAATGGCAAAGGTATACAGCATTTGCAAACGTTATTCTGTTTCAAAGAATCCTAGCCACACAATGCTGCTGCTTCTTGTCCTTCCCAGCTGTTTAAACATTTCTCTCTAGGGATTAGAGCAGGATAAAATCCTTGCAGTAATCCACTGGATTTCCAGACCATTATCAAATAAGACACAGGCTTGCATGGCTCAGCCCAAACAGTTCCCTAAATTAATGGACAGTGTTTATCAATGAATCTAGACAGTAAAGAGAAGGCAAAATAATGAAAGTGAGGCTTGAATTTTCCTTGGTTCAAAATGTGTTTCATGATTCAAAGATAGAGAAATACTTCATTAATATTTCTACAATTCCATTACCAAATATGTCTACTGAAACTCTTCAAAAGAGTTGGAATAGCTCCCAGAATTCCCAGGCAACTTGGCTGATAATGGCTGGAAAACCTGTGAATTGGAACCACAGCACAGAGTATTATCACCTGACTAAACTTTAGAAAGTAAGGTATTTAATGGCTGCATACAGTTGTATACTCCTATGGATAAATTTGTGTCTTTTGAGTTTAAGCCTATCATGTCCTTTTTCAGGAAAAAAAAAGGGCATGGAAATAAATGGTAAACATAAATATTGATATAGCCTATATCAGGTGTTATTTGTTCTGATTCAAGTAGAACAGGTATTTTATGTTATAAATTTCAAGGAAGTCTCTCTTAGCTCAGAGCTTCTGATGATAAAATAGTTATTAGTTAGACTGCCTTATCATGGTGGCCAAAGGTTTAAGAATCAAATTAAATAGCAAGGGAAAATGTGGGCAGCCCTGCCATGTACCACTAATCCTAGGATAGGATCTAATCAAGGTAAAATAATAAGTCTTTTAAAAAAAGTCTGCAATAATAAAATTAGGTCCTAATGCAAATTACTAACAAATACAAATTTTATATTTAGAAACAAATTTTGCAGATGTGAAAATTACACTAGTTTTAATATAAAAGAAAAACCTCATATTTCTTGCCTACGATGATCATCCAGGAACTAAGACATATTAGTCTCTCTTGCATTTCTGAATATCAATTTCTATGAACATTTGAGTTGGTAATGACAATATAAGGTCAAAGAGTTTGGAACATCTTTTTCCAGAGTACAAGAATTCAACTACAGACTTGAACTGCATGCTACTTAACAGTTTGGAATAGGCTCATGAAAGGCTAAACTACTATTGGGATAGTATCCTCCACCAGAGTTCTGAATGGAGCAGGTCACAGTACTTGAGGAAGACAAGGTTGGCACATAGCATATACAATTGTCTTTCTACAGAAGACTGCCACTTCAGCCTCCAATATTTGCTGCCTGTGGAAATTGCCGCATTCACCATAATGATAAATTCAATCTTGATCACACAGTGAATTATTGGGATTAAATTGCACTTTGGAAGGAACGCAATGTGAGTGCATGTGAATGACACAGAGAAGTTCCTGTTTCTTGGTTAGTTCATCAAATCTTTTATAGCAAGACATCTTCAAAAAAGCTTCACCTCCAGGTCACAATACATAGAAGGAATCATAATGGAAACATTAGTCTCTCATAAAACATTTGCTTCTGGTTAGGGATTTGAGTTTATATAGAAGTTTAATTTCCTAGTAAAAGGGAATTATCACTCCTTCTCAACAATGGGCTGCTTGTTCACCCATTGCCAACTTAAAGGCAAACGCAGTGATGGGTGGCTGTCCAAAATGAACATGTACATTCATACCTGCAGAATCTGCTGTATAGGACAGAATAGGAAGCAAAAGGCTTTTAGACCATGGTCTTTTTTTCTTCTTGTCTCTCTCCAAATAGCACAGTAAGTTAACTCATATTTCAAGATTTTGCAGCATTTCCCAATACCTTAAAACTATAACTAGAAAGAAGATTTTTTTAAAAAGAGGCTTGGAGTGGAGGCAGTAATACATATACGTAGGACACATGAAGTGATAATAGAGTGACAAGTAGCTTCCGAACAAACAATACACTCCATTAGTGAATGGTTAAGTGGAAATTTAAGGATAAATTATATAATCCACAGTATATTTTGTATACCATATTTAGTTGGTGTTGGCCCAATCCAGATCAGCTCCATCACATGAGTGGGGAAGCCTAACACTTTCCTCAGATCAAGGAGGTGGGCTGTTTTTGGTTTAAATCCTCTTTATTCTCTTTATTATTAATGCCAGTGGTGTGTTTCTGTGTGTTTGTTTAAAAAATGAACTTATATATAACTTTCTGGATTTTTCTAAATAAAAAAAGCTAAGCTATGGTTAGGTGTCCCTCATACTTTATGTAGACTTCCTCATCAGGATAAGGCTATCATTATTACTATAATATGGAACAGCAACTACACAACTGTTATAGTTATCATGTCATTTATTTCTCAGTTCTAATCCAGAAGGACCTAGAAAAGATTTGGATATATATATAAAATAATACTATAGGTTTTCAAGTCAACAAAAAGTAGACACATATTAATTGTATCTGTGGGTAGACTAAAAATATTAATAAAATCTCTGAAATATGTTTTCTGCTTGGGTAGCTGTATTAAAAGTTAGGATTTTAACCTGTAATTTTATTTTGCAATACTGAGTAAAAATTGCTAAGTTCCATCTTGGGGCCTATTTATATATGATCTGACAAAGCTGATGTCTACAATGAATTATGGGTATAGCAGCCATTATCTTCCAGGAGCACCTTGAAAACAAGATGTCTAATCTTAATAATGCAAGTTTTCTGGTGAAATGTTCAGTTACTCTGGCCATTTATAGAAAACTTGTCAACTCACCCACTTGTCAGACCTTAAAAAAAATATTTTCAAGCCTCAAGGGGATAGTCCTCCTTGCTAAATAGAACCAATTTCTCTTCTTACTGCTTAACATTCTCTTAATCACATAGTTCAGTTGTTTCTGTGGCATAATGGGTTGCCAAACTTTGATCACTGACCTGAATTTGAAGAGCTGAAAGACATTTGCTTCCTTCAGGTTTTCAAGTTTTCAACTACTTCTATTGGCACATTTGTTTTCGCAATTTGTGAAATAAAACTGTTGTCACTCATGCACATAAACACAGAACTGAACCTAGATAATAAACACCTGTATTTTTAATGCAGAATTTAGCCAAATAAGCAATTCTGAGAAAAGATTTAAAAATAGAAATTTGAAAGGAATATGGAAATATATAATCCACTGTCTAAGGAGGCTTTACCACTTTTTTGTGTATCTAATCAGGTTAAAGCTTTAAAGCATGTGTGTATAATATGGGTTGAAAGCATAACATTTCTAATGTTCATCAGTACCATTCATGTTATTGTAAAAGTCAGTTGTCTACATAAAATGATAACAGGAAAACAAATTCTGTGGGCAGCAACTTACTGTTATCATAGAATCATAAACTTGGAAGGGGACATTTAGACCACTGAGTCCAGCTTGCTGCTCTGTGCTGGGTATCCATATTACAGCATTCCAGACAGATGGCTGGCATGCCTCCACTTGACCACCATCATTGATGGAGGTAATTGGTTGCATTGTTGAACAGTTCTCATGTTAGAACGTTTTTTTCTAACATTCACATTAAATCTGCATTCCTGAAAAACAAATGTCTGGAGAAATCTTGACCCCCTTCTATGTGACATTCTTTGAGGTGCTTGATGAATGCTATTAAAATCCTCCATAATCTGTCCCAAGGTTTAAGACACTGAGTGCCTTCAGTCTCAGTAGGATTTACTTTCTAGTTGATTGGTCTACTCTTTCTGAATCAGTTGCATTTTCTTTGAATCCTTCTTAACATGTGGTGCTCATAATTAGACATAGCAACCAAGGCAGAATAAAGTAGAACTGTTGCTTGACCTAATTTTAAAATTATACTTCAGTTGTTGCTTCGGCTTATTTAACAGCTATAATATATTATAAGTTGGCTGCAGAATACAGGAAACTACTTCGCATTTGTTAATCTAGCTGTAACTTAACAAGTAAAGTTATAAACTTATCCAGCCTAACTTTTAGCTGGAACATGCCTGGATAGAACATTGAACCATCTGGATGCTGACTTCCACATCACAACTTCATTAAAATAAAAGGACCAAATTTTGAAGACTGCTCTATGAACTACTACCCTGATTCTTGGCTGTATTTTTTGAGGGGCACAAGTTGTGTCCTCCCTGGCCTAGCATTATAATAATCACTTTGGCAGAACATTTTCAGACATTTTTAAAATGCTGCATTGTTTTAATTAAAAATCTACCTCTGATGATTCAGTATGACAACTTTACATATAAACATTAAGGATTACCTTTCTTGCTTAAAACAACATGTTTTGCAATGCCAGCCTGTCTGATTCTTCCAGGCATTCAGACTCTTGCATTTGTTCTTAGCTTCAGATACTTACCTATACCTTCTCCTGACATTCTTTTTAGTATCATACTTAATACTTATTATTATTATTGACAGATTTAATTTCCATGCTTGCAATCTTAGCTATTCATCACACACATGTGCAGCCATAGGAACATTGAAAGTTTTTATTCCAGGCAATCATCCAGAAGAATAGAAAGGTCACCTTTTAAAATTTAATTTAATTTAACTTTAATTTAACTTTAATTTAATTTAATTTCAAAGCCTTTACTGCCTGGACCTTATTATTTTATTAATAAGAACCTTAATAAATCTTAATAATATTATATATCTTTTCCAAGTTTACAATATTTTACCAGAAGTGTAAACATTTATGTAATGTTATTGATGATTATGAAATAATAAATATTATACTTTTTATTTTTACTTTTGTCTGAAGTAATTTCCAATACATATTTAATCTTCTTTACTGCAATCCTGTAACACTACAATGAAAAAAAAATGCTTTTCACATTGGAGACAATTACAGCAGGAAAAATGTAATTATATATACAGATAAGGTTGACTCAGACTCTAGTCAAGGCCGGGATATACCATGGCTGATGTATTTACAAATAGCCAGAATAATAAAATGTGATCTCAAAAAGGAATGAGGATTATTAAGGAAAAAAAAAAAAACACCTTAATTTGAAACTCGCATACAAAATCAGCAACATCTATTAGGACATATTTATATGAACTCTTACTCAGATATGAGACAGAGACAAAACAAACAAAAAACTGTATAATAAAATAGATGCAAAATATCTAAGAAACAGTTACAATACAACAATGGGAAGAATTATGGACTAAATCTATAAAATTCACATCAAGTTATAACTTAAAGGAAAATTGGTGCAAAATGTTTTAAAGATGGTATACAACTCCATCAATAATATCCAAGATGAACAAATCAAACAGTAATAAATGTTGGAAATGCCATGAAACAGAAGGAACATTTTATCACATGTGATGGGCATGTAAAAGAACTCAAAAGCACTGTGAAGACATACGTATTATAATGCAGAAAATCTTGGAACTTGAATTTGAAATGAAACCACAACTGTTTTTAGTACATATAATATCATAACAAGCTAACAATCCAAGAAAGCTGCAGACAGCTGAAATACTTTAGATCAAAGAACTTAAGTCAAAGGGTGCTCGTATCTCTTTTTATTTACCATAAGCTTTCAAAGCCAAGCTCATTAGAATAGTATGCAGTATCATCCTGGATTCCCAGGAAACTGCCAGTACTTTTTCTTGTTTTATTGAATCAAAATGTGATTCCAAACCCAGTTTAAATATACCAAAGAAAAAACTGGATCTGGTGGATGAGGATGTCCACAATAGCTTTCACCTTTAATTTAAAAACAAGATAGCAAAATACATACATATTAGTTTAGTGCTGTGAATTCCAGAGGAAGCATGCAAACTAAGCACATCTCTGAAAGAGCAGAGACAACAACTGTGACAAAGACCAGAGAAGTAGCGAGTAGACTGGTTCTTCGGAACTTCTCCAAGTAAGAAGAGGACAGGAGATTACCCACATGTGTCCTAGACAGCTGCTTCTTGCAAGGAGTACACAGGAAATAGGATTTGCTAACCTTACTTTCTAATCACTTTTAGAAATTGCCTATTTAATCATAAGGCAATTTAATCATAGATCTTCAGAATGACAAGTCTGAGAAGCCACCTGGTGAATTTACCTCCATTCTTGAACAAAATAAAAAACAACCATAAGTTTAAGAATTTAAAGAATTGGAAATAAATGGCAAAAAAGATAAATAAGACTTTGATCCAAGAAAGTTATAAATGAATTAAGGGTCCAGACAAAATTGAAATATTGAGACTTTTACTGTAAGATTTTGGAAATAATTATATAAATAAATGGCTTTTCATGGGAACCAAATTGTTTTATATATCTTAAGTCATAACAAAGATTTGAGACTTTATGATTTCAGAAACTGGACAGTAGAGGGGACTAAAGACTCCAGACAGAAAAGGAAAGGAGGAAAAAAAAAATGTAAACTTGCCTTCAATTTTTTGTTAGTACAGGTATTTACAAAATTATACAAAATATTATAACATTTAAAATATTCCTGGAGATTTTTGAAGAATGGGGCCAGAAATTAGCTGCTATAATGTCAGCAGTGATGTCTGCTTCTATGGACAGACTATGTCCAAAATATGTTAATGAAGGATTGACAGATGTCAAACAAATTTTGCCTAATGTATAAATATTAGAACCAGAAATACTGGATAATAAAAATAAGTGTGGATTTTAAGACAGAGAAGGCAGCTAAAGTGGAACAAGCAACAAGCCAAGAGAATGACTTGGATAAGGACTTTCTACTGAATATACAAAAGAAGTTGGTTAAAGCTTTGAAAATCAAAGTGGAAATACAAATGATAAATCCAAAGAATGACCTGGATAATAACTTTTTACTGGATTTACAAAAGAGGCTTGCTAAAGCCTCAAAGAAGCCTTTGGGATGGGAAAAAGAACAATTGAAGAGATGAAATCCTATGACAACATCTGAATGAATTAAAGTTCAAGATTGTCAGAAGTAAAAGGAAGAAATATAAAGTTGGTTTGTTTTACCAAGGTTAAAATAAGATACTGTAGGTTTCTATAAAGCTCTGGTAACCCTTTACAGACTTTTTGCTGACACTAGGACTGAAAAATTGATGATTTATGGATTTGCATATAGATAAGGGATGGGTCATGGGAAGAAGAGATATAAACTTATAGGGGGTGAAATTTGTTTATACTTGTGATGGAAATTGGAAGTCACTTCTTTATACATTTCTCTCTCTCTTTTTTTTTACTTTAACTTTCTTCTTTTTCTTTTTTTGCACTTTTTATTCTTTATTTCTATTTCTCCTTCTCTCTTTGAGTTTAGTTTGTATTTGCTTGTACTATTGTAATTAAAATCTTCAATAAACATCATTTTAAAAAATTAGTTTAATGCTGTATAGATAGCTAAATGGTAGAAAAAGAGCACACACATTGTTTGTAATAGCCAATGTATAAATTGGGTATGCTAAGATAACAAGGGAACTGTCAATATCGGTAATTGATTTACACCAATGTAACTATGATGGTCTTCAACACTGAGGTTGAAAAGCATGAAAAGAAGGGAAGGAAGGGAAGGGAAGGGAAGGGAAGGGAAGGGAAGGGAAGGGAAGGGAAGGGAGGAGGAGAGGAGAGGAGAGGAGAGGAGAGGAGAGGAGAGGAGAGGAGAGGAGAGAAGAGAAGAGAAGAGAAGAGAAGAGAAGAGAAGAGAAGAGAAGAGAAGAGAAGAGAAGAGAAGAGAAGAGAAGAGAAGAGAAGTTATTTGAGAGATTTTTGTCAATGTTCCTGAACTAACCCAAGGATTAGTGTCTCAGATTCTGTCCTCTTCTGAATAATTGGGGGTGAGTTGGGCTAGGTGTTGTGCTTTCTTCATTAGGAACTTCCTGATGATGATGTATATTTGGAGAGAAGGCTCATTTCTCATCCTTCCAAGGGTCATGAGGATGGGCCTCCTAATCGAAGGAGCGGGCCTGATTAGGTGTATAACAGCAATGATGATTTTATATCTTCCAAATAAATCTCTATGAAAACAGTTTGTTCTGAAACTCTCAGTGGAAATTATTTCTGTGTTCAGTCTTCTCTGTCATCAGCTAAATCAAATATCTGATAATAAGGAGCTTGTGTTTAGGAATTTTGATCAGCAATCCAGGTCAAAGTTAAAGTAGTCTGTGTCCAATGGTTAGTTGCAGTACAATGATAATATGTTTATCACAATTGTTACATTGTCCAGGGAGCATTATTGGTACTATGGTAGAATTCCAGCACAGCAATGGCACTAACAGGCCTGCTAGAAATAGGATTGGTATACCAGACAAAGCACCAGTGCATATAGAACAGGGATGCAACTGAGAGATTCATGGATAGATTTAACAGTAGCTCTCATTAAAAACCACATCCAGGTTGGGCATGCTCTGGCCCAGCAGCAGAGAGAATCATGGGATGGGCATTTAGATGGCTAAATAGAAGATGTAACCTACTAAGTTAAGGGCAGAGAGAACTCCTGGCTCCCTTGCAAAATAGCAGATGCTATAATAGCTGCAGTGGAAAGAACCAATATTTACATAGCCCAGATATAATGCCTGGACTGTCTAAGTAGCCAGTAAATTTATATCAGCTTCTTTCCACATGTTGTGATATGACTGGATTGTGGATCAGAATGTGTGATGGAATGGAATTATGAAGGCCAGACTCAGGGAGGGAAGCATCCTCTTTCGTCCCCTGAAGGGCGAGGAAGAGATAAGAGGATGAGGCTGGCACCTCCCTGAGGAATTCACTCTGTTTTCATGGCTGGGAACAGAGTTTCAGTCTGGGAAGATTTTTGATAGAGGTTGTAGCTAATAAACACTGCTGAACAGAATTTGCATGGTCTCCTGGAGTTCCTCGGGCTAGGCCTGACATCAATCTTCCCAGACTGAAACTCTGTTCCCACAGCAGCCGTGAAAACAGAATGAATTCCTCAGGGAGGTGCCAGTCTCATCCTCTTATCTCTTCCTTGCCCTTCAGGGGATGAAAGAGGATGCTTCCCTCCCTGAGTCTGGCCTTCATAATTCCATTCCATCACAGAATGGAAATGAATAAGTATTTAAGTGATTGCATTATAGTCAAACTGAAGACAGCAAGAAATGAAGGTGACTTTTTTCTTAGCTGATCTTTTCTGTGTTTTGAAGCATTTTTGAAGTGTTCAGCAGCATATGACCTATTACAGCCTTAACTCTAAGCAAATATGGCATTAGTGAAAGTCAGGGTTGATAAGAAATTATGGATTCATTACTTTTTGTGCTGTGAAACTGGCATAAAACACTTAAATAAATCAAGGGTTTGAAACATAATTGATCCTAAAATGCTTTTTTAATTCCAAAGTCTTTAGTAGCCAGCCTATGCATTGACAAATTACATTTTCCCCTGCAGTAGGCTAATTTGTGGTGGTTGGGTCGATTTGTATTAGCAGAATTCTGGCAATACAGCCATATACTTTCATTTTAGTTTGAGTCTATTATGGCTAATAAAAATAGTATCTCCATACATTCCATCTTTTATAATGCATCACCAAGATAAATTGTTAACATTTGACAACCCCCAAGGCAATAATGAGTAACACAGTTTTCTCTGTTATCCCTGATAAACACTTAGGATATGGAAAGCAACTTAATCCTCTTTGTACACATTCCCATCTGTGCTTTCAGCCAGCATCATGAATTACTACATTCTACAACACTGTTTTGTGCACAATTTAACATTAAAAAACTGACAAATGAAAAAAAAAAACTAGATAATTTAAGTCCACAGTATATGTTTAATATATAGCAAAATGGTGAGGTGCCTACAGAAGCCTAAGCAACTAAAACTGTTGCAGCTGAGAGATAAATTGAGACATTCAAGCACACAGGGCATCATAAACATTTATTGGAATACAGGCTAGGAGAAACTAATAACTTCCTTTTCAGAAAACTAGGGTTGCAAGATCAGGGATAACCATTCATTATTTGTAAGCTTCTTCAGTGATACAATTGGTGATAATAAGTATATCTGTAGGATATTTTTGGATTAGATCTTCCAGAGCAATATAAATTGTGAATACAGCTGACTTCATGATAGAATGGTGTTTTAAACATAGCCTTAGCCCACTGTGAACCCTACCCTACACTTACTCTTATATCATAGATCTGTGAAAGGGCATCTTTTCCCCCAGGGAACTTCAAGGACCTTTTGTAGCATCCTTATGCTTGCTATTAAAATTTTCTGCAAATGAAATTTAGATCAGCAACAGTGACTTTAGTAATGATGATAAAAGTACAATAGATAGTACAAAAAAAAAAAAAAAAAAACCAGGGATATTTCATATCTACTGTATAAGGTTATGCCATGAAGCAGTGAGTTCCCTTGTCAGTTTGGGTTGTCTACATAAACTTAATATTATGGCTTCAAACACCATTCCAGTTCATTTTGATTTATTTTCAGAGAATGGATTGGACCTAGGCTAAGTTACACCTTAGTTTTCAACCAAGGGGACTTGTATTACTCATTATTCATATTGATTTCAGTGACTTCTAAGTCTAACTAGCATATTCAGGAACTTATCAATCATACTAATGCATCTTCCTCTAAAGAAAATAAAACCTTGACTATGATTTTTTGGGGGAAACATCCATTTTTCAAAGCATTAGTTCTTTCAAGATAACAGTGGGGTAAAGATATGAAGGCATTTCATAATATCTTTAAGAAGATATTTCATAAACACTGAAGCATTCCAGTCTTACTGTGGTCAGCATGTGCTTGATAACAGCTGGTTAAAGTTAAAATCTTATCTGAATAGAATATAATCTTATAGTCAGATGCAGACACATGAAGTGTTTGAAAGCTGAAGATTATAGCATGGCTCTTTTCTAGCTAAGATTTTATGAAAGTTATTGGGGCACATCAGTGGCATCTAACTTAAGCACTAATGAATATTTTCAATAAGACCTATGTGTATGCAGTTAAATTAAGATGGATTGGGACCCCTGACTAAATGGAAGATAGAAAACAATAGTTTCTATCTTATTGTGAATGTCCAATGATATATTAAGCCGTTATAATATCATCCAGCTCAGCTTATCCCACAGGGATCACTGATTCCTCTATGTCTCTCAGGCAGCGGCAGCCAGTCCATTTAACTTGCTAAGGTAGACCAAGCCAAATTCACAATATTCAGGAGCAATCAGAATATGGAGTCACATATCAATCACATGCAATTGCTGATGTTTTTCAGTATTATACACTCAAAAACAAATTTCTGCGTCAAGTAAGATGTCAATTATAGCACGGGTTCTTGTTTTGCTGCTATATTTTTTCATCCCCACTGGCAGGGGATTAATATCATATCATATCATATCATATCATATCAAGATTTGTGCACATATCTAATAATCAGATGAGAAACATTATAGGGAATTCCAAAATAATCTTATAATCATTTTGAATATAGGACATTTCTTCATGCCTGGAGTTTTGGTTCTAAATTGTAGAAGGCTGTTGCTCATTTTGTACATTATATGCTTGAAAAGACTCCACATTTTAAAGGAAATTGGGCCTAATCTGACCTTACCAGTCTCCCTATGTCTAAAGAGACAAAGAGAACATGAATATCTGAAGAAAGAATGTTAGTACTATGTGATTTGAGTTGCAAAAATGGGGACAATCTACCTAGCAGGCAGAGAAGAATCTATTTTCTGTATTTTGATATCTATCTACTGTTGATCCATGTTTTTTCAAATCTGGTAGCCTTAAGAAAAATAACAGAGTTTTACTCATGTGGGCTCTGGAATGTTGGTAATATACTGTATCATTAGCATTTATGGGGTCCTCTACTTGCAGAAACGTCCTGTTTTCAAATATTTAAGTTCAGTGTATGAACTTTTCGGGAGGCGTATCTGTTTTTGCATGACATACTGAACCACAGAGTATTCAACCTCATTTTATTTTAGCATGTTGTGTGATCCTAGACACAGCATGTATTTTTTCCAGCTATGTCATATAGAATCATTTATTCAAGGACTTTGAGTTGCATAAATTGAAAACTTGATTCCATTTATACTCTTTAGTATTATGGTTTAAGCACAAGGACAAATGTGTTATGATACAAAAGTGTGCTGTTGCACTGAGGTTAGTGAGCTGGAAAAGCTCCAAAATAAATTTCTGAGAATACTTTTCCCAAATTCTTCTGTAGCTCAAGTAAGGCCGAAGTGGAATAATTTTCTATCTCAAAGAAGCATCATGATTTTATTAGTTACTGGTTTAAAATTAAGAAAATAAGTCTGGATCAGTTAGCATTACTCCCTCTAACAAATTCAAAAGCCTCCCGGTTCTCATGGCAAAGTAATTACCTAATGCTCTGGTCATTGACAGGTACAGCTATGTTCTTTGGTGAGTGTATGAAAACCATTGCTACATGTTGCTCCCAATGTTACATCCTGATAGCCACAACTCCTTCCAGCTATAGTGTAGTCACTAAGATTAATGTCAGAAAAGGATTCTGCTTTCATTTCTATCATGCCATAGAGATTTATCAATTAACTTAAGTTCAGAATTTGGGGTATTTAGTAGCATATATTATAGTATTTTTTTATCTTCCTCATTAAATTGTCCACTGTTTGTTAGCTATAGGCTAGGGTATACTAGTTAGAGTATTACTAGTTAGAGTGTGCTAAAACTGAAAATGACTCTTGAACACTTGCCTTCACACACACATGAAACTGTGTAAATTTAAAGTGTTTAAATTTAAAATAGTGTCTAATAAGATGCCCCAAAACAATACAGTTTGATCTTAAAAATCAGCTTCAGAACCCACCCCCACCCACCCCGCCAAGTAATTTTCTTTGAATAAAAAGAAATACGATGAAAAATATCTGGAACCATCTGTTCCAGTGAACAGATATGGTAAGAGTTCATATCAATGGCATACCTGTCTGGAGATCAAAGCAACTGTTTGGATTGCAATTAAAGCACTGCATGTCAGAAAAGCATATCAGAAAAGATGCCTTGACTATTTAACTTAATTTTAGACAATTGTAAACTACAGTTTATTCACCATTTATTTCAATTGCCCTAATTTGTCAAACTTTTAATAAACTCACAGGCTGCTGAAGATACAGTTCTAAAGAAGAAACTAAGGAACAGGCAGGAGAAACAGTAGAAACATGAAGGTAGAGAATGCTGAGAAGAAAGTAAGATTAGAGAAAACTGAAACTTTTCCAATACCTTATAGGCTTCCAAGCACTTATGTAATGAAGTTTTGAAGTGGTTGGGACTGTGGGAAAGAAGCTGATTCTTTCTTCATGTGGCACACTTGATGATTTACTTAATTCCATTTTCTGGCTTTGTACAAAACACTAAACCATACATTAATCACATTTCCTGAAACACAACATGCTAGACTAATGTGTATTGGCTATATTGTAGCTCAATGTGTCATATAAATTCTTTTTTCTTGCTGTACTATTGTGTTTTAGTTTGTAAGTATGAAATTATAGGAAGAAAGAGTATTTCTTTTTAAAAATATGTATCTAAATTATACAGCTGTAGCTAGTATTCAGTGCTTTCCATTGAAAAGGCTGTTAAACATATGAGAACTACAGTTAATCAATGGTATTCCTAACTGAATTTTTGTTTGAGTCATTGTTTTACTTAAAACTTGTAAAACAAACTCAATTCTGCACTCTCCTACACTGTCTGCATCACTATCTGCATGATCCTACCTAAACTTTTGATCAGAAGTTTTCACTATCTGCATGATCCTACCTAAACTTTTGATCAGAAGGGGGTGGGGAGCTTGGTTTCACTTGTCTACAAAACCATTCCTTTTTCATTTTTGGCATTTCAGTCTGCAAGATTAGGCAAAAAGAACTCTTAGGATGCAATTTCCTGAAATATTCATAGGGGGTCCATTAGTAAGATATGTATTCTGTAGAATGATGAGTCATGTGGTGCCTCAAATATTGCCATTTTCATTAAGGCATAAATTTTGTAGATTGCAGTTTACTACAGGTGAAACTCGAAAAATTAGAATATCGTGCAAATGTTCATTTATGTCAGTATGGCAACTCAAAAGTTGAAACTAATATATGAGATAGACGCATTACATGCAAAGCAAGATATGTCAAGCCTGACTTTGGTATAATTGTGATGATTATGGCGTACAGCTTATGAAAACCCCAAATTCACAATCTCAGAAAATTAGAATAGTGTGAAAAGGTTCAATATTCTAGGCTCAAAGTGTCCCACTCTAATCAGCTAATGAATCCATAACACCTGCAAAGGGTTCCTGAGCCTTTCAATGGTCTCTCCGGCTGGTTCAGTAGGAATCACAAGCATGGGAAAGACTGCTGACCTGACAGTTGTGCAGAAAACCATCATTGACACCCTCCATAAGGAGGGAAAGCCCCAAAAGGTAATTGCAAAAGAAGTTGGATGTTCCCAAAGTGCTGTATCAAAGCACATCAATAGAAGGTTATGTGGAAGGGAAAAGTGTGGTAGAAAAAGGTGCACAAGCAGCAGGGATGACTGCAGCCTGGAGAGGATTGTCAGGAAAAGGCCATTCAAAAGTGTTGGGGACTTTCACAAGGAGTGGACTGAGGCTGGAGTTAGTGCATCAAGAGCCACCACACACAGAGGGATCCTGGACATGGGCTTCAAATGTCGTATTCCTCTTGTCAAGCCGCTCCTGAACAACAAACAACGTCAGAAGCGTCTTACCTGGGCTACAGAAAAAAAAAAAAAAAAGAACTGGTCTGTTGCCCAGTGGTCCTCTTTTCTGATGAGAGCAACTTTTCCATCTCATTTGGGAACCAAGGACCCAGAGTCTGGAGGAAGAATGGAGAGGCACACAATGCATGATGCTTGAAGTCCAGTGTGAAGTTTCCACAGTCTGTGTTGATCTGGGGAGCCATGTCATCTGCTGGTGTTGGTCCACTGTGCTTCATTAAGTCCAGGGTCAACGCAGCCATCTACCAGGAGGTTTTGGAGCACTTCATGCTTCCTTCCACAGACGAGCTTTATGGGGATGCTGACTTCATTTTCCAGCAGGACGTGGCACCTGCCCACACTGCCAAAAGTACCAAAACCTGGTTCAATGACCATGGGATTACTGTGCTTGATTGGCCAGCAAACTCGCCTGACCTGAACCCCATAGAGAACCTATGGGGCATTGTCAAGAGAAAGATGAGGGACATGAGACTGAACAATGCAGTGGAGCTGAAGGCCGCTATTGAAGCATCCTGGTCTTCCATAACACCTCAGCAGTGCCACAGGCTGATAGCATCCATGCCACGTCACATTGCGGCAGTCATTGCTGCAAAAGGGGCCCAAACCAAGTACTGAGTACATATGCATGCTTATACTTTGCAGAGGTCCGATATTGTTCAATTTCCAATCCTTGTGTTATTGATGTCATGTAATATTCTAATTTTCTGAGATTGTGAATTTGGGGTTTTAATCATAGAATCATAGAATTTTGGAGTTGGAAGGGACCACATGGATCATCTAGTCCAACCCCCTGCAATATGCAGGAAACCAATTAAACCATCCCCGAGAGGTGACTGTCCAGCTTCTTCTTAAAAACCTCCAGAGATGGAGAACTCACAACCTCCGTAGGTAGACTGTTCCACTGTTGTGCAGATCTAACCGTCAGGAAGTTTTTCCTTATATTTAAGTGAAATCTAGGTAGCTGCAGTTTGTACCCATTATTTCTGGTCCTAGTTTCTGTGGCCATGGAAAAGAGTTCCTGACCATCTTCCCTATGGCACCCCTTTATGTACCTGAACACTGCTATCATGAGGACATGTCCTGAAGTCCCTGTATCATCTTTGTTGCCCTCCTCTGAACCTGTTCTAACCTGTCAATATCCTTCTGGAAATATGGTGCCCAGAATTGTACACAGTACTCCAGGTGTGGTCACACTAGTGCAGAGTAGAGGGGAATAATGACTTCCCGCATCTTTGATATAATGCTTTTCCTAATGCAGCCCAAAACTGCATTAGCCCTCCTAGCAGCTGTCTCACACTGCTGGCTCATGTTCAGCTTGTTGTCTATAACCACACCCAGGTCTTTCTCCGATGTAGAGCTTCCAAGCCATGAGTCCCCCATCCTGTATGTGTGCCCTACATTTTTCCTCCCCAAATGTACTACCTTACATTTCTCCCTGTTGAAGGACATCTTGTTCCTTTTAGCCCAATCTTCCAACCTGTCCAGGTTAGATTGCAATGTCATTCTTTCATCCTGGGTGTTTGCCAGATCTTCCAGTGAGGGGATCTTGTTTCTTGCTCGGGGACAAGCTTGCTTATCAGAAATGCTAGTCTACCTGGCACCCTATTAAAACCTGTGATCCAAGACAATAAAGTACAATCCAGCGGCATGGTGGAAAACCAAATGGAAAGCTAAGAGGTTATATTTATATACAATTCTGAACATTTTCATTTTTAAATTGTAGTAGAACATGTAAAATGTTGTACTGCCTGTTGTACTATCCTTACTGAATTTCTGGTATCTCTGCTCTAAAAGAGGTACAAAGAGGATATTTTAAAATGTATCATGGTAAAACACTTGAAAGTACCCAACTGAACAGGTTAAAATGATCTAAATAGTATATAATCCTTGTTACTCTCATCCTTATTGTGCCAAAAATAAAGCAGCTTCAAGGGTTTTGAAGATTCCCTATCATAGCTTAAGGAAGAATCTTTTTTTTTTTTAATCAGTTCTTGAATCTTGGAGTTGTTCATATAGTTGCTACTAAATTAAGCCCTTTTAATATCTTGAATCTCCAATTCAAATCAAATCAGGACTAATTTGGACGTGTTTACTCTAACTTAGCTGTAAATTGTCCTGTGATTTCCTTGGTGTATGGTGTTTTGTTTTTCCCCCCAAAAAACATAATCTTTCATTTTCCTTTCCTTGTTATACTTTTTTTGCATCAAGATATTCTATATATATATTGCCTTGTTCTTTCTTGCTTTACATTGTTGTACTTGTTCAGTTGTCATATGTCCTCCTTGTTGCCCAAAGCTTTTATCATTTTTACCTAGCTATTGTGATAGCTTAGTTTGAAGGCTTGGTCTGCTGTTTTTTGACCCAAGCTTTCTTAAGGACTTCAGCACAAATGCTCTCCAGTGCTTTGTTCCCTTCTAATAGCAGCCCCAGCTCTGATTGGCTGCAGTTTCTGACAAACACCCATTTCTTTTGGCAGCTGGTTTGTGCCCTGGGCAGACATTTATTGCTGGGGTGCTACATTCACCATTGGTTGGAGAACCAATCAGTAATCTTGCAGTTGTTCCAATGCTGGCTATTAAGTCAATGTCCTATCCTCATGTCCAGAAGCTCATGCTCCATTTAACCCTTACATCTCCCTTTGCATTTCTGCCAAGGCTGGTTAAGCACATTTCCCTAGCTTTTGCACAGTACTGCAAAGCTTCCCTTCTCTTTTCCTTTTTTATTAATACTTTTAAGTGGCAATGTTGCAACATTGCTACTTTGTTTCTATGAAGCTGAACTATCAGTTCTTCCTTGCCACAAAATTTCAATGAACCTATAAAGGAAAGTGGAAGTTAAAGAGCAACCTGCTCCCTATTGCTTTGATTACTGCATCATCAAAGCAAGGAGGGTTACTTTAGGAAAAGAAAAAGAAAAAAGAAAAAAAGGAAGGGTCTGCATTAGTTCCAAGTAGATATGTGGGAAGAATTATAAAGACATCTATGTGTGCAAACATCTGGGAAAGCAAATAAAAGGTGTGAAGACCAGTGAGAGGCAAACAATCCCTAATAGGAGAAGCAGGGACTGGCAGACTAGTCCATACAGAAGCTGGCTAGAGAGGCTTGCCTTCCCTGAAGAGATGGGAAGGGCAAGAAGCAGGGGAAAAACCAACCAGATCTTGTGATGGCCTAGTCTGGACTAACTCCAGCCCAGCCCCATTGCCAATCCATTAGAATCTGGACTTGAATTTCTGAAGTTTGCTCAAGAGTCAGCTGGGAGCAGCATGGAAGACAAGCAACCTAGGCTGCAATACAGAATTGTCATTACTATCTTTTCACCTTGATTTTAGTAGACACAAATGTTACTGAATCCAAATCTAAGATAATATTTGAAATAATATACAAATATATGATTATTGATTTTGTAAATATATATATATATATATATATATATATATATATATATATATATATATATTCAGATATTATAAATAATTTTCTTTTCATTTTGTGTATCACAGCTCATAAAAAGCAAATACAACCTAAGTGTCTCAGTAGGCTGGGCTTGGGAGTTAAGCAGGGTAGCCCTCGTTAATACCTGCATGGGATTCTACTACTTAATTTTAGGAAATGAATTAGGCCAGAAAATAAAGGAACATATTGGGAAAACACTGTAATACTAGGATTTTTCAAGGATATGTTTTTACTGTTGAGCATAATTTTATCAAATATTGGGAACAACAAGAAACAACAAGCTGAATCCCAGCAAAACAGAATGGCTACTTATTCATTAAAGTATGCTGATTTCTCCAGTTTTGTCTCTTGACAAGATTTGAATCAGATTCTCCTAGACTTGTGGCTTGTGATATGTGAAGGCCATAGCCAGAGGCAGGGAGGGGGATTTGTTCAGTTAGTGGAAGGATCTTGCAACAATAACTCATGTTCTCATCACTGCATGTCTAGACAATTGTAATGCAATTACCTGGATCTGTCATTGAAGACCACTCAAAAGCTTCAGTTAGACAAGAAGGCAACACCCTGGTTATTGGTCGGCTGTTGCCACAATGAGTACATTTACGTCTGGGTTCTGGTCTTTATGCTGATTTCCTATAAGCTTTTAGGTGAAACACAAAGTATTATTAGTTGCCTATGAAACAATACATGGCTTATAAGACAAGTATTTTGGGGGGGGGGGCTTCCTCCAGCTATAATAATCCTACCTAACTATACATCCTAGGAGAAACTGCTATGAATACATCCCCAGTTCCTCAAAGTATATGGAGTGGAGGCTTGTAAGTGCTGCTTTTCAGTGTCAGTGCCAACCTATGGGATCTTTCTTTGGCCTTCTGGAAATGTTTGAAAATTGTGTTATTCCAGAGGATTTATAGGGAATTATAAGATGCTCAAGCTTGCCTGATTTTATTGATTTTGAGGTATTGAGGTTAGGTTTGGTTTTATTTTATTTTAGCTTCTAGTGTGGTGTTTTAATTTAAGTGACTTTTTTACTCTTATTTATGCTTATACTCTTGTGATTAGGGTTTGTTTTAGGGTATGGTGGGCATTTATTATAAATACATAAATGAAATAATATAGAAAATGAGTGTGTAATGACTGAGTATAAAATTTGAGTATTAATTATCTTGAAAAAATATATAAGTGAAAATGGGACAGTAAGATACCCATATTAATGTCCTGTACTTTTTTTTAAAGCAATAATGAAAACAGAATTTTTAGAAATAGCTGTAATATTACATCAATGCTATCTTTTGCCTTAAAGGAAAGAAAAGTATAATCAGTGTAAATTCTGACTTTCCCACAAGAACTGAAAATAATCTACTGTTCAAAGATTTGGAAAAATGGTTTACTAATTTCCCTCCCCTTGCATATCTGAGGAGTGTCATGCCCTTACAATGACACACATTTTGAACTTTTTCCAATTTCAGTTATTTCCCATCTCTTTTAATACCTCATTGCTTTTGCATCAATTACAACCTGACCTAAAGCAACAGTAGAAATAGATATGATATATTGTGGAATCTATGTAAATGAATTTCTGATGAACATATAAAACTGTTAGAAGAATGAATTTACTGCACATAGATTTATACAAATCCAGTATGTGCAGTGAAATCCTCTTAAATGAAAAACTGATGAAAGATTAAAATGTTAAATGAATTAAAATCCAACATCCCAGTGATATATAACAATGATTTGACCTACTAAAGGAAAGAATCAAAGAGCATAGTTCTGTGCAGTGTTCCAGGATGTCAGTTTTAAATATGCAGGGAAACTTTGTAAAGTAAATACATGATCGATAGATATCTCTATTAAAGACTAAATTTATTACAGGCTAAATAAATAGGAGACATTTATTGCACTTGTTCCTTCAGTGGATAAAAGCAGCATGTCCTCTGTTGCTAGAGGAAGCAAGAAGTGTTGTAGATTGCTAGCACTTTAAATCAGAAGTGTAAATTGGAGAATTATTGCATTTCAAAGATACCTTGCCAGCTTAGCTGAGCTGAATGAATGAAAATATGGAAAGAGGGAGTGGGGAATTACCATAATGTACCTATGAGTTTGAAAATGAGCACTTGGTTAATGTGGTACACAAAATGCTCGTAAATTGCTTCCTTTGGTCCAAAATATATAGACAATTTTTGTTGTTGTTCAGTATCTTTCTCCAGCCTGATTTCTATAGATATATATATATGCCTTCCCATAATTCCTGTCCTCCCTTTCATAACTCAGTTTTTTTTTTTGTTTTTTTTTTGTTTTTTGCATAGTACAATGACACTCCCACCCGCTTCTTTTTTTAAGGACCAAAGATAATTTGTTTTTAAATTATCTTGTAAATCTGTTAGCATTTTTTTTAAAAAAAATGCCTTTATAGATTGCACACTGAGCCAAAGTCGACAGTGATTCCAGTGCAGTGGAATACACTGCAACAAGCATGTTGAAAATTCCTTTCTTTCCATAAGGAAAAATAATAATGAAAGAACAGTGATTACAGAGAGTCAATGATCAACAAAGTAAAAGTAAAAGAAGTTTAATTCAGCCTGGAGTAACCCAGATTGGTGATAATATTGTCTATCTTGACATATCAGGCTAAATATGGTTGGGAGAGGGGAGAGGAATATAGCTACACTTAAAACCTTTTCCCAAATCAATATAAACTGGTAAAATTGTATGAATTTAAAAAATAAAGAAATAAATATGACATTTACAGTATATGGTTGCAAGGCAAAAGGACAAAGCTAATATCCTTGCTTATTTGAAGATACAGATGTGGCCAAAAGTGTTGGTACCCTTCTGTTTTCTCCCAAAGAATCCCAATTTGTCATGAAATAAGTTGAAACCAACACAGGTAAATGGAACCTACCTTTCTTTATTCCATAGTCCACAGAACAGACATCTTGCTTTTGTATTTCTTTGGGAAAACGTACAGAGGGGTACCAGTACTTTTGGCCATGTCTGTATCCATAACAATGCCATTTCTTTGGAACTTATTTGCAAGTTTCAAATATTCCTCCTCCTCCTCCTCCTCCTCCTCCTCCTCCTCCCATCATCTACCAAATAGTTCTGACTAGAATTGATACTTTTGACCATCAGAATCTTCCCAAGGATCCAGGATAGCTAAAGTTGCTGAACAATATATGCATTGTTCCATGTGACTGTTTTGTAATTGATGTGTAATGTTCATTCTTTCATGTCCATGTGCTTTTCCAGATCTTTTGGTGTGACACCAAGTGTAGCAACCACTATTGATGACACTATTAGTTTTTTTTCAACATTTGCTCAATTTCTACTTGAAAGACTTTATAAATCCCTAGTTTTTCTATTTCTTTCTCATTGACTCTTCTGTCTTGAGCTAATGCAATGTCAGTTATTCATACTTCTTTGTAACTACACTCATGTCTGGCTTATTATGGGCTAAATGTTTATCAGTTTATATTTGGAAGTCCCATGGGATCATTATCTCTTCAATCTCAACCACTTTTCCACCAGTTCTTTGTTCTTGGTAAATTGTAATTTTTTCTAAGATTTCAGTGAATCAAGGTGGCCACTTTATAGTGTCTTTCTAAATACTCAGTCTGCCCAACCTTTTTTCAGCCACATACCAGGTGTTCAAATATCTCCTTGTATACTTTGTATAACCAGCATTTACTATCATGCTGAGTTCTCAATCTTAGCTTTTATTATATTTGTACATAGCAATTATTCCTGAACTACTAAAATGAGTCTTTCTGTTTTCTTCTTTAATGTGCAGCAACAACATTATGGGATACATTGAACTGAAATATAGTGATTAGCCTATAATCACTGAAAGAGCTCTAGGATTCAAAGGAGATGTAATCAGTACATTGTTCACCCTAATCTATACTGTCTATATATAGATACAGATTCATAGATTCTGAATAATGTAAAAGATGACACTAGTTTTCATAAACTACATCTATGTTTTGTATTTATTTAGATTTTTTTACAAACACTGCCTCAGTTCTTTTAGATTCACTTTTGCAAGTCATCTCCTGACATTTTGAATTTCTGAATTGCTGATATCCTAGTCTGTTGGAAAATGTATGCTTCACTTCTTCTTCTTCTTCTTCTTTTTTAATTGGGAGAAAAACAACATTGTCAAAACATTTCTTTATAAACTAGTTATTTCTAGTTCTAAATGTGCTAGATTTGTATGGCCTAAATATTAATTATTTTTATTTTTACTTCAGTAAATACTATTTTGGTGAATTCATTGATGTATTTTGATAAAACAAAAAACCCAAAATCCAGCAACTATGCACCATAATACTATATACATGATGTAGGAGACCTAGAAGATTAGATGAATGCAATACATGGCTACCAAAATGATTTTGAGTTTTGCAAATTAGACTTTTAAAGAAGGTTCAGCAGCCTTGTCCTTTACAGAAAATCCTTGCCTTTGAATATATGCATGAATCTACTTCGCTTCTTGAAACTTTTTATACGATCAAACTGACTTTATTTATTTGTTTGTTTGTTTGTTTATTTATTTATTTGAATATCTGAGATTACTTTCCATTCTCTCAAATGCAGTTCATTAGTTTATTCAGAATAATTCAAAATGTGTGCTCCAATATGTTTATAAAGTGTAATAAGCTTGCCTGTTGCCAAGCTTTCACTGTGTATCCTACATGGTTAACCTGATTTTAGTGACTCATATTGTATAATTTTGATTAATGATGAGTTATTTTCAAAATACTGTGCAAATAATAATGAAATCCTGCAAAAGCATAACTCCACCATCCCCACATGTAGACAATTATTTGATAAGTTGCAGAATGCATTGAGAAGGAAAAATATGAAACCATGGCTTAGTATTAACTCTGTTTCAAGTTATCATAAGAAGATATTTATTTATACAGAAATTTTCCTAAGCTGAATGGAACTGAAATGAAACTGTAAAATGCATGCATGCATGCATGCATGCATACATACATACATACATACATACATAAGTTCTTAATTCAAAAAGTGACGTACCCAGAAAACTTTAATGGAAAAGTATGTGGATGTACACTCCCATCTATATTTTGACAAACTAAAGACCAGTAAATACCACTTTAAAAAAAAAAAAAAAGCAACTAAAAGTTGGACTGTAAACTACAGTTTTCAAGCCAACAGTTCTGCTGAAAACTTTTCTTTTAAGACTGCAATTGATTGGAGAGGCATAACCTTTCAAATCCCAAAATTGTGACCTAATGTATCCTATTATAGCTAGATAGATTGCAAGTTATGGTCGCTAGATTTTATAAAAATAAAATAACTTGCAACTCTTAAGCTATGATTTTCACTTTAGAAAATAACAACTGCTACATATTTTTAAAAACAGAAGAACCCTAAATATTGAGGAGGCATCTAGATTAAAGGGACCATTATACTTTCAGTTTGACCATTGTGTCCCAAAGTTTGCCTAAACATGGACATGCATATTATGAAAAAACAATGACTGCTGGTCTGGCGGGCTGGATAAGAAAGCTGTAGACAAAATAATGCTATCTAGGTTTCTATTCATTCTCTTCTCATGTATAGTTGGTTGTTTGGAACCTACCTGGTTATTAAAGTGTTCTGCTGTGACTCAACTTCCTTATTTTTTAAGAACATCTGAATGGCAGTGCTAGTAGCAAAAATTTAATGCATTATATGACTCACAAAATGTGTCATATGACTCACAAAAAGGAAGAAATGCATAGGTAATGAGACATTCTCAAATTGTGTATTTGTGTTGCATATATTGTATCTATTTTCCCAACCCTTCTGTTCATCTAGATATCGCCAGTAGAAACAGAGTTAGACAGTGCCAGGTTATACCCATTTAGATACTACTTTCATGCTTTGCCTAAGGAGAATGTTCACATTTTGAAATAAAATAGGAACCATTTTGTCCACTTGTCTGTTTTGATTCATCTGTCATGTACTAGTTCTATGTAACTCAGTGTTTTGCAATTGCTCATATTACTTCTTATTATGAACAGTTATTCCCCAAAGGCAGATATGATAGATGACTAATGGTACCTTCAAGATGTGCTACATAGAGCTAACTTAATACACAACCAGTATGGATGTAGGCCATGTTAAATGAGAATTTTAAGAATTGTAGTCCAGCACATCAGGGGAATATTAGTTTGAGGAATGTTGGACTTACTAGTCAGCAAAGTTTACCTTCTCATTTTATTTACCTTCTCATTTTATTTTAATTAAGAACTAGACTTTTAGAAGCTTATTGGAAAAGGCAGTGTGTGTGTGTGTATGTGTGTGTGTGTGTATGTGTGTGTGTGTATATGGAAATCAACTTAGGACAGCTCGCACAACTGGCCATCAAGTGTGGCATATACCAAGGTGATGCACTGTCCCCACTGCTGTTCTGCATAGGCTTAAGCCCCCTCAGCCAGATAATCACAAGGTCTGGAGTACAAGTTCAAGAGTGGAATCACCATCAGCCATCTCCTCTACATGGATGACATCAAGCTATATGCTAAGAGTGAACGAGATATCGATTCACTGATTCACCTGACATGGATCTACAGCAAGGACATTGGGATGTCATACGGACTGGAGGAGTGTGGCACAATGATAGTAAAGAGAGGGAAGGTAGTTAAGACTGATGGAGTGGAACTACCAGTGGGCCACATAGCAGACATAGAGACCAGCCATAAATACCTTGGTGTGAGAGCTAGAGCGAAAGGGGTTAAGTACGTACTCTTATCCCCAGAACAGAGAGGAAGAGATAAGAGAATGAGACTGGCACCTCCCTAAGGAATGCAGGATGTTTGTGGGGTGACCCTGGGAATTGCTCTCACTCTGAGAAGATTTCTGTAACGGGAGTGAAGCCAATAAACCTTGTTTTACCACTTCCGATAGTATTTCAGGGTTCAAACCTTCTCTAAACTGGTCTATAAGAGCCACATCATTCCACTCAACATCTCTCGCTAATAACTTGAAATCTGCAATGAATAATCTTACCGATCTGTCGCCTTGTCTGAGTTTGCGGATGTCCTGACAGGCAGTTAATCGTCTCACTGGGTCTCCAAAGTGCCCCCTGAAAGCTGTGACAAAATTCCGGTAGTCGTTGAGTATTGGATCTCCAGTCTCTATGAGAGGAGTAGCCCACTTGGCCGCTGATCCCTTCAATAAGCTTATCACAAAAGCCACTCTTGTTCGATCTGTAGGAAATTCTCCCGGTCTACCGTCCATGAACAAGTCACGTTGTGCCAGGAAGGTTCTCATCTGTTCCACTTCGCCTCCGTACTTCTCAGGCATGCTGCCAGGTGAGCGCAGTAACACGGGCGGTGGAAGAGGTGGTGGCTGGACTACCTGTCTGAGCTGCTGCACTAGTTGCCCCATAGCAGCCTGCAGGTTATTAATCTGTGCATCTACTTGCTGCTGATGCTGTAACAATGCGGCTGCCAGTACTTCTGGAGTCAAAGCCGCTCCCTGCAGATCTGTAGCCATGATGTATCTCCTTCTACTGGAAGGTAGTTTTACTCTGAGAAGATTGATGTCAGGATTAGCCCATGAAACTCCAGGAGACAGTACAGATTCAATCCAGCAAGGTTTATTGGCTTCACTTCCGTTACAGAAATCTTCTCAGAGTGAGAGCAATTCCCAGGGTCACCCCACAAACATCCTGCATTCCTTAGGGAGGTGCCAGTCTCATTCTCTTATCTCTTCCTCTCTGTTCTGGGGATAAGAATACGTGCTTAACCCCTTTCGCTCTAGCTCTCACACTTGGTGTCTCACAGTCACATGGGAACCATGATGAGGAGGCAAGGAAGACAGCAACATCCAAGTACCACCAAAGGATAACACAGGTCCTGAAGAATCAGCTCAATGGGAAGAACAAGATCCATGCCATTAACATGTACGCCCTGCCAGTCATCAGATACCCTGCCAGTGTGGTGAGTTGGCCAAAGGAAGACATGGAGGCTGCCCATGTGAAGACCCGGAAGCTCCTCACAATGTACGGAGGTTTCCACCCCAAGTCGCAAAGAGGGCGGGTGGGGTCTGATGAGTGTCAAAGCCACTGTCCTGGACAAAACCCAGAGCATCCAGGAGTACATCACTAAGATGGCACCCAAAGATGAGCTGCTGGGAGAATGCCTCAGGCAGCAGCAGACATGGGAGGAAGTTCAACTGGAGGAAATACCATGGCAAGACAAGCCCCTGCATGGGATGTACCATCGACAGATAGCTGAGGTGGCTGACATTGGGAAATCCTATCAGTGGCTGGAAAGGGCTGGACTAAAAGACAGCACTGAGGCACTGATCATAGCAGCACAAGAACAGGCACTAAGCACCAGATCCATAGAAGCAGGGGTCTACCACACTAGACAGGACCCAAGGTGCAGATTGTGCAAAGAGGCCTCAGAGACAGCAACACATAGTGGCAGGGTGTAAGATGCAGGCAGGAACAGCATACACTGAACGGCACAACCAAGTAGCTGGCATTGTATACAGGAACATCTGCACAGCGTATGGGCTAGACCCTCCCAAGTCCAGATGGGAGACTCCACAGAAGGTCGTGGAGAATAACAGGGCTAAGATCCTGTGGGGCTTCCAAATCCAGACTGACAGGCAGGTATTGGCCAATCAACCAGACATCGTGGTAGTAGACAAAGACCAGAAGACAGCGATAGTGATAGATGTAGCAGTGCCAAGTGACAGCAACATCAGGAATAAGGAGCATGAGAAGCTGAAGAAGTACCAGGGCCTGAAGGAGGAACTAGAGAAGTTGTGGAAAGTAAAGGCCAAAGTGGTCCCAGCGGTGGTAGGAGCACTCGGGGCCGTGACTCCTAAGCTGGGAGAGGGGCTCCAACAGATGCAAAGAACAACATCCGAGCTCTCTGTCCAGAAGAGTGCAGTGCTAGGAGGAGCTAAGATACTGCGCAGAACCCTCAAACTCCCAGGCCTCTGGTAGAGGACCCGAGATTGAGGAAGACACGTACCACCCATAGGGGTGAGAGGGGAATTTTATTTATATACTGTATATATATATAATACTATATATTATATAGTATATATTAGATAGAATGAGAGAGAGAGAGAGAATTATGACTGATTATCACCTCTAATTGCTCAATGCACTGGTATTTTTTTATTTGTTTTGTTGCTTTTTAATAATAAAAGAAAAAGAAACAAAAAGAAACAAAACACAGAAATAATGGTGATGCAAATACATACATTGTCAAAGGAAAAAAATACATAAAAAGTGCTTTAAAAAGTGAAAAAAATAACAGAAAAAAGGAAAAAAAGAAAAAAGTATGATATATCTTTATAACAATTAATAATTACAATTCTATATATATACTTATATAACTGTTAATTGTAACTGCTCAATGCACTTGTGTGACATTGTCACTCTAAAGGAAATAATTAACTAGAATCTTCATATCTAGGAAAAGAACAGATGTATTCCATATAAACTTCTTCAGGGAATTTAACCAAAAACTAGGGCCTGTTGTGGTTTCTTTTTCTGACTTCTTTTTTTAGTTTTTTTTTTTTTCACATGTTCATGTTTTAAATGAGTCATAAGAATTTGTAACCAGGTAACATATAATAAAGCAACACAGTGCAATATAGTACATACCACCACCTACAATCAACAGTACGTTCAAAAGAAGCCACTAGATTTTGGGTTACTATTCTGTCAGACATCTTTACTTCATTGGGGAGATATTTTAAAATGCTTTCTTGGAAGCACCACTGTGTAGAATATTTGTCCAATATTCAGTATACCACACCAGGGTGGCAGAAAGTGCAAATTGGAAAGGAAACCTTTTATTTAGGCACACATCTTTTTATTAAGCACACATTCAATATATATTACACAACAGTCTGGATCATTCTATTACATTAAAATAAATAAATAATTGTAAATATGAATGTTATGGTCTAGGTCATGAATAATATACAAGATTATGTACAAATATGATGTGAAAACCATTTTATGTTTTGTATAAAACATACCCATCTACCAGAATAGCTTGAAGCAACTTGAGAATTGACTAGTTGAAATGGTGGTCTGAGCTTCAGAAAAGTGTTACAGATATGAGAGGAATAGTCTGCTTGGTCCTTTTCTCTTCTGAGACATCCACCTTGAGTAGAGTTGATATTTTTGATTGGCACATAGCATTTTTAAGAAGCAATTGCCTAGGCTTGGCAGCACTGTTTATGAAAATTACAGCCAGATTCTTCCATGCTCTTTCTTGAAGGCATGAGACTTTATGCCAACATAGTCAGTGATTCTAAGAATGAAGATTCAGACTTGAATTATCAGATACAAAATCTGAAAATAAAAATACAACTTTTTGAGAAATGCTTAGATGCAGTTGATTGGCTGAGGTTGATTATCAAGTTTTTAAAAACTTATTGATTGAAGGGTTGTTTGAGTTTATTTCTGGTTGAATTATAAAGCTTTAATTGCTGATTATTTATAGCCACATCAGTGTTAGTGAAATGACTTCCAAAAATCTGACAGATATTTTCTTGTACATAACTTATGAGAATCAATGTAGTGTACTGGTTAAGATTTTGGAATGGGAAGAGGGAAACCCATATTCAAGTCCCCATTCAACAGCAGTGCTCACTGAATGACTTTCAACCAAATACCCTTTCCTAATTTAATCTGTTTAGAGATAAAACTGGACGACTCCCATATACATTATCTTGAGGATTTTTAACCAACTGCATATTAATCAGGTCATACATGCAAAATAAGGGAAAACAATCTGTTCTGAATTTGAAAAAAAAAAAGAGAGAGAGAGAGAGAGAGTTTGAAATGGAGTGTGCTGATTATTCTGTAAGTATTCACAACTCAAAACAGTATTTCAGGCTTGAAACATTTTAAGATGAATGCTGTATCCTACCCAAATGATATTTTATAAATGGTAATATTTAAAACAATATTACCATTGTTTTTACTTTTGTTGTATGTCTTCTCTGTCTCTTCACTGTTTTTATGCCCCACCCACAACTACATGAGTCTGCATGTTCTCCTAACTCACGATTGCGCTTATGCATCTGTTGAAGCAGATGCAGCCTGTGAAACCTCATGGCAGAATAAATATATTGGTCTACATAGCATCATAGAACTCTGTTGTTTTTGCTACAATAAGCTAACAGAGCTATTCCTATGGATATTATTCTCTTAGAAATTATGTTATATGAATATTCTAATTGTGAATGCAGATGAAGATTCTCAGTCATCCAGGTGGAATTATCTTCAGACTGAAGAAGCAGCTTGGACAAGCAGCGAAACATATCAAACCAAAAGAAAAGAAGTCCAGTTGCCATGACTCAACCTCCAGATAATTGTGAATGCAAGTTCATTATCAGGAGCTATGTTTCTCACTAAACTATTTTGCTGTTTTCATTTACAGAACACCTGGTTATACTTTAGGTTATTGCCACTCAGAGCTGTTTTCCAGATTTCTTAATAATATCTTCTTTTACCACTTAAACAATTTCTTCACCTTTACAATGCTATTTCAACTTCTTCCTTCTAAATTATTTTTATATTTTCTTTTTGGTTATAGCTAAATCCATATGGATTATTTTTCAATATTTTTACTTCTGAGCATGTGTCAACCAAATGAACAGCATGATCATGGTGTGTTGCCTTGCCTGATCAACACACACACACACACACACACACACACACAGACATTTAGAGTACTTCCACACCATCCCCAGTACCATATCCCAATTCCTCAAAAGTAGTTTGAAGCCAATCTACAATTGATTGCACACAAAAGGATAAATTACTGTTGAACACAAAAGATAAATTACTGTTCTGCCCTAACTTTACTGCTGTGGAGCACAGAGTATATGCTTCTTAACATGCTTTACTTGAAACAAATATAGGAAGCATTCTGCTATTGAATCAGATTAACCTAGAATATTAGAACTGAGTTTTTTCCAGCCCTACAAGGACTGAATGCAAGCATTTTGCAGTCAACAATGCTTGTCCAGTTTCCCTGAACTTAAAGTAGTGTTATGCCAAAGTTTTATCTGTGCTTTTTTATGCCATAATATTTGATGGGAATTTTTTTAAAGGACAATATTTTGACAAAATTCTTATGACAGCGTATGTGTTACAAGGTAGGTTACTACTGTGTGTATAGTATCTCTATCATCCCATTTTAATTGAATTTTAATATGGTATTTCCCATCCTCTCCCCAAACAGGAGGCAGAGATTGCTACAGTGATCAAATAACGCATTAAACAAAAATCAGATGCATTAAGCAAAAAAGCTACTGCTCTGGAACCCTACCCTACCTTTTTGCAAACTCAAAAAGATCGCCAAAATAAATTATAGAGCAACCTGAGATTAAGATAAAAGCAGAAGTCTTTGAGAAAATTGGAAACCAGATCTCAGCACAGTAATCATTGAAATTGATATAGGCTATGTGTTCCAAATAAGTGTCATTAAATGATCATTTTTATATTCTCAAAATCAGTAACTGTTGGAAGACCATTATTCAAATTTCACAAATGAATTAGGATTGAACATTGAAAATAGTCACTGATTTCAAATGTGGCTTCCTCTTCATTTAAAAACTCTTTATACTTCACTTTAAATACTTTATACTATACTTTAAAGTCTTTTGTGCCCGAAAGCTATCATCTGAATCCTTGCAAATTATATATAAATAAAATGTTTGGTATCATTATTTATGTATAGCATTAAACTATGTTTCCGGAGTCTCAACTTCTAATTTGTTAATTAAAACATTCCATAAAAATGGTGCATACAAAGACTAGTTTTTGTCTCACTGGGGCAGTTTGACTTTAAAAACAGCCACAAACATTGGTATATATGCTGGGAAGGTATTTTTGAGAATTAGAAGCAAAACATAATATACTGACAACTAAAGTATGTGGGTTTGTTGGTGTAAAAAAAGGCCATTATTTTTAATGATGTGTAGTTATTCTAGAAAATGGAACTAAAAATAAAATAATGCCTTCTTCAAAAAAAAAAAAATAAGTGTTGCAATCCTGACATTATGACGCACTGCTAAACATGTCCTCTTCCATTATATGGCACAATGAAAGGTTTTGCAGAAAGTAAAATGCGTAGCATGGTCCCATTTTTAAGCATCTGTATTCTGTATACTGTATAGATGTGAGATAGACTTTGCATATGAAATTGGATCCTGTTCTTGTTTCCATGGAGCATTTCCTTATCTCATACAACTTCTCCTCTATCAGAAGAGGAAGAAACTATTTTAATTGATTCCCTTTTCATAGGTGGAAGGAGGGACAAGGGAGCAAGTGACAAAACATGCATTGCAAAGTCCCTCCCTTATATAATTGCTGGATTGTAATAGTAGAAACGAATGGAACTTGCATTGTGATGTTTTGGTGTTACCATAGCTAGCTGCAAATACCTATACAATATTTTTCACAGGGCTTAGGGCCTCTTCCAGAGAAGATGGAAGGGAATGATTTAAAATTCTTTGCCCTAATTTCAGCTACATACACATTTACTGAGGATTCCATGACAGCTAAACATATACAATTTCCTTCCATTACCTTCTGGAATGTTTCATTGGGTTTCCTGAAACCCTTCCATCCAAATACTAACTGGGTCTGACTCAGCTTAGCTGCAACCTCTCACGTAGCTGAAAATGCCTCCTATCTTTAATGGTTATGGAAACTTTATGGCTGATTGTTCTGTAGCAGTTCAGCAATAAATATAGATAATGACCTTCTTCAAGATATTATACAAACTGATAAGATTTTACTTGCATTCAGAGTCAAGTGTAACTAGTCCTATTCCCTTCAGGTCATCCTTTATGCATAGATGGTAAACAAGTGTTAGAAAAAGCTTTGTTGTCTATGGAGGATCTTCAAGTGAAAAATCATTTAGTCCATGGATAAGCAGTAATCTTAAGAGGGCATGGATAACACATTGATCTCTATTTCCCCTCATTATGAGTATCATATCTCTCTTTTTCACAGAACCAGTTAATCTTTCACCAGCCACATGTTGTTAAGTGCCATGTGTTTATGAATCTGACATTTATGAATCTACATTGGCTGATTTTGCCTACTGATTGATAGATGAACATTTGCTTGAACATGCAGTGGCTGTATCCCCTGACCAATTCTTTTAGAGGCTTTCAGGGTGGTTGGGCAGTTCTGGAGATGAGCCTGAAAAGTAACCCTTAAGAGCACAATTACAGAAACCCTCCAAGACATGCAGACCTCCATTATTGTCTCCCAAGCATTAATGGAAGCTATTGCAACTATCTAGTGGTTCCAGAGCACTTTATAAATGCACATATGCCAAAACACAATGCCAATACATTACAAGCTTTCCTTTATTCTAAAATATGAGGAGAGGGGAGGGGTGATAATATCATCATGCCTAAAATACTAGTTTCTTAGTATTGCATATGTCATTTCTGTAATTTTAAATGCCAGCACTTCTTAATTTTATGAATTGAAATCCAGTCAAGTGATACTAATATGCTATTTCAGTTACCAGATTTTTTTTTATATAACTATGGGACCACTCGGAAGCTTTTTTCAAAGTAAAACAACTATAGACAATAATGTGAAAAACTAGGGATGCATTATAATTGCAATGTACAGTGGAATTCAGAGGTTTTGCTTAATATTTGTGTGTTTACAAACCATTCCTCTGGAATATGAGGATCTGAAGGGAATGATCTGAACTACGTAAGAAATATCAATATGTATTTTACAAACTGTGCTTTGTGAATAATTTTTTCCAATAAATTAATTTGGGATGTGTCAAGAAGTTAAAATAATCCTACCATTCAAATATTTTATTATTAATATTGACAAATTAATTATATTGAATACATGAAACACTGCATAATCCATCTGTTCAAGTGTGGGTGTTCAAGATACAATCTCACCCTTTCCAGTATGAACAGCATGAAATGTTCTATTTCATTAGTTCACAAATAAGCTTTATTTTTTTAAAAAATCCATCAGCAGCAACAGCTTGTCTCTGACATACCAGGCTGGTCTGACTTTGGAATCTAGGCATACTTTCAGCCAAGATTATCACAAAGCTCCTGAGTAATTGTGAACTGATAAACATGTTATATTCTGAGGAAGGAAGGAAGGAAGGAAGGAAGGAAGGAAGGAAGGAAGGAAGGAAGGAAGGCAGGCAGGCAGGCAGGCAGGCAGGCAGGCAGGCAGGCAAGCAAAATGAATGAGTCTGGGTGCTTTTTTTTTTTTTTTTTTTTTAAGTCTTCACCCATGAAGAAGCAGGAGATTAAGAATACTGTGGGATAAAGAAAGAATATGAAGATAGTGGGAATGTTGGAAGAAATTTCTTTATCATAGGTGGCCCTATGTGACTAATATAGTACACATCTCTTCCCTCATCACAAAGTACATTTCTGTATCATTTTCAGACAAAAAGCTTTTTTTTTCCCCCACACAAGGGAACCAACAAAATAAGAGTCTACACAAACTGAATAATTGGTCAACGATCCTACTTGTCCAATACACAATGTAGATTTCCATTTTTAATTGAATTAGATGTCACAAATCAGCACAGCCATAAGGATAGTAACAGTAGTCTTGACTGTATAGAAGCCAAAAAAAAAAATGGACATGTGTATGTCTCTAGTAGTCTCTAGAGTCTAGTATAGACTCTAGTAGCTACTCACAGGAGAGGGCAGGCAGTAGGCTACAGAAATATCAGAAAGTTATGAGTTCTAGTACACATATATTTTACATTCTTAAGGCTCAATCAACATTACCAAATTTTAGTAAGACTAGAAACTAAGTCTTATGGAAGGAGTAGGTTTAGTCCCGAGAAAAAAGAACCAAGAAGGGAATTTGATAATACTCTTCAAGTACCTGAAAGGATGTCATACCAAAGGAGATCATATTCTGTGTGAAGAATATGGAAAAATGGATTTAAGGTATAAGTTAATTTCAGGAAGTCAAAAAAACTTCCTAACAATAAGAACCATTCAACAGTGAACAAATTACCAGAGAGATGCTGGACTCTACTACAATAGATGTATTCAAGCAGAGGCTGGACTGTCTTCTGTTTAGGATGAATTAATTTGGATTTTTCCACTAAGCAGAGGGTTGTATTTGATGGCTGAAAGAGCCCTTCCAATACTATGATTCTAAGCATATTTCATTTTTAAAAATGTATATATTACCATATTATGAGATTGATCTAATCCTAATTATTAAAGTAGCACTATATACTCATAATACAAAAGTATCTTCTATTAACATTTTTCTAAAGCTTATAAAGCAGGTCCTCAAACAACCTAAAGTCCTGAAAGTCTTTCTTACCCCATTTCAAGAAGCTATGTGTTGTATTCATTTTTTAAACTAAGTAATAACAAAACCACTACATGTCATGGTACGATAACTAGTAATTGAATCTACCTAGTTTGGTTCTTTGATATTTTCCAGAGTACTATTTCTATAATCTAGGCAGTAATGTAAATAAATAATAATTTGAACCTGAATCACATTTGAAAATCTTGTTTATTCATCTTAAACAGTTACTTTCAGTATAAATGGTACCATATTTTTGCTGTGCTTTCATCACAAGATACATATAAACAAATATATAAATATAAACTTTTAATTTTTGAATTCATCAGCAAGATAAAAGAAAGACATATCAAGTCAGTGACCATGCCAATCACCATCTTCAAACCAATTATGTCAGTTTATGATATGGCAATTCACAACCAGGACACTGACATTTTTAAATACCATTTTTTAAATATACATATCATAAAAATAAGAAGTGAGAATCAGATCAAGATGAACCCCCAATCCTGAGGTAGAATGGGATAATTTGTATAATTCAGAATGATAGTTCATAATGACTATTCATCTCTCCAAGCTGAAAAAGACAGTCTGATGATGTTTTAATTCTGAGAATAAACAAAGCGCTGGTCACAATGTGAGTGTTTCTCTAGACTTTAAGATGCTTCTAGTAGGGCTTCTGTGGCTACGATGGCAAAAATAAAGAGAGGAGGAGGCTTTCATTGTTTATGCACAATATTATGTTGCAATGATCATGAAAGAAGGGAAAGGAATACTAGATTTCACCAATTTCACAGTTATAATTGCAATCCAGACTTCACTGGTCATCCTAATGACAGTGGCTGGGCAGATTTTTGTTTTCATTTTTCATAAACTGTGTTAGCTACCTGACCTGATCAAGTGAAACGTTCATTTTATGGAGGAGATCAGTGAGTTAATTTCTTATAAACTGCCTGATTACCAATGATTAACTCCACTGCATTCATGCAAGAGTATCACCATTCCTTCCTTTTGCACAAAACCTCCCTGGTCATAACTGTCTGAAATTTGGCATGGCTGTTCTCCACTGTAGGACCTGTATGGATGCAAATTAAATTATATTCTGTTGTCTGAAAAACATGATGCATACATTTAAAAAGTCAAATGTTAAAGGAGAATTCCTCAAGAATATATCCTCCTTTCTAAAAAATTCTCCCTTGGAAAGAATTTGCAAAGAAAGTGTATGAAGGACAAGATAGGGATTTGGGTACATTTCCTAGCAGGGGTATTATCCAGCTAGTTTTGCCTGGTTATGTAAACCAATTTTTTAAAAGTCAGTACAAAAAAAAACTTAACAGACAGGGTAAAGGAAAGGATTTGAGATACACAGAACTGAGGGTGCACAGATTTTAAGAAGAATTTTAAATCGGGATATACAATTCCCAATCGACCATGACAGCTTGGCAAAAAGTTGATGTTGAGGCTTTCTAGAGGTACAATGAAAAAGTGACTTCCTTCTCATCTCAGGATGAAGTGCTGGCTGGGCAGTTGAATTGCTCTCCATGCCATTGTCATTTGTCTATGGTCAATGGAGCTGATGCACCACTGAGCTTCTTGGTTGGGGAAGTGATCCAAATTACAGATGCAACTGTGGGGAGGGAGGAGGAGCTCATTCAGAAGAGAAAAGTATTGGTGAAGATAAGATTAGCCTGCAATCCTACGTACATTTTCCTAGGAGCAAATCTCATGGGATTACATTAGACCTTTTTCTTAAGGAATCTGTTCCAGTTGGAATTATTGTTGGAACAAGGTGTTACCTAATTTATATAATCCTCTCCCCCACCCCCATTATATTCCTATATACTGTCAAATTATAGGAATAATCTCTGTAGTCTCACAAGATTTTTTTCTTATCAGCTGTTCTTCTGTGACTGTACTAGAACTTCAGTCTGTTCATCTAATTTATGTGTTAAATCTATTCAGAGTCTGGTACTATGTCCTTGTACTGTACCTATATTATTTTATAGCTTAAATACCTTTTTCCTCTTCCTTTGAGCATCCTTCACGAATTTACAAAATGTAATCATATCTCCCCTCAAACAACTTTTTGATAAGTTAGGTCAATTATATTACCACAATTTAATTTAGAACTCAAAAATCTGTATTTTTGTGATCTTCATAATGACATATATGGAGGCGTTGTATTTGGCATTTTATGACAAAAATAAGAATTAATGGCACCTTAGAAAATAATTTTATTTTGGCATATATTTTGTTGATCAGATGAACAGATTTTTAGTTTATAAAAATTTGTTGAATAATGAATGTATTAGTCATCAGGAAGTTATAAACTTCTTCACTATTTCTAGTAGTCAGGGTTTCATTTGTTCCATTTTGTTTTTCCATATTCCAAATTATTTGTCATAAACCATTTTTATATTACTGTTCTTTTGCACTCTGAATCTGTACTTTGCAATTGTGTATGATAGGAAATGTACAATATGCTAATCATGACTCATTGTCATTTTGCAGGATTCAAAAAAAAGTACTATCAGTTTTATATTCCCTTAAAGAGTCAATTTAGTTAATTTACAAGTGAAAATAATGCATTAATGAATATAAACATACCAAATGTTCTCCTTTTTTTTTTTAACACTGAGCAAACCATGCCAGATTTTTCTACCTATTGTTTTCTAGACAAATTGAACTCCAAGTTCCATAATTTCCAGACATTAGGGTTACAGGTAAAAAGGGCTATTTATAGTAACTCACCATTGTAACTTTAGTAGAAGTTGCGTGTCACGATGAGATGTCTCATTTCACATTTTTCTCATACTTGGGTAATTCAATTCATTTTTAACATCTGAACATTCACTATTGAGCATTTACATTTCTGTTTCATATAATGCAGTATATATGCTCATAGTTGTCAGTTTATAATGTTCTGATATGATTAGCACATAACAGTGCACTGCTTCTTATAGAAAGTACTTGGAGCTTTACAACGAATAGTAACTCTATAATTGCTATCCATCACAAGTGGGAAAGAAGTTTGCTCAAGTCAGCAATAAATGCCTAATGCAATGGTTTTAAAATTGTATAATAAGGAACAATGGAGGTCTTTGGAGTTACTAGAAAGTTTAAAGTTAGAAGATCAGTAATAATATACAATATCCCTAAAAAAGTAGAATCCTTGCCACTTGCAATATTCCCCTTGCAATATTCCCTTTGAATGCACAGCTGCTGGACAGCTACAGATATCCTATAAGGACCATTTTCAACTCATGTAAGACAATAATGAGACCTAAAATGTCCAACCAGATGATCAGGTCAATTTACCATGTTTTCTAGAAAAGGCATCAACCAGCAGCTCTTGAGAAGTTTATGAGCTACTCTCAGCGTGAATGGCCTACCATTGACCATTCTAAGTTGTTCAGCAATATCTAGATGTCTGCTCGTTCTCCACTTCCATCTGGAATAGATTTCAGAATCTTCTGAAGTATACATCCAAAAGTTCTTCAGCAATCATAAGTATGGGTACAGCTTCCCGAATAAAGAAAGGTTGAAAATTAAAGTCCTAGATCATCATATTCGCCATAGATAGCACCATAATCAAAAGGTTTTATAAACAACACCTATGTTACTAATAATATCAATAACGAATTAGTGGGAGGAAAGGATGCTATTAGTAACTATGCTGTTCAGGAGCTATAGGATGCATTTGTTATTTATGTACTAGGACACTTCAGACCAGGATGTTGGCAAAACTTTTTGTACACCAATTGCCATAATTCTTTGCGTTGACCATGCTGATTGGGATCGTTGAAAATTAAAGCATAAACAGATGGCAAGTATCATGAAAGAAATAATATTTATAGGCAAGACTTAAGTAGGCAGGTGATGGATTAAGGGAAGAAGATGTATCACAGTGAGAAACAGACTTAAAGAGAAATAAAGGAACTAGAACTATCCAATGTCCAATTCAACTTCTGAAATAGGTAGAGCCTAACTAGTCTATATGCACTAATACTACTACTGGGGGCCAGGTGCACTATATATAGTATAATAGTATAGTAGTATAATAATACTACTACTGGGGGCCAGGTGCACTATATGCACTAATACTACTACTGGGGGCCAGGTGGAACCAGTCATTCTGAATGTTCTTTTGTGTTTTTCTGTGTCCAGGTTTCTAAACAGGAACCAAGACATTTAGGTGTTTTGTATATCAAAAAAACTGGATAATAAATAGTAAATATATTCACATTTGAGAGCTATCGAGGGTGAAATTCACAACTGAGCCAAACTCTTATTTGATGTCTGTGATCAGTATTACTACAGTGTTTTATTAAGCTACGATGTGCAGTAAGAATGTTAAAAGATACTAGAAAACCAGTACAGATCTCTTCCTTGTTTTCTTTTGTCCACATCCATCTACTATTAAGAGATTTATGCTCTGGAATTACTTCAAAAACAGTGTAAACAAATTCACAAAAGCTACCAATGTGCAGTATGACCCAGTGCATGCTTTTCCTGAAAAAGTAATCCACTGAATTCAAGCAAGTGTGCATTGCTATAGGTATCCATTAATCAACTCTTTGTCCCATTTAAACTTATAAAATGAATAAATAATTCCATATTGCTTGAGGTACTTATGAAATACAAGACATCTAAAAGTAATTTGCAACAACCTGTTACAGCTTTATACTTTTCCTTCAAATAATGGCTTTGTGCATGGAACAGAAATCAGAGGACATGTATCTGATAATACACAAATATAGACAAGATAGTCATAACATTTACTACACTTTCTTGATGCAGTTACAGAGACCAGTTTGTTCCATTGTTACTTCTTTATTGTTGTAATGTTATTACATAGTTTGATCCATGAGGCCATGCACCAAATTTGTATACAGTGTATGAAAAATTCCATGGTCCCATGTATAAATGAAGATTTTTGTCAGCAACAGCTCAGATGAATGGATGTAAAGGTCCAGTTAGTTATCATGGAAAACTTCAGATGCTCGTAGCATCTGTATGGGTATATACTGTACTTTTCTTCTTTCTTTTTGCCCAGTATTTGAAGAAAGAATAGGCCATCGATGGCATCTATCAGTTGAAGATGGGAAAAGAACCCAGTGTCTATGTAGAAAGATTAAATAAATGCATCCAAGCTCTGTACTTCAGAATGCCAGCATAAATCTTGACAGCTTTGTAGCTTTATTATGACTGCGCAATATAATTACTGTAAAGCATTAGTTGTAATAATGGTGGTGAATATTTTCAAGGACTTGCGTGTCATCACTGACATTTGTGAATGTGGTTGGCTTGTGGGCTGTCTTGTTAGGCATCTTGTTTTGTATTGCTGAATGAAGGCAGCTTTCCTCTTACAATTGATTTAACTATTAAAATGTTTGTTCCAAAAAGGCAGGTGTTCTGCATATAAATCCTGCCTGGACTTACATACAAGAAATGGGTGTTTCCATCTAATTCTATACAGATGCAATAAAGTATCTTTTATTGGCATGCACAGATGACAATGATCATTGGGCTCCTCACCAAAGAACTGCAGAAGAGCCCCAAACAAAGCAAGGTTACAAGTTATATATGTTTGGTTTGTTTCACTACATAACAAAGATAAATCACAGTATGACCTCTACACCGGAATGCCTTTGATAAAACATGGGGGTGACCTTATTATAGCATCCCTGCATTCCTCCATATTATCAGGATTCCATTCTGCTAGATACCTTCTCTTCTGCAAGCTAAACATATCTAGGTCTGTTCCGCCACTCCTTTCACCATCTTGGTAGTGCTTCTCTGAACTTGCTTCACTTTATAAATGTCCTTTTAAAACTGGGTGTGTATAACTGAATGCAATACTGCAAGTGAGATTGGACCAAGGCAGGATAGAGCAGGATAATTACTTCCCATGATCTGGACTCTATGCCTGTCTTGATTGCTATCCAAGATGTTGTTGGCCTTCTTTGTGGCTGTATTACATTACTGGGACATATTGAGCTTGTGATCCACTAATACCCCCAAGTTCTTCTCACGTGCGCTGCTCTTCAGCCAGATTTCCCCCATTCTGTACATTTCTTTTATTGTTCTTACCCATATGCATCACTTTACATTTCTTCCTGTTATATTTCATTCTATTTTTTTTTTCTGCCCACTGTTCTAGCCTAAGTCTTTTTGATTTTTTTCCTTCTCCTCCCAAGTATTAACCACTCTTCCTAGCTTTGTATCATCTGCAAATTTGGTAAGCATTCCCTCAACTTCATTGTCCGTATCATTTATAAAAATGTTGAACAACACCAGGACCAAGACAGAGCCCTTTGGTATCCCACTCAAGATGCACATGTGACCCCATTTATAACTATCCTTTGAGTATGATCTTTGAGCCAGTCATGGATCTACCTAATAGCTGAGTTGTCAAACCCATATTTGACCATTTTGTTGATAATGATGCTATGAGAGGCTTTGTCAAAAGCCTTGCTAAAGTCAAGATATACTATGTCCACAGCATTTTCCTGATCAACCAATCTAGTAACTATCATAAAATAAGATCAAGTTGTTATACCAGACAAGGCTGTAACTGAGGTACAGCTGCAGAGTCTAGAGGAAGTGTGATATTTGGACCCTTTTGTCAGGCTGATCATGGATCTGCAGATAGCATTGATCACTCTTGTGCATGAATTTTTTGGGAACCTAAATGGAGGAAGAGCATCCCTCTGGCTTTTTTTGGGGTATCTCCAATGGTATCCTGGAGCCAGTTCATATCAGCTCATGAGAGACCAATGGTTAAATTTTCAGGAATTTTGCAAGCCAATTGAGAGAAGAGATGAGCCACCATACTAAGCATATCAATCATTGTTCTACATTTATCAGAATACCACTGGGTATCTCAGTGCTGAATATCATTCACTATGGAATCTCAGTTCACCAGCAGAGGTTGGGGATTGGAAACATTATTTTGCAATGGTTCTGCTTCTTCCTCAGCCAAAAATGCTGTATGCATGTGTGTGTGCATGTGTGTGTTTGAATGAATGAATGAATTAATTAATTAATTAATCAATTAATCAATTAATCAGTCAATCAATAAAAAAGGAAGGGAATAAAATAAAGAAAATTATATATATGTGAGACAGAAGTATTTGAGGAGCTGGAGGTTGAATAGGTTTGAACATTAGAGGGTTTTTTTCCCCCTTTTAAATGGAGCATAGTAGTTATGGGTTAAAGAAGTTCTTTTTTGGATGGTTAATTGGCTAAAGGACAAAAGCAGAATACATGGATACTAAGATATGACTTCTAGAAGTAGGAAGGCTCTCATGCTGACAGATTTTTTTGTTGCTGTTCAGTTTTCTTTGTGTAGGTGAAATAGAGCCAATTATTATAGCAGTTTTATGGAAGTGTAGAGGACAAAAAGCAATGAAAATGGCAAAATAAAAATAATTCATGTCTGCCAAAAGATTCATGTCTCTAAATGAGAGGAAATATATATTTTTTAAAAAAATTATTTAATTTTTAATTCTGATTCTGGGTATGAACACATAGTTTAAACATATTATTTCGTAGGAATCCATGTCCAGTGTTAATTTAGGGTTATATGTGGAGGGGTTTTCAAACCTAGTAATATACTGAACTCCCAAATACATTAAATTGTCTATTACTAGCCACAGATTAGGTGCAGGATTATGATAATCATTCAGCATTACTACAACTACAGCTAGAGTGGGGCTAATACTCTTACCTCATGCATGAGGACATCATGATGAGCTATTAAGAAGTATGAGATATTGTTTGTGTTTCCTTCATGCTAAATAACTTCCTTATGTGCACCTCTGCATATGACTTATCTGTTCAACATGAGTTTTTAGTATTCGGCAATGGGTTTGCTGATTGTACTTATGCAAGCTGTTTCAGCACTGAACCAACTGAAAGACTAATTCAAATATAAATAAGAAATATTATATAATATTTGCATGTGTGTTTGTGCATAATTGGAGGAAAATAATATAAGTAGCAAATGTTAAAAGCCATTTATTTTTGCAATAATTATTCAAAGCAGAATGCTGTGGGTTTATATTGTAAATAAAATTCTTCTTTTTCTTTATTTTAGTATATGTAGAATAAAACACTTATTATTTTATAATATTCAACTATTAGTAGTAAAAGTATTATTATTTCCAGTAATTGGGCAGAAGCCAGGGGTATTTGAAGAGAACGTCAGTTTAAAAAGTAAGATAGCAGCTGTGAACATGCAATCAAAGCTCTGCCCATTTTTTATGTATGTCCCCTGCATAACACAGATACATAAAAAGGGTAGGGTTTCAATCATGCAACTGTCATCTTGACTTCCCCATGGACACCCCAGACAGCAGCATCTAATGCAGTGTTGTCCAAACTTGGCCACTTTAAGATGAGTGGACTTCAACTCCCAGAATTCCCCAGCCAGCCATGCTGGCTGGGGAATTCTGGGAGTTGAAGTCCACTCATCTTAAAGTGGCCAAGTTTGGACAACACTGATCTAATGGATACTTAGTACCATTACTGCATCACCCTACTTTGGGAATGATCACTCTATATCTAAAAGTTTTTGAATTCTTCAAAGATGCAAAACTTTGCGCAGTTCATTTTGAATAGCTCAACTGGGCTCTAGTGAGAAGTGAAGGCTGTTCCTTCAGTCATGCCGAACAGTGTCTTAATTTATGACTACCCAACTGATTTAGTACAGTACTTGTGAAGACTGTTTTCAAGAGAGACATTTCCTGACATGAAAGGCAAGTGTATAATGCTAACAGGAGCTGACATCATTTTTTTCATCAAGATAAAGCTATCCTGCTGTTAATTTACAGTCATTTTTGGGTTTCAATAACTGCTTGGTACAACCATATGTGAGATATGCAGTATAAAATGCATTCCATGATTATTAATTCTCCTTTGGCATGAAAATTTTTATTAATAAAAGCCAGGAGAGGGAGACATCAAAATGGAGCAAAGGTCATGTAGAAAAAAAACTGTATAGAATTAGTAGGAGAGTTACATTATTAAGGGTATCCTAAAAGACCATACAATAATACAGATTGGAGATGTAAACAGCATATCAGCTGAATATATTGACCTAGAAATATATACCGTATTTTTCCATCAATAAGATGCCCCCATGTACAAGACGACCCCCATTTTTCCAACCCCAAATTAAGAAATCAATATTTTAAAGATAGTGCAGAACACATTTTTATTTAGTAATTAGTTAACATTGACCTGATACACTCAGTGGGAGGAGGTCCAAACCGTCTCTCTGCAGCTCTGTTTCCATGCTCTTTTGCATAACTGATTACATTCAAGCATGAGTGAAACTGCCGATAGCTTCTCTCTGCAAACAGCCTTCTCTAATTGGTTTGTTCAGCATCAGCTGACGTCAGTTACATAAGGCTCGTGATTGGAGGAAGTCTGTTTGGGAGACAAGCTATTTCACTCGTGATTGGAGGCTAGCAATAGGAGGAAGCCTGCCTGCAGAGACAAAGTATAGGCAGTTTTGCCACCGCACAGTTCTCTCCTCAGCTGACTTCCTTGAATAAGACGCCCTTCAATTTTTAGGGTAAGGATTTTAGAAAAAAGTATTGTCTTATAGTTGGAAAAATACGGTAATAAGACAAGACCTTGATTTAACAAAGTTGGTTAGGAGGTACTGGAACAAAACCCCTCACACCTATGTCCATGTAATATTATACAAATTCACTGCAATATTAAAGGAGATATAGTAGAGCAGGATTAAACCCCAACACAGTATAGCTATAAACCCAAATAGCACAGCATACTTTACCACACTATCATATATGTGGTCCTAAACTTGTACATGAAGTATGTAGTAGAAACAGACAAAATATTGGAAGTAATGCTTTTTTCTTTTCTTTTTTTTTTTTTTTGCCATACTTGAAAAAAGTTCTGGAGAAAATAATCTTCATGTACAGTATGTCGTCAGTATACTGTATCCATTCTGAACTTACTTTTCAAACCTTTATTTCAAAGAGTAATACCAAGTATTAGACAACTGCTATTAGTCTTTCAAAAGAGCTGTGCCTCTTGAAAGTGAATCTGCAGTTTTGATCTAATTGATTTAACTGGATTTTTTATGTTACTTTAACTGTGTGGAAAAGATCCAATACCGTTAAAATAATAGTCCCTCAGGTGATTCCATGAGATATGTAAGCTGATTAATTCAGAAGAATTACCAGTTGAAACCAACAATATATATGGCTTCTTGATACAATAGATGATTGAATGAAATTTTAAAATAAAAACCAGTCCTTAGGAGGGTGGTTTTAGGCTGGCACCCTATAGCAAGACGTTTTAATCATGTGCTGTCCACTCTGATCCCACTGTAGTTAAAGCACTCAAGGACAGTTATTTATAGAAGAAAACTTTCCCTACAGTATAAGGACCAGGTCACAATCAAAAATCAGTACTGCAATACGAATCAAAGCAACTACTTTGCTCTACCATTAATTCAAATAAGAGCTTCTATACCTACACACACACACACAAATATTGGTACCGTTTGTCATGGAATAACAATTCCATGTCCAATGAGTAGAAAAAGCAATAGGAGAATTTTATTCAGCAATGGTAATTGGATCTGTCCTGTGGGAGCAGATACCAGCATTTGAATGATTACAGTACTTAGCACAATGGTCCATTTGTCATTTCTTTAATGTATGCTTTTGCCTTATATGGTTAAACTACACATGCTATGTCCATACAAAGTGCTTTGTTCCCTAAATGGTCTTTTAAAATGCTGATTGGTTACTTCCACACTAGAATATCCTGACATGAGCTCTAATTTACTGCCTTGGTTTCAATTTGTGTATGTTTAGAGATAATTGAAAAAAGCCTCTATTTCGCCCTTTATGTTGCTAATGGCATGAATAGTGATGTACCCATACTCTTACAATATCTTGGATATTTTAAATGGTAGAGCTATTGCACATACATTTTGTAAGCAATGTCTCTAAGAAAAACATGGATTGGGACTTGTCCAACATATTCTATATTTTGAAGCTGATTTGAGCAGTTTTATGAACCTTGTTATACAACCATGGATATTCTATTGTATTTCTTTTTTTTTTTTTTTTGTCTGCGCTCAGTCATTACTGACCCTGCAGTGACTGCCTGGACGAGTCCTTGCATTTTTCATGCTTGGATGAATCCTTGCAGTTTTCAAGGCAATTGTTTTTCAGAAGTGGTTTGCCAGAGCCTCCTTCCTAGAGCATAGCCCAGCTGGCGAGCGCAGGAGGCGGGATTTCCGTTGCTTCGCACCCTTTTCGGGCGAGTGCAGTTTCGCACTTACCGGCAACTGGTCCTGTCTCTCTGTGCAAGGCGCTGCCAGCATTTTTCCTCCCACCGGAGTGAGAGTACCCATTTATCTACTCACGTAAGTTTTCGACCTGTTGGGTTGACAGGAGCTGCGGGGGGGGGGGGACAGGAGCTCACCCTGTTAACGTGAAAGGCTGGACTCGAACCGCCGAAGCCGTCAGCCATTTCTGGCCAGCAACTTTCAGCGTCATTAAGCCGCTGCGCCACCACGTCCCACATATTTCTATTATTGGTATTTATTTAAAATACAGGTGTAATCAGTCATGTGTTAAGTGTTATCCATCTGTGCTTTGCATAACTAGCGGCTTTATATTTATTTATTTATTTATTCATTTTTTTCATTTCATTTCTGCAGAATAAAAATTTGCTTCCTATTTTTATGAAAGGTATTAATGATGTCTTACACCAACTCCAAAACCCTGCTCTGATTATGTATGAACATTTCTAAATGCACATAACTGACTCAGTTTTAAATGTTAAGGGGGAAAAAAGGAATTAAGGGGAAAAAAACCCCAGGATAATTAAGAAAGAATCTCAGCGTCCTAAATCTACATTGGCTTAAAATAATAATGGAGAGCTGAAATCAATTACTGCTGGAATGTCAAGGGTACAAACTTATATGGTAATGATTCACTATCTGGCCTTGATGTTAGGAAATCAAGGTTGGAAAATATGGCAAGGGCAGATTTTAAATTTCTTGACATGAATGACAGATGTGTATACAAGGTAAAACTCCTTATAAGTGGGAATGATGAGTAAGCAAGAACCTTTCCCAGCCAAGTTTTAAAAGTGTATGTAAAACTTGTGCTAGCATATTTAATTCAGAAAAGATCTAGAAATTAAGCAGCCTGAACATTTTGATTGTAGGTTTTCAAGCTTTCAGTCTTGAAATAAATGAATGTAATACCAGATGAAATTAATTAAAATAATTGATTAATTTACAACATGTATTATATTTGCATCAATCACTTAATATAAGAACGTCTGGGAAATAGATTCATATCATATTGCAATTCACCCCACCTAGCAACCTTATTGTTCTATCCCTTTAATACATACTTTCCCAACCTTGGGAGTCACAATTCCTACCATTCTTATCCCAAACAGCCAATTGTTAAGGAAGATGAACTTAAGGACCCAAGAATAATCTTGGATCTAGTTTGGCATTTGTTCTCACTGTGGCCAATGAGTGGCCAGATAATTATGACAAACCCTTAAGTAGGTAATGAGGACAACTACATCTGCCAATAGAGTTAAAACTAGAATTCAGAAGCATCTTTCCTCTGCTTCTGGTAGGTAAAATATCCAGAATAAATAGTAGCTGGAGATTTCCTTATCCTCCAATAATGTGCTTGGTTTTCCAAGGCGAGAGTCATTTCCTTTGGCTTGGGATATTAAATTCCATGGTTTAATCATGCACTCTGTGAAGAAGTGATCTTTACTGATCATTTAATTTGATGGATTATGCTGTAAGCTTTCCTTATACAGTAAAATGTTTGTTCCAGCAACATTTCTCCACCTTTTCCTGTTCTATAATTAACAGTTTTGTGCTATGGTAATAAGAATTATATCTATTATCCCAATTATTGCATCTTAGATTTGTATAAAGGTGTTAGGTGATTGGCAAATTTATTTTAAATTATTTTTCCAATAAACCTCATAATGACTTCGCTTTCATCACAGCAGCACACAGCTTGCTGCTTTCACTAAGCTGTCCTATCCTGCTCAGTCACTGCCAGATGCATAAAGTCTGGTTGGAATATTTTGGGCCAGTTTGTACCAGTTTTCATTGATGAACACTGAAGAAAGATCTGGCAACATTGTTCTGGAGATCCTAAATAATTTGTTTCGGTATAGCCAGCCATTTAATATGAAGAACTGATGGATAAGTTTTAAATAAATGGATGGCAAACAGATGAGGGTTGAACAAAGTAACTTCTACCCTAAAATGTTTCTCCTGCATGAGTGCCCATAACTTTAAGCACAGACAAATGTTTCCCTAATTTACCATCTCTAGGAAAAAGCCAGGACTTATATTTTACATTTATAATTTTTGTTAGCAGACTATAAGAAAGTGAATTGAGATAGTCCCTATGAATTGGACAACTGGTTAGTGAGGCTTGTCTGAAGTTAGTAATGTTTGGTATGTTCAACACTGAAAGAACAGAAGAACTGAACTTAGACTCCTGCAACACACTGAGCTGTCAATGGCAAATGTTAAGTTCTGGAAAAACTGATTGGCAGGTAGAAAAAACTTATTTATTTTTTCCAGGCTACTATAACAAAATTAGTGGAGGAAGTGATATCAGTACATGAAGCAGCTTCGTCTTTGATACAAGAACCAGGTGTATCAAACCACTATACAAATTAGACTCATCAGATATATGAATCTAAATATAAATCCTAAAATATATATTTTTATCCCTAAAATATAAAATACATCTGATACTATGAGATGGTTGATTCATATTTCTTGTACACGATTGCTTTTTATAATGTAAGATCAGTTGTTTCTATTTTATGTTCACAGGATAATAACACTTTTCTTTTTCCACTCTTAATTAACAATATTATTCATGAATATCATGCTTAATCCTATAATAATAGCTTCCCATAGAATATTTCAATAGAATAAGCAATCCATTTCATTCAAATGTATTCTAAAAACAAAATAATGACCTGCAGAAAGATGAGCAAACTCTTCAATGACAATGAGGAAGGATTTAAAGCTTCATCATCTCATGTCTTGGAATTGATATGTAGAAAAATCAAACACTATACTTCACTCTATCCTGGGGCAAATCAGGTTATTTTTTAAAAAAACAATTTTTAGTGTTGAAACAAAGGACAGCTTATATGAGCCTCTCTTTTCTCAGAATTTCAGTGTATTTAAAACCAGTTAGCAAGGAACTCCAAAGTAGCATGGGTAAAACTATGCAACAACTCAGTTAAAAATAATTGATATTTTTCTTTCCAAGTGTTCTTTATGTCATCCAGCCTGTTGTCACTTAAGTGGAATATTACCAAACATATGCTAATTACTAGTATGCTAATTACTAGTCAATCACCTTCTTCCAGTATGTATACAATAACAGTTTGTCTCTGTTTCCACCATATATTAAACGAAGTGTCATTACTTTTTTCTGAATATTTTTTGTTAATGATAAATAAATAAATAACCTGGATTAATTCTATATGATAAGAATGTGTTTTTGAACATAAGCAATTCATTTCAATTTCTTTCATTTAAATTACTCTTGATTTATATTTTATATATATCCTGTCTACATCATCAGTCCTATGAAACCCACAGAAATGTGATACTGAAGCATTCACACTACTTATTCTGAACTCCTGAAATCCCAAGAAACCAGTTTAAATTTGGTTCATGGGAATTCTTTACCAGGTAAGTGAGAAATGACAGGTAGATCACTTCATTCATTTATATTATACATTATGCATTTATTTATAGTTGGTATTTATATACAAAATATTTTTATAAGATTCTGATTAATTATTTAAATTAGTTAACATAAAATTAAGCATAATTATTTACTTATTTAAAAGGTATTTTCATTCCAATATTTTATACTGTTGCAAGTTTGTGTTTGCAGCTCGCAAAACTTGTATATTGCTGATAGCAAAACAGCGCAAGCATGTTTGTACGTTTTTAATCTTGTATGCTTTATTCTATATTCTATTTTGTAGTTGTATTCTGTAAGTTTTATTTAGTAAATTTTATTTAATCTGGGTAACTGACCTGTAATAAAAAAATTGATTTGATTTTAATTTTTTATTCAGAAACAGAGAAAATGGGCTGCAACAGAGAAGTCTGCAGTAAGCTGAGATTTTATCAAAATGTCAATATGTGTATCATGACATTGCAGCACAAGATCTACCCTCGATTGCAACCAGTCAAGGCAATTGAAAGAAAGGAAAGAAAAAAAACATGCCATCATTTGTTTCCTTATCTATATAGGCTATACTTTGCTAAAATAACTAACTTCTTATCTCCAAATCATGAAATGAACAGTATTAACTGTTTGGAATTGGAAATGAAAGCTAATAGCTCAAAGTGTAATTCAGATACTGTACACAAGATGGCATACCAAGGTTCCACCAGAAAAATCAAAGGCTGATGAATAATTGGTGCAACAACTAAATGCCCTTAGAAGACTCCTTAGTGGTAGATGGATGGGAAGCTTAAACAATAGCAGGCTGTTTATATGATGCTGGAGCACAGTTATCAGCATATACATTGTAATATTCTCAATCACCCCTGACGTTTAGCCACAATTTGTTAGGAACTAAAGGGATATAAGGACATATTTTCAAAGGTATTAGACGTCTAGGATGGACAGTTTATTTATTTAAACATTTATATGGCTGCTCAATTCACACAGGTGGCTTACAGAATTAAAATCCACAATACAAAAAGCCCATTAACCCCTCCACCCCAGCAGTGGCTACAATTAAATCAACCTCTTGATCAGCTCTGTATCAACCTGGAGTCCCCAGGCTTGCTGGCAAAACCACATCTTCAGGGCCTTCTGGAAAAGAGTCAAGGTGGGGGCCAGTCTTATCTCCAAGGGAATGATATTCCATATGGAGGGAACCACCACAGAGAAGGTCCTTTTTCATGGTCCCATTAGATGTATTTCCCTCATAGATGGGACCCACAATTTACCCTGCCTCCTTGCTCTGTAGGCCAAGTAGATGTAACTGGGGAAAGGCTGTCTTTCAAATAACCAGGCCCCAAGCCATGTAGGGCTTTAAATGTGATAACCAACACCTTAATTGGACCCAGAAAGTTAGGAAAGCCTTACAAATTCCATGACTCAAAGCCACCAACCATAGCTATTAATATATATTATTTGTGACATCAAAGTGAATGTACTGTATATGTTTCTTGTTGTGGCTAAATTACTCAATAAAAATATATGTTACTTTTACACCAAGATTAACAGGCAAATAAAGAAAATCTTTTACACTAAATATAATGAAGTCATAGCAAAGATGAAAAAGGGACAGAAAGCTATAATCCAAGATATGGTTGTTAGGGAACAAGCCTTACTAAGACATATAGAAATTATGCAGAAGGAACAAGGGAAGGGAATGAATGAATGAATGAGGAAAGAATAGAAAGAAGCAAGTTGTATTGCCATATTGGCTTTAATCTAGGCATGCAACTCCATGTAACATAGGCGAAAATCTAGCTTTCTTGATATTTTATACCCCACCCATCATAGCTTGTATAAATAGGTAATTTCTTCCCTGTTACAGCACTGCCACCTTTCAGTGTCCTGGTGGAACAAAACAGTGAAACTTTTCAGGTACTGTACCTCTAGAAACAACCTTTCTAGAGATGCACAATGTCCTTGAAATCTTGCTAACAGCAACATAATCTTATTATTTCTGGGAACTCATGCAGTTGGCATTAGTGAAAAATATTTTACTTCCTTATATCTAAGAACAACTCAGATTACAACTTAATTCTGGAATGATCTTCTCTTATGAGGTTATTCTTAAGTAGAAGGCATACTTTTCTTATAAAACACCATTTACATTCTCCATGGGATTCAAAGGAAATATCCCTCCCAATCTTGTAGAACCAACATTCCTGCAGGTGCTAATAACTTCCTGGCCAATATTGAGGGTGGCTAGGAAATTTAGTTCAATAATATCTTGAAGGACATAAATGTGCTATTCCAGTACCAAGTTCACACATTGTACTACGCAATAATATAGTTTAGTGGCAACTCATTTTGGTCATTTTGGTTTGTAAACAATAGTTTATGGTTTAGCATTATATGTGACTCAGACCAAAATGGCTTATTCATCATGCTGTAGTTAAAATAAAGCATGGATTCATGTAATTAATACATTATGGTTTAATACTTCTTTCTCATTGACAGATAACAAACACTTACACATAAACAAATACATTATGGTTTAATACTTCTTTCTCATTGACAGATAACAAACACTTCCCTGCTCCTGTCTAACTGGAAATAAAACAATTTTTGAGTTCTTCTTTGTGGAATTTGAGAATGGAATGGAAGAGAATGGAAATAAAATTTCTCGGCTTCCAAAGGAAGAAAGCTGGACTGAAGATGGCTCCATGAAAAGCGAAGCTAATGACCATGGTGGAATGAAGAGCTGGCAAGTAGACCAGCTCTTTGATAATTCCTCTCTGGACAAGGAGAGGACTTAGGATCACCTGCAAGTACTCCACACAGCTGCTTCCCACTAGGAGACCATAAGATAGCAGTTTCTGGTGGGTTTAGAGCTGTGGGAGATGAGGAAATAGCCATCTTGCTCTAACTGAGGTTGGCGCCTTTGAAAGGACACTAAGTTTGCATACTTCCTTTTCTAATCACTTTCAGAAATTGCTTGTTAACTGCTTTTCAGCTATTAGAAACATTTGGATAGCAAAGTTTGATAGCACCAGGTGAGTTTCCTTCAATCCTTAGTGAAAGAAAGTTTTAACTACAAGTTTAAGAACTTAAACATTTGGGGGTGGGGGGAATAGATAGTAAAAGGGTGATTAAAACTTTGATTTTGAAAGTTACGAACAGACTAAGGGTCCAGATAAATTTGAAATAAGATTTTGAAATTAATTATAAAAAATCCTTCCCATGGGCAAATGCTTTTGTTTTGAATATTTTTTAAAAAACATAATAAGATAAAATTTAAAAAATTGGGCATTAGAGGCAACTAAAGATTACAATTAAAGAAGAACACATAAATTCAACTTATAATTACAGAATGAAGCAAAATATTCTGACATTGGGCATATTGAAGGATATTTTTCAACAACAGACTCAGAAGTTAATTTTAATAGTGTCAACAGAGACATCTGCCTCTATGGAGAGATTGTGTCTAAAAGATGTTATGGAAGAAGAGCAAGTTCAACCTGACAAGATTGTGACGGAGTTGAAAGTGGATTTACAAATGACAGGCTGCAAGAATGACATGGAAAAAGATGTTTCACTGGACATACAAAAGAAACCAGCTAATATCTTAATAATTAAAAGGGATATGCAAACAATAAACCAAGAAAGTGACTTGGATAATTTTCCTATCTTGGATTTACAAAACAAGCCTCTTTGCTTGTTTGTTAAAGTTGTGGAGAATCTTGTGAGAAGGAACAAAGCAAAAATGAAAAGAAATCTTTATGACATTATTTGAATGGACTAAAGATTAAGATTGTTAAAAGTAAAAGAAAGGAATATAAAGTTGGTTTATTTGATCAAGGTTAAAATAGATATGTTGTTGTCTCTGATAACTTTTAATGGACTTTTGCTGCCACCAGGACTGAAATGACAATGCTTTATGGATTTGTTTATAGATAAGAGGTAGGATATGGGAAGAAGAGATAATTTGTTGTATTTTAAGAGGAGGTGATAAGTTACTAAAGTTGTTTATATGTTACGATGAAGTGGAAGTCACTTCTTTATATGTTTCTTTTCTTTTTCTTTACTATATTCTTACTTTTCTTTCTTTTCTGTTTCTGTTTCTGTTTCTGTTTCTTTCTCTTTTTTTCTTTTTATTTCTTTTCTGCACTTTCTACTCTTTCTTTTTATTCTTCTATCTTTTGGGGGGGTTGTATTACTTTTTACTGTAGTAATTATAATCTTTAATGTTTATATAAATATATATATAGAGAGAGAGACAGAGAGACAGAGAGACAGAGAGACAGAGGAAGAGAGAATGGAAATAAAATTTATCTCTGAAATCCAGTAGCAGATTTCAACATTGCTGCATAGGTCTAGGCTGAATATATGAAGAGACATAGCATATTAGAAACTTCCTACCTAGCCTTAAAACTGTTAAAGATATCAAAAGGGAAAGCAGGGGAAGCAATAAATATACCACATTGGTGTTTCCAGGGATATCATGCAGATTTTTTCCTTATCCTCTCCCCTATCCTCTTCCAAAGCAAAGTTACTTTGATACTAGAAGGTGAACTGAGTAAAGACACTGCACCTTTCCAATATAGTCATAACTTTGTATTTCCTGCTTACTTCTGAAGTGGAATTTGCTAAAAAACAGCAGGTCATATACATGTTCTGGAAATACTTTGTCTGTCTTCACAAGATGATGTACTTCTAGTATAGACCTCAGGGAGGGTAGAACTCTGCTGCTAATGTATTGCCAACCCCTTCTCCCATTGCCCTATTCATTCTTGTAGTTTGCCATAAATGACAACAGTTCTGTTGATGTGATAGAATTAAAAAAAAAAAACTGTAGCAAAATAATTTTGTGTAGGATACCATCAGGCCTAATAGTTTCACACATGTACAATTAGAGGAACATAACATCCACATTACTATATTTTTTCATCATTTACCTTTACACTATACCTTATACTTAAATATATATTTTGCTAAATGAAATTTATATCTGTTAATCAGCTCTCAGACCTTTATAAATGAAGTCTTAATCTGTGACCATATTTTTTTTCCATATTACAGTACATTTTGGTCTAGATTAATACCTGTCAACACTTCTTCTACTTATCAGATGAATAACTGTTTAAATGCAATCTATAACTCTTAGCAGATGCTGTGGTATGTTGCTATATTGGAAGCCCACCTGTCTCTGGCATGTTATGATCTAGGAAAGGAAGTGTATATCTGTATATTGCATGTGGGGGGAAAGGGGGGGGAGTTCATGAACAACTTGGAAATATTAGTATCTTTCTATCCAGCAGCTATTTGATTTCAGGACCTATTAAATTAACTACTACTCAGTTTGCTAATCAAACAATGGCCATATGCTTGGTGCTATTATAATTATGTATGGAAAAGAAGCAACATTTTTTAAAAAAATCAGTATAATAGCAAATGAAACAATGTACAGTTACCACCACCCCCCCACCCCCCAAAATGTAGAAAGTACATTTGAACTACATTTTCAGTGTGTGGTTTACCCATATGAAAACAAAGCAATGTATTAAAATCCATTAAATATATTAATTACTTAACATCTCCAAAAATATATAAATAACTGAATTAATATAACAGAAGAACAATGGCTATATGATAATATTATCATTTTTATCTTATTTCAAGCAGTATTTAATATTATACTACATTTAGGATTGTGTTATTCAAGCAATTATTTTTCTTAATAAATCGCTTCTTTTATTCTGTTAACACTAGTTTATCATATCATTCACTTAGGAAGCATTTATCCAAAAAATGTGGGTTACCATTTTGCCATTTCAATATTTTGTTATCAGAACACTAATTTAAGCATTGTGAAGACAAAATATTAGGCCTAGACAGAAAAAAAGAAAGAATGCAGAAAATGTTGGGTTATTCAGTATATAGTTGCCCAGAGTCAGTCTGGAATCAGGTGGTGCCTAAAACAAACAAACAAACAACAAATAAATATTCTGTCTAGACCTAATCCTGGAAAATGACTAATATATAACTGTCTACAGAAGGTCCAAACACAAAAATGTAAATAATATTTTCTGTTCAATATAATTATAAATATTTTGAATATAGCATCACATTGACCTGCTAAATGGATGGTTTACATCTGATAACTCACCACCAGATAATTTCCTAAATAAGCTGAAAAACATCAATCAGATTTGTGATAATAAACCTAAATTGTAACAAATAAGAATTGACACTAATTGGATGGAACTTAATCAATCAATCAATTACCCCAAGTAGAAATAATTAGGGTTCCCCACATGTGTAGGGGGAATGAAGAGAAGTGAGGACAAAAGCAATATTTTTCTGTGGTAGCTCCTACCTTGTAGAATAGCTTTTCACCAGAAGTCCAATCAGCTTCTTTCTTGGAATCTCTTTGTCCAGCTATAGCCCTATGGCTTTTGAAACACAATTATGGCTATGTTAAGTTGGAGATGACACCAGAGTTATCACATCTTTTGGTTGTTTTTACTGATATTTTAATTCCAGTTTATTGTAAACTGCTAGGTGTCTATAAATAAAATATAATCATTGCCATCATCTACAAAAGAGAGAAGTGTGATTTTCCTGCAAAATCAACAGTTGATGCTGTCAGCTTCAAACGCTTGTGCTGAATCAAGTTCTATAGTGGGACAGAATTATATCACAAGAATGAAGCCCCTCCAGACAGATGGTTAGTAATCCTGTTTACAAGGAAAATAATTTGTCTCCCTGTCCAAATTGCTTTATGGCACTGTAAAAATATCGCAAAATGTTTCATTCTCAAAACCTCCTGCAGCTGTTCAAATGAGTTAATTTTAATAATCAAGAACTACATTCCTCACCATCCCTCTATCAACCACTGTTTTCTCAATCTCATGTTTCAGCAAACATGCATTTAGAATCCTGAATGTTTAATCACAATTTAGTGGCTAATTTGGAGGAGAGCGACAGTGATGAGAAAAGGGTTTAGCACATCTTCTCTTTTTCCTGCTCTATCAATCAACTTCAACCAAATTATCCTGGAAGCACTTGTTACTTAGAGTACGGGTGATTTTTTTTTTTTTCCTGGTTTAAATAATAGGAAAGGATATCCATAAGAAAACAAACAAGCAAACAAAATCAACTCTAAATTTTATTTCACTAAAATTAAATATTACTCTGATTACATATTTCATAATGTTCCCTTTCATTGCATTAAACATTATAATTTGTTAGCAAATTTTAAAGATGGTCCAAACCTTTGGGAGCTTCTGGTTATGCAACTTGATTTAAAATTTAGCAGTCAATATTTGACTAAGTATGTTTATGTTTAAAATTAGAGCTGCAATCCTATACTATTTAGATGCATCTAATTAAATAAATAGGACTTATTTATGAGTAGACAGGAATAGGATTGCACTTTTCACATAATAATCAGATTATGTGCTGCTTTAACAACAAATACGTACAAATAAAGTATAAATGCATACCATTACAATGAAAGGTCTGAACCTATAGTTGTAGAAAATCTAACATATTCTTTTCTTATTGTAGCCTGTAATGGAATGTGAGAATGACCTTGGAAAAGGAAGGGAAGAGATGCTGCCTAGGGAACGATCAGATAAAAGGGGGAGGAGCCTGCAACTGCTTAATGGGCAAAGAAAGAAACTTAAAAAGTATCTGCCCTAACGTATTAGGCTGTTAAAAGTGACAGCAAGATTCTGTTAATGTAGCCTTACAATAAAGTAGAATTAGCTCATCTGGTTGTGTTTCCTGTCTGGTTTATCTGGGAGGGCTAACATAGCCATAAGAAACATTAGTGAATGTTGTCCTTTATGCTTATTCCTACAAATAGAACAGGACCATGACTTCATTTTTAATCAGTGGTTACATTTCTGGAATCAATGGTACCTTATTTCAAAACAGTTCTAAGTAGATGACAACTTGCATTTCAATAAATAAGGTTCATCTGCTTCTACATCTCTCAGTCTATATTGGTATATGCAGAGATTTCACAGAGGCTGTTTAAACATATCATAGATATACAAATCCCTGCAACTGAATGTGTGTTGTGCTATTAGTCAAACATTAATGACACTTTGTTTAAATGTAATATGTAATAACTGTCTTATTGATAGCAGAAAAGTTGATAGATAATGGCACATATGGTTTTGATTTGCAGTTAAAATTCAGAGCTTTCAGGGATTATCTGCCTGGCTTCTTTTTATACAGTCATTTAAAGAGCCAATTATGTCAGGATGATCTATACCAAGAAGTGGGCAACCAACGGTTTGGAATAGTATGTAACCTGAATCCCTTTCTGAAACTGAACCTGGAGGAATAGCTTCTAGCCATTTTGATATGGGAGGCCCAAGAAAACTATAGTGGAAGCCTTAAAGAGATGTAACATTACTTCTCTGAAATGGGAAGGCTCCTATACTGACTCTGCCCATATGAGTAGGGCATCACTGCCCCAGTCATAGCGCTTGCCTTTCAAAAATACAAAGTACCTACACAAGGGGTAGGATGGGAAGGAGCTACTCTCTGGCCATTATGCAACAATAAACCAACAGATCATATAGAAAATGATACATACAGGTTGTGTGGTGTAGTGTCTCAGCATTCTGAATGGATGCTGTTCATAGTTTTTGACCAGTGAGATCAGATAAGCTGCTACCCTTGCAATAAACATCATCATCTAACACTATTTAACAAGCATTGTGCTTCCTAAAAATCAAGGCTAGGTTTTTGTACATCAGCATTAGACTTGTGGTATTTCAATGACCAAACTTTTTCAGTACAATACTAATGCACACTAGGTAGCAACTGCCTTTGATAATAGGATTGTAAATGATTGGCAACCTAGCAGGAATTCTTGGCCATGCTTGCCTACAAACTGCTGACATTTTAATAATACTGCAAACTGTGTAGCTGCCAACTATTACAGCTACACGGACCATGTGGGACAGAGGTTGAAAATATATGCACTTATTGTCTTTACTATTATTAGCTTATTTGATATTTAAGAGCTTTTTGTTCTATGCTTCATTCTCACTCAGCAGGTGTTTGGCACTTATTTTGATTTTGCACATCAGAGAGCTGAAGCACACAGCTTGCTTTTATGTATGTTTATCCAACCCTGGTTTTCTCAACAGAATCACGTCTAAATATGGGAGTTTCTAGCCACAAGAATAGTGTCTATCTTAGGCACGCATTATCTCCCCAAAGTTTTATTGTCAGCTCAGTATTTGATCTCAAGTGCCACAACAGAGGTTCTCTCCCTTTCATGAATTCTGCAATCTTGATTGCATAATCTTCCTGAAGGTGCATAGCATCCTTGATGGCCATGCTCAATATGTGAATACTGGGGACATGAAACTGCATGAAATCAAGCATGAGGCAATAAACATGTCTCCATTATCTGTACTGCCTTCACATAAGATCATGGTAATTTGTGAGAAAGCATCATATCAGATGGGTGGCTAAATTCAGCCTGAAGCAACCAGAATACAGTCATCAACCTGTGATATTATGGGCTAAAATTCATTTGTTCCATTTTATGAATAGTTTTATCTTCTGATGTTTTGTTCTCACATGCTTTTGCATTTTTAATGGACTTTTTTGAGCATACAGTACCTTATCATGTGAGGCAGTGCAGAGTGCTTTTTAAATTATTTTACAAATCTCCCCATGCTTTGCAAACTCCCTAGTTGTCCATTCTTTCAGATTTTTTTTTTTTTTAAGTGTCCACAGGGGAACTTTTTCATGAGATCATCCTTTGAGATTTAACTCTAGAACGAGAAGCCAGGAAGGATTGTTGGCTAATAAGGAAGTTATTGTATAGTAAAAAACAGGGTTTCCCCCACATATTTCTGGGCCATTTCATAACTAAGTTCACAAACTCTGAACTGTACTCTTGAGAATAGATTATGTTAATTTTCTTCCCTTTTGAAAAGAAAGGAAAGCCACTTATTTTCATCAAATCTCCGAACAGTCCCCAAAATAGAGAGGATTTTTTTTTTTCCAGTGCAACACAAGCTTTTGACATGTTTGGGTCTTTTGATGCTACCACCAGAGCTGAGCTGGTTTGGAAGTGATTTATTAGTAAACGTTAATCCTTTGAACTCAAGAAGTGAAATTAACATAACTAAAGTTTCCTTTTGCAAGAGATTCAGTATTTCATATGATATTGGGCATAACAACTATTTTTTTATAAATCAACATTTTCAAAATAATAAGAGATTTGTATTGTTATGTCCATCACTTCATTACCAAATAGCACTATGCCTTCTCTGAAAAAGATGAAATCCTTAGACTTGTGTTTAGAAAAATGAGAAAGAGTAAAAGATCAGCATGAAGGTGTTATGAGGACATAGATATCCTCCTTCTAATCCACAGTGATTAGTAGCATATCTGCACTGATGCTACTTTGCATAAGAATATCCTTTTGTCCTTGACTTTATCTTAGGTTAAATGTAATAGTCCAGGAGCTTTCATTTATTTTGCGTCAAGTTACATCTGCAATGACTTTGTTTCCCAAAGGCTCCTGAAATATAACAAATGCTACTTAGTTAAAAAAAAATTGCATGAGGGAGTTCACCATGGTAGCCTAGCCTACAAGTCACCAGTAAGCTTCATCCACTGTACATTGCTTGAACCAAGACACTGTTAATATCAGACAGTTATGCAGTTCTAAGAACCAGCCTTGCTTTCTTAATACATACCATTCTGAAAAGCTGAATTCTAAAATGCTTCATTGTATTTTTGCAAAATAAGCAATCCATATTTGTCTGAAATTATTATTTCTCCCACATGAAGATCATATAATGAATCCTTCTATTGACTTTTGGAGCTGGGGTGGAAAGCGTGTGGGAAGACTACATTTTAAGTTCTGGTGTCCACAAACAAAGCATGTCCAGGAGGGTGGTGGGGAATAATATGTGCATGATATCATAACTTGATCTTCGCAAAAGTCACAGAAGCACAATATCATCATATAAACCCTGAGACTTTCATACTTGCATTAGACGTCAGGACACAGGTGCCCAATGGCATAATTTACGTTAAGATGTTATCACTGTGGTCTGCTGTTGATGCTATTGCTTACAAACTTTCCTGATGACTAATTTTATGTGATTTTATTGTTCATTCTAGCTGTATAGTTTTACTGGTCATATTACAATTTTCCATGTAATACTTTGTAAAGAACCCCAAGTGGACATACTTAATTCATGATAGATAAAATAAAAATACATGAAAGCCCATGTATCCTGATAACCATTAAGCATAGTCAAGAGATGGAATGAGGTATCTGAAAAAAAAGAATTAACCCTAACCATAATATGGTTTTCTCTAAGTCTGGCACTTTTCTTCCTTTACTGTAGCCTAGCTAAAACTAAGTCTTCTTTCCGCATTTTGCCTTCACTGTACCCTGTGGAAAGCAACTCAATGTCTTGGCCTGTATCAGGTCTAGGGCCTTGGTTAGGTGGTTTGGACCAGGAAGAAGCTGAACAGTCTCTGTTATGATATCACTGAGGATTATGTGTTTGTTGCTGAATGATTAGTTTCTGTTTTCCTGGGGATTGCCCATTCCTGACAAGAAAGACATGTTATTTATGGGTGGGAATTGGGGGTGGGGAGTGAATTGTCTGGAATATGCATTGCTAAATAGATGTGAACAACTTGATTCAGTGACTTTTTATACCTCCAACCCCAATTTATTCTGGTCCCATAAAAATCATGTCACTGAAATTTAGAAAAACACTGGATTTTGGCTATATGACTTTTCTTCAACAGAAAATAGGTGTTAGTTTTCTGCTACACTTGAACTATTAACATAAAAAACAACAACTATCTTCCCAAATTAGCAAAGAAAAAATTGAAAATGTGGCCCCTTCTGTTCTGATGACATTGTCAAGTCACTACTCTATTTCTTGCATTCCTTCAGTCATCCCCAAAATTGTTTTGGTTCCTAGGCACAAAAAGGTTCCTTGTGTTAGAAATATAAAATCCATAGCAAAATAACAGGGAATAAGTCAATCATAAGGTTTTATCCTATTTCTACTCACACCATTTTAATAGATCCATGAAGTAACAGAGATCAATATATGTAAAAATTTGGAGTGTGTGTCTGTTTCAAATCATAATTATGTCAAAATGATAATACATAGGTCATGATGTCATTACACATTGACATGTTTAGGTGATTATGTGATAACACCTGATGCAAGAATATAAATCACATAGTTTAGCAGATCATGTCATGACACTTGTGTCATCATTTCCCCTCAGAGGATACCATCACAATATAAATTATATATTATAAACCTCTTTTTTTTATAAAACCAAGCTGATCCTGGACAATGTTTAAAAAACTGGTATGATAACAGAAATTGCATATACGCAACACCAGTACCAAATGGAAATTGTTATGTTCTGTGTTAACTGTGCTGCCTATTCTACATATTTCATTTCACAAATAGTGTGTCCCTTCCTAGTTCTGCCATTGCATTGTGGCTGTAGATATGGATTCCGTTCATCAATTCCATTGCTTTGAGCAAATTCATGAAAATAGAATTTCAGAAAAAATAAAAGTTGGGGATATAATTTAGGGATAGTTTACATGAAATATCTATGCAAATGTTTCAACACAATAAGGCCCTTGCAAAATGAATGCACAGGATATTGCTTGATTATGGTCCTTTTTCCATATGCACATAACCACAATATGAACATGCCCTGGCAATTTCTTTCTTTTTTTTTTTTTTTTATTTCATGTCCTCTTCATGTTGCCTTTACCTTACCCCGATCCATACATGAAGCAGTTTAAGACTATTCTTAGCTATTCCAACATTAAAATAGGATTTTCCCCTTAAGCAATCAACAAGCCACTGAAGTTTTACTGTGGGTACAGTGTGATATTTCACTGACTATTTTCTCAGTGGTGTTGTCTGATGATCTTTAAATGGTGGCATCAGTTCAACACTTATTGGCCTCTTCAGGCTTGCACAGAGTCACCCTCTACCCTTCAGTCCCTAGGAACTGTTCTCCAAAGCTATTTTGCAGAAGACTCCAGTTCTTTCAAGCCAAGCTCTCTATTTGTACCCACCGGGTCTCTGAGCCAAAACCCCAACTCAAGGGGGTTTGGTGCATGGTGATGGACAGCTCTTCTTCTATAATTTCATTGCCCAGTCTTGCTTTGCATCACTCACTATTGCAAAATTGCTTTTAAGCATGGGTTTACTGCTTATGGACTCCATGTGCAAAAGCAGTCTGAACAATAATTGACAGATAAGCAGCAGAAAATAATGGTTCATGGCTTCTATTCTGCTGTGAAGCAGCAGAGAAATAATGGCTCATGCACAAACACCCCTGCACCTCTCAGCTGTTGCTTGGGCTGTCAGCTGTGCAGGCTGATCCAGGTCACTGAGCCAGGTATTGGCTCAGAGACATGGCAATTAAAGAGCCTTGTCTCTCTCTCTTTGCCTGCAACTTATTCCCGCCCAGAAAGATGAACTGTGGGCTGGAAGAGTGGAGACAAGCTCTACAAAGAGCTAGGGCCACAAGTTGCACCATCTGTCATAAGCATCCCCAAAGTATTACTGTGATAGGTGAGTGGTCTTCCTGTCAATGGTAATGTTGAGAGAGTGGGAGATAATAGACTTCCTTGCATGGGAAATGAGGAAAACTTCTAAAACATTTTCCAGCTTCAAGCCAAAACAGAAGAAACTAAGAACGTCAAGGACACAACAAAATCTATGTTAACTGGAAAACCATAATGTTTAGTCTGAACCTAAGCACAATTTTTGACCATTTTGGCCCAAGGTGGGTGACTTTGGGCCAATTACACTCTCTCAGCCCTAAGAAGAAAGCAATAGCAAGCCATTTCCAAAAGCCTTGGTAAGAAAAAATGCAGGGACTAGTCCAGGCAGTCATCAAGAGTCAAGACTGACCCAAAGGTACATACAAACATACACAAAGCCCTCCAAAGTCATGCTATCAACTTCTTATGGCAATTGTTGAATATCAGTGGCAGTTTTCATCATTTTCCTGTTAAAGAAATAAAATAGTTGTTTTAAGCTCTTTACAGCTTCACACATTTATTTTATTAAGGTCTCAAATTCTAAAAAAAAAATGGAAAAAGGTAAAAAAAATATATTATTGTCCCATCCCCTGAGATCCTTAAATACCAAAAAAAAAAAAAAAAAAGTTGACCTAAGGTGTGATTCACAGTGCTGCCCAGGTTAATTAGCAGGACCACTTTCTTCTGTCTGAATCAGCCCATCCAGTATCCTCTTCTCAGGAAAAGTTCTTAATTATACCTTTGAAAGTAAGTAGGTGTTGTTTCGGAGTTGTTGCTTCATTGTTGTGGAATACCCTCCACTTAGAATTAAGAGTTGCTCTATCCCTTTTAAAACTGTGGAAGGTATTAAAAATGGAACTTTTCCAAAAAGTGTTTGTTTAAAAAGTTTGTTCTTAGCATCTTTTACTTTTCACTTTGATTGCTTACATTTCTTTATTTGTTGCTATTCTTTTAATTGGTTTTATTATGATTTGTTTCATTGTTCATTATCACTATTATTATAAGTTATCCTTGTATTCTTATAACATTAGTTACTTATTGGCTGCTTTAGTTTATTTATATTTACTGGATATTCTTAACTGTTACAGATGTTGATTGTTGTGTAAACTGCCATGAGTCTGTGCTGATTCAGTGGTATACAAGTAGAATAAATAAATAAGTGACCATCTGATCTCTTAAATGATGCCACAAACTACTTTATGCGATACATAACTCTAGTTCTCCTTGCATTGATTTGATCATGATCATTTGCAACACAATCTTATATAAGTCTTCTCAGAAACAAGGTCCATTAATTTCAATTCCATTTATTGCCGCATTAGTATAAATAGTGAAGTGCAAGATGTTAGTTGGGCCAAAGTTTACTTTGGCCTATGAGTGGCAGGCTGAGGGCAACTTAAAAAAAGGTCCCATTTACAAAGAAATACCTGAATAAACATTAAGTAAGGAAGTAAGGAAGTAAGTACAGTAGGTAGTGCTGAGAGAGGCTAAGGGAATTTGGGAACTTTCAGATTGTACTGCTGTATTCTACTGCTGTGATGAATTCCTACAATGAATTAAGATCACACTATTCTGTTAATTTTCCTATACTGAACAATATATACAGTCATGTGAAAAAGAAAGTACACCCTCTTTGAGTTCTATGGTTTTACTATCAGGACATAATAAAAATCATCTGGTCCTTAGCAGTTCTCAAAAGTAGGTAAATACAACCTCAGATGAACAACAACACATGACATATTACACCATGTCATCATTCATTTTACAAAAAGAAAGCTAAAATGGAGAAGCCATGTGTCAAAAACTAAGTACACCCTTACTGCTTCCATAGGTATGAAAAGGCTAAGTAGCAGCCAGGTGCTGCTAATCAAATGCCCTTGATCAATTGATCATCAGCAAGTGTGACTACCTCTGTAAAAGCTGAAGTTTTAGGAGTTTGCTGATCTTGAGCATTGAGGTGTGTGTTAACACAATGCCAAAAAGTAAAGACATCAGCAATGATCTTAGAGAAGCAATTGTTGCTGCCCATCAGTCTGGGAAGGGTTATAAGGCCATTTCCAAACAATTGAAAGTCCATCATTCTATAGTGAGGAAGATGATTCACAAGTAGAAAACATTCAAGACAGTTGCCAATCTTCCCAGGAGTGGACATCCCAGCAAATTCACCCCAAGGTCAGACCATGCAATGCTCAGAGAAATTGCAAAAAATCCAAGAGTTACATCTCAGACTACACAGGCCTCAGTTAGCATGTGAAATGTTAAAGCTCATGACAGTACAATTAGAAAAAGACTGAACAAGTATGGTTTGTTTGGAAGGGTTGCCAGGAGAAAGCCTCTTCTCTCTAAAAAGAACATGGCAGCACAGCTTAGGTTTGCAAAGTTGCGTCTAAACAAATCACAAGATTTCTGGAACACTGTCCTTTGGACAGAAGAGACCAAAGTGGAGATGTTTGGCCATAATGCACAGTACCACATTTGGCAAAAACCAAACACATCAGCACAAACATCTCATACCAACCATCAAGCATGGTGGTGGAGGGGTGATGATTTGGGCTTTTTTTGCAGCCACAGGACCTGGACACTTTGCAGTCATTGAGTCGACCATGAACTCCTCTGTATACTGAAGTATTTGAGAGTCAAATGTGAGGCCATCTGTCCAACAGCTAAAGCTTGGCCGACATTGGGTCATGCAAAAGGACAATGATTCCAAGCACACCAGCAAATCTACAACAGAATGGGTGAAAAAGAAAAGAATCAAAGTGTTGCAATGGCCCAGTGAAAGTCCAGACCTCAACCAATTGAAATGCTGTGACGGGACCTCAAGACAACTGTGCATAAACAAATGCCCACAAACCTCAATGAAGTGAAGAAATGTTGTAAAGAAGAGTGGGCCAAAATTCCTCCACAATGATGTGAGAGACTGATAAAGTCATACAGAAAACAATGACTTCAAGTTATTGCTGCTAAAGGTGGTTCTATAAGCTATTGAATCATAAGGTGTACTTAGTTTTTCACAGATGGCTTCTCCATTTTGGCTTTCTTTTTGTAAAATAAATGATGACATGGTGTAATATGTCATGTGTTGTTGATCATCTGAGGTTGTATTTACCTACTTTTGAGAACTGCTAATGACCAGATGATTTTTATTATGTCCTGATACGTAAAACCATAGAACTCAAAGAAGGTGTACTTTCTTTTTCACATGATTGTATAATTAAAATATTTAACTTACTTATGAAGTTTAGTTATGACCTTGTATCTTTACATTTTTATCCATAAGGGAAAACATTTCTCAATAACAAAAGTAATCATAAAAGACCTATAGCTTTTCTGGATGAATAGCAATAATTTAAAGAAATTGAATTGCTCATTAAACATCTTCTGTTCTGAACTCCTTTTCCTCATTTTCTTCCTTTTCTTTTGGCTTTTATTAATTTCTCTGTGTGTAAGTGTGCATACATGAGAAAGTAAGTCTATATTATTGTTTGTATAGAAATTATGAATCCATTTTTTAAAAATAGTTATTAATGAACATAACAATGAAACACAGCTGTTCCCATATCATGGTGCAATGACCAGAGCATTTGGGAAAAGTGTGGATATAACACTGTTATTAGCATGTGTTGTTGGGGGCAGTGTGAATAGCACCCCAGCTCCTGCAATTTGAATATTGGGAGTGTGGTTTCAGGGAAGTTGGAGTACTCCCAACTCCCAGTTGATTGGCAGAAACACCATCAAACCATGATGAGTGGAGCACTGGAGAACTGCAGAGGCCTTGGTCAGCGTGGCTGGTGGGGAAAAAATGCAATGCTCTGGCCTGAAATATAGATCCTGCTGGGACCTTGTCAAAGGGCTCTGGAGCCCTGGTTAATCCTGGATTAAGAGATATGCATAGAACTGGGTAAGTATTACTATTGATATGAATTGCTCTAAAGACACTTACCTCTTTGACAAGGAACGAAAGCTATTGTGATGCTGCTTTTGTAAACTTTCTACCTTTGACCTTCCTGCAGATCCCTCTGCAATTGAATATCACACTTACGGATAAAAGTAAATTATAGAAGCTACAGTATATAAAATAGCAAGGTGATCATTTTAGAATGAAATTGCTGTAAGGAAAAGCAGGCATGTAATGGAAGTTTATAAAACTAGACATAGTATAGAAGAATGGGTTGAAAGACATTATCATCATTTTCTACTGAAGTTGTAATTCAGGGTCAGTCATTCAGATTGGTTAAGAGTAGATTCAGGAGACAAAATTTTAAAAACACCTAACACAGTATGTATGGAATTCAACACTATTGTATTCATCATAGGATTTTGCAATTAGTGCTGTAAAATAATGGCCTTCATAGCTTAAAAGGGTGATTAAGCCTATTCATGGAGGATATATATTAAAAGACTATTCATTATGATAGCTATATAGCAGTGATATGAATGTACAATCAAACTGGAAAGAAACAATATGATTCAGATTTTACTGACCATTCCTAAATATGAGATTGACCCTTGACTTTGACTTCCAGACATCTTAGACTTGACAGCTAAACTGGATTGCAATTGTTTTACCTATTATTGGTTGCCAAGCCCATACTGCCACAAATCTCCTGCTATTGTCAAACATTAGCAAAATTGAATTGGTACGTACTTTCATCTCTAGATTATTCATTTGTTGGAGTTCCAATAGTCTCCTGTCATTCCAGAAGAGGAAACTTCATTTGTAATGATTTAGAAAAACAGTTAGGAAACCTGACATTTTCATATTATTTTTTACAATCCTGCTTTTTATATTTTTAAAAATGAATTGGAATAATTTTTTACTGTGTCAGAAGAACATCCAACTAAAGGGATAAATTCATAATTTGATTGAGTAAACACTGTGTTGCTACATTTATAATTAAATCACTTTTGAAAGGAGGGCTTACTTTATTCATATTGTTCTGCAGAGCTGAAATACCATGTGAAGCTGAAGTAGAACCAATGGATAGGACTTTATATGAAATCCGTAATACAAAAATGTAATATTTGCACTAACAAAATGGAAAATTATTTTTATTAAGCAATAATATTTGCAAGTATCTACTTTAAAATGACTATTTTGCTAATATCTGTCTTTCCAGTAGCTCCGTTTCCTAGAAGAATCCTGCACTTTAATCTTCTCCCTTTTAAATATATATTGAATATAAACAATTTTACATATTATTGGGTTTTCAGAAAGAGACTGATGCTGATCCATGGATAATTTGATTTAATTTTGTCTCTAAGAATTTACAGTACTCAGCAACCATACATCTGCTTCATTCACAATTAATGCTTGAAGTACAATCACAGTATTATTACTATATATATTATTATTACCTGTACAATTTGATAAAATTAAGACAAAATCAGATCCATGTATTTTCAAAGCAATTTGAACAGCCTGAAGCATCCCTTCCCATTTTGTTTTCTGTCCTTTTTCAGCCATGACACAATTCATCAGGGCTTATCAAACTGTGGTCTGTAGAATACTAGGATTTCACAAGAACGCGATGGGGTTCCATGAGAGACTAAGGGGAAAAAAAGTTCAATTCAATGCAACCAATTTTTGATCACTAGAATTTTATCTCTTGATAAGGGGTTCCTGGATTTAAATTTTTAACTAACAGGCTCTGTGAACAGAAAAGTTTGAAAATTTTGTGGTGTCCCATCCATCCATGTATCGGATCAGACTCTGCATAGGTTCAATGCCCAGACAAAATTGTCCAGGTACTGCCATCTGCTGTAAACCAAATAAGAGTGCAATTAAATAAGAGAGCAATTATCCATTAAGTTTGTCTGTTATATATCCTTCTGTACAGGTACTCCTTGATTTATGACCACAATTGAAACTGGAATTTCAATTGCTAAGTAATGTGGTTGTAAAGCGTAACCCCACATGACCGCATTGCTTAGCGATGCCAATCCGGTATTCCGCATTGCCATCATTAACCAAATTCCAATGAATGTTAGCCGAGGACCCACACCAATCCAAGCCATTCTGGGTTTCATCCCTCCCAGCCCTGGGCCTTGGTTCTTCCAAGATAAGGAACTGCCTCCCCTTCAACTCCCCCCAATTGCTTATTCCCCCCCATCTCTCCCCTTTTGGTTACTGCCTTGCAGAGTGGCAAACAGTCCCAGAACCGCACAACTCTGGGGCTGCTTGCCATACTGTGGCTCAGGGGCTTCTTGATGCACTGCGGCTCTGGGACTGCAAAAAGCCCCTGAGCCATAGCACAGCACAAAGCCCAGCCCCAGCCTGGTCCAGCAGCATGGCATAAAGCCACAGCCTCTCTCACCACCCTGCACTCTGAGGCCCTTGCTGCCCTATGCTCCACTGCCCAGCTGATCTTCACTGTCTTCTTGCTCCTGCTGCTGACAAGGTGTACCCACCCTGGCCATTTACGAGGCAGGTGCTGGCCACATAAGGCCATCTTCCCCAGGTCTCATGAAGCAACCGCTATACATGACCTGAAGAAGAAAGCCTTGTGCAGGCAGCATCTGCCTTGCAAAGGGCCAGGCCAGCAGCGGGAGCAAGAAGACGGCAAAGGTCAGCTAGGGCAGCAGAGGCTGCAGAGTGCAGGGGGCCAAAATGGCATAAATGTGGGATGGGGGGGATAGGCTGGTGGGGGGAGATGAAGCATCCCTGCAGTCATAAGTGCAGATGGGCTGCCAAGCACCTGAATTTTGATCACTTGACTGTGGGGGCACTGCAACAACCATAACTTCAGGGACTGGTTGAACGCCTCTTTATTTAGCACCTCTGTAACTTCAAATGGTCACTGAACAAATTGTCATAAGTCGAGGATTATCTGTATTTAAGCTTGCTATGATTAGGTTGAAAGATTAAAAAAACAAATTGAATTTCAGGTGATGAGGCCCTGTTGTTTATGTATTTTACCTGATTTTGTCAAGTGTTCTTAAATTCTCTAAATAGTAGCTGTTTTCATGCAGGGGTGATTTTAAGATGAAAGAACATCAGCATCAATCTGAGTAATTTTCTCATGACTCATGATTGGTTATTCTCCTGTGCTAACTTAAAACAAAACTAAGTTAAATACCCACTAAATAGACAGAACAAAATCAATCAATCAGTTACAGATTTAACCATAAAAGTTTATCTTGCATAAGACCTCAAATGTTATGACAATTCTTTAGTGCTTCTTTATGGCTTATATTGGTCTAATGTGACAAAGAAAAGGTAATCTCTCTACCAATGACATAAAATTTGCCATCCTGAATGAGCCAGCAATATAGCACTTCAGAAATAACACTATAACTATGATCCTCTATAACTATGTATGCATTTAGTTGTCTCTAGGCTGGCAGCAAGAATGAAAAGTTGATATCCCATGATGGATGGGATCCCTAGAATGATTTTATGAATGAACGTAAACTGAAATAATCATTGCTCTGACTTAAGATGATTTGGGACCTGGAAGTACCTGACTGTACCATTTCCCAATCCATTAAAGCCCAATTCATGAAAATCTAAGATGCAATGAATGTAAAGGTCTTACAAGCAATATTTAGGTGATTTCAGTCAGCTGGTCAAAACAACTTTGATATTTTCAGGATTTGAATCCAGCCAGATAGCTCATTATATTATATTATATTATATTATATTATATTATATTATATTATATTATATTATATTATATTATATTATATTGTATTGTATTGTATTGTATTGTATTGTATTGTATTGTATTGTATTGTATTGTAATTATTATTATTATTGTTGTGGTTGTTGTTGTCTTTTGTATACCACTTAGAATCATATAGTTCTGCTGGGCAGCCAAATAAACAAATAAATGCCACTAACTCATATGATTTGGTCTTCTCCAGCTATAGTTTGGTTTTAGTTACTAATGTGTATTTATAGAATTTTGCAAGAAATGTTATAGTTAATGTGATGCTGAATTATATTTCTAAAACATGAAATTTGTTATCCTATTAAGAGTTTAGCTCTACTGAACCTAGTGCATGGCAAATATGATAATTTTACATAAATGAAACATCCTCCTAATTTTAAAGCATGGATTCAGTATATGAATCTGCTATCTATTTTATAGTAGTCTCTGGGTTCTAAAAATGAGGAGTTAAAACAATATGTTGTTATATGGACTATATTTAATGATTAGCTTAAGATTGAATTAATTTATATCAATACCAATGGATATTATATGGATATTCTCTGTGTTAATTATCCTTTTTTCTTTTTGGTTATATTTAGTTTTATAACTAGTTTTAGATATAAAACTAAATATATCTATTTTTCTTTCATTGTAAAAGTGCTCCTTATCTCTTTTCTCTCCCTTTTGGTGGTGGTGTTTTCTGTATTTCATTACTGAAAATACTTTTTTTAAAGAAGTCCAAACCAGACCATTTGGTGGCTTAATGTGATGTGTGAAACTGGCTATTGTCTAATGCTAAAGAAGACATGGTAGACACTCACATAACTATTTCCCAGAGCAATTTTTTGGTTGCTGTAATCAGAAAGAGACTGTATCAAAGAGATAGAGTTGCTCAGCTCTTTCCTTCTATATAATTGATAATTCAAATTGCCAGTTTTCCCTTCTGTTTCAGTTCCTTGTGACAAGAAAAGAAGTTCAGGGTGATTTTTAGTGGACAAAATGACAAAAGTACAAAGTGTCATAGGTTTTTCTCCTGCTGCCACTCCTTTTTCAAACTGCAGTCATAGGAAAGGGATAAACAGCTTTATCAAACAAAGCAAGTTTATTTACAGATTGATATTCCTCTTTTTTTGAAAAAAAAGTGTACGGATATTCTTTTGACTGAATCCATATTCATTTTGTTTGCAGGTAAAACCCAAACATAAGAAATTCAAGAATATGCTTTATTTGAGACGGAAATAGTTTCTGTTTTGCTGGTGTAATTTTGCATTCAATGGCTGAGAAAAGTTAATAATAATTGAGTTGAGTGTATATACTACTTGTACACAAAATACTTTTGCAAGAAAGGTTAAAAGTTCAAAGTTGAGTCTAAGTCTCTATTGCCTTCAATATTCCCTTTTAATTATCTGAGGTCAGGAAGTTAATAATCCCAGAAATACCCACTAGAGACCTCTTGCTCACAATATGAACTTTAAACTTGTCCCATTTTTTTGAAAGGGTAAAAAGTTCAATGAAAACATGATGGTGTTCTCCTTGGCCTATTCCAGTTCAGCCTCAAGGGTTAAAAGTTTAACTGTAAAAGAGAAACCTTTGTTCACTGAGGTAATTTCAAAAGTTCACTTATTAAAAGATTTCAAACAAAAGCCGAAGTCCAGTGTGATTCAGTTCCAGAAGGATGAAAATATTGCAGTAAAGAGAAGCCCTTTGATCTGTTATCACATCATTCAGAAAGGACTTTTGGAATTTATTTTTCTCTGTATTTGAAGTCTGGGAAAAAGATGTATCTTCTGAAAGCCAATTCCATCAGTTAAACTTCAACATATTTCATTTGTGATTCCTTGTAGTTTTCAAGTTGCAATTCATTTTAACCATGTGCAAACTCCTCAAAAATTTTTAATACATTTTATTATGTTTTCAAAAAAAGTTAAAATACAGAAAAATCAGGAAAAAGGAAGGGAAAAAAAGGAAAAAAAGAAGAAGTGGGGGAGGAGGAGAGCATAAGAAAGAAAAAGTAGCTTCTGACTTTCCTTGGTACAGGTATAGATACAGAATATATTCAACTCTTACTCTAATATCTAAAGGTTTACATAGTAAAAAGTAGTTTTTAATCTAATATTCAAAAAGATTCTTAAAATCAATCTATCTGGATAATACATATAATTTGTACAAGATATTTCTATAAGTATATCATCAATCAGCAAATCCCAAAATCAAAGTTGGATTTTTCTGAGCATCAAGCAAAAAGTCTAAGAGTGGTTTCCAGTTAGTGACAAAATTAGACAGTGCCCTGTCTTTGAGGAGAGCGATGAGTTTCGCCATCTCCGCCAATTCCATTAGTTTCAATATCTATTCTCCAGCAGCAGGTATTTGTAAATCCTTCCATTTTTGTGCATATAAGAGTCTCGCCGCAGTTATCATATAAAGAAATAAATTTCCGTGTTGTCTTTCCATTTGTTTGTCCATCATACCTAAAAGAAAAGTCTCTGGTTTCAATTTTTTTGAATCAAATACATATCATATTCCAATATTTCTTAGCCTTTTCACAAGTCCACCATAAGTGATAGAACCTTCACATTGATTACATTTCCAACAAACATTTGAGGTTCCTTTATACATCTTTGACAATTTATCTGGTGTCAAATACCAACGGTACATCAAACCAAAATTTTCTTAAATTGCTTGGATCAGCTGCTCCAGTCTGGTGCTCTTCAGGTATGCGAAATGTGAACTCTTATAAGTCATAATCAGCAAGGCCGAAGAAGGTCACGGGGCATATTGATTTGGTGGTGCCCTGCTTCAATAACACTCTCAGACCCATTAATTGGAACAGATAAGTGCAATTAAATCCTTCCCAGATTACCATGTGGTCTATAATCAGAAAATCTGTAGAAAATAAAGATGGGGATGGGGATGGGGTTGGAAATGGATAAGTAAAAATAAAAGACAATTTTCAAAATGTTCCCTTCAGTAGGCTGGAAGCTGATAATCAACATTTGTCCCATCAACAGTGCTTGTAGCAGGTGATCACAAACAATTTTAGTTATATGGCACATGAACTAAGAGGAAAACAAAAAAACAAAACAAAACACAACAGCACATTTGACCACTCACCCATCATTATGCTTTAATACAACTTTTAATGAGGGAAAAATTGTTTTTGTCATGTAGTTGTGTGCAGAAGTTACATTTGAAATAGTTGCGAATCCCTAAGTGCACAGAAGCTGAATCTTTCTGCAAATTTGAGTAATACTTTTTATGTGCAATTGTTTACACATAAGAAAATAGTAAATATGGCAGGAGCAGAAGTTTGGACACCTTCCAGTCTTTGTAAGACATTTTTTGGCAGAAATAACAGCTTCCAACTGTTTCTCATAACCAGTTTGTTTATTCTTGCTTTTGGAGGGTTTTTTCCCCCCATACTGTTCCTTGCAGAACTCTTCTAGCTTATAAATGTTCTTAGGTCTTACTGTATAGCATTCCCAGGTCAATTTTTCCCCCTTTTGATTCCACACCATTATGTATATTAAACATACGAACCAATTTATTTTCTAATCAGGTGGGTGCCGGGTAGGGTGTTTTGCCCATTGGCGGTAATTCCCATCTCCCAGTTGCTATGCTTTTCCATTTCCCCATGTTAGGAAGTTCCTGTAATCTCATGCCAGCATTTTATCTATATTTTCAGCTGCTTCCCTCACTGCAACCACAATGAGCTTGTTTTTTTGTTTTATCCTCAAATGATGAACATAATATAAAGGGAAGCAAGGTGCTGTTTTTTCACTACATGGATAGAGTATTGCTTGGCACACATGGGATTCTTGGCATTTCAAGGTTGACTGCAATGAGAACAAATGTGGATCAGCTTTAAACTGTTCCTAAGGATTTGGGGAGTGAAAACAGTGGGTGTGAAAGTCAATAAAGTCAGTTAACAATCAATAAATAAAATTGAGCAACAGCAGGTTAGAAGCTTATTTAAAAATACGTGATTAATTTATACCTGAAACTCTTAGCCATTAAGCTGTATGCTGTATCCCAAATGTCTCTTTTTTAGAAGAATCATTTTAATTGATTCATTAATTGTTTTCATCATGTCCTTCATATTCAGACCCTTCTGCATATGTATGCCCTAAACATTCATACTTCTACTCTCTCTGTAAAAGGCACATGCTACCTTGCTTCAGATGTTGGATTCAGATCATCTTTCTTAATATAAAAATGAAGAAGTACATTTGTTCTCATTAGCACAACCTGATCAAGGAGTATTTGCATCTTCCTTCATCAAGTCAGCAAATGTTAAGTGCTACTGTATGAGCTTTTTCAGTCTCAAGGCACGAAGAATCAATGAATGGAAATTAAAATTTTAATTCAGAAAGGCAAGATTTAAATAAAAAGATATTATACAAAACTAACTGAAATATAGGGAAATCCTTCTAGGGAAGGATTAACTTTTCCCCCTTCAGGTTTTGTTTTGGCTTTGTACACATTAAATTTATAAAAATGCATTATGATCCAACCTTAGACTTTCCAACAAACATTTCTTTAGAAGTTTTGATTGTGTTACAAATTCTTACACCACCAAACTGATTTGTTCTAAAATTTGGTTTAGATGATGCTACTTAATGAATTCCTTTTCTCCCTCAGGATTCAAATCATTCAAACTATAAGGCATCCATTGGTTTTGCTTTAATGACTCCCTGTGTTCTAATTCTCACAGTTAGACAGAAACAGTATAGAGGAAATAAATATCCAGAGAAATATTTTGTTTTCTTGTCATACAGTGTTTGAGTTTCAGGATAAAATGTTGAAAGAGTGCTAATAAGATTTATTGACTTCCTTCCATCTGTCTAAGTGTGGTTAAATATTGTTTCATAAAAATAGTCTATACTTCTTTAAAGAGAATATGACTGTTACATAAAGAGGGAAGCTGGGTCAACATAATGAAAGAGCATGCCTTATGTAGGGAATATATTACTTGGCATTTCCTTTTTACAACAATATAAGGTGTGACACAAGCCTTCACCCACCATTGCTTTATAAAGCTAAGCTTTATAAAGGCAAGCTCAATAGTAGTGGTGCTCATCACATCAATACATTCTGCATAGAATAAAAGAAGTTGATACTTTTACTACTAGAAAGTGTTAGTATAAAATCTGGTTATGATCATCACCTTCTTTGTTTACCTTTAGTAAATCTAGAAATACAGCACATAACTGAAGGTGAATGCTGCAATAAAACTTCTAATCCAATTTAGAAATACTTACTTGAATTAAGTACTGGGTCAAAGCCACACTCAGTCTTCAGAAATCTGAGTGCTACTCAAGGGGAAAAAAGAGTAAATTATGAAATGTCCTAAAATATGAATGTCACATGGAAATAATCACAGAAAACTTAAAAGTGTGTTTTAAGTGGTTTCTTCATTGAGAAAAATGCCTCTTTTATAAAGAATGCTTTGACTTAAGAACAAAAGTACAGGTAGTCCTCACTTACTGACCGCAATTGGGACCAGCAACTCTGTTGCTAAGCAGCGCAGTTGTTAAGTGACCTTGCCAACTTACAATGTCAGTTCCAGCTACAGTTATTAAGCAAATCACTGTAGGTTGTTAAGCATGACATCACATGACTCAGACTTGTGACTTCCTGCCAGCTTCCACATTGACTTTGCTTGTTGGAAGCTGACTGTGAAAGTTGCAAATGGCGATTACATGACCACGGGACACGGCAACCATTGTAAATGCTTACTAGTTGCCAGGCGCCCAAATTGTGATCACATGACTGTAGGCACTCTGTGACGGTCACAAATTTGAGGACCAGTCATAAGTCTCCTTTTTCAACTCTGTTATAACTTCAAACAGTCATTGAACAAGTGGTTGGTAAGCGAGGACTACCTATAAAATGTATATATATATGTATATGTATATGTATATGTATATGTATATGTATATGTACTGAATAATGGTTGATATGCCATAGCATACATACATACTGTATGCATACATACTGTATGTTCTTGCTTACTACCTGTACAACAGACATGTGAATATAGAACTCTTCAAAGCCTCTTGATTATTTAAAGTTCAACTTTGTATCTGGGTGAAAAGTAAATAAAAACTACTAAGAGCACACCAGATCAATTGTTGCAAGTATCTGGTCACAACATAGCATTCACTCAAACTTTTTCAGTTGTTTAACAGCAGTACTAATTGCATTCTGTTTTAAGAATGAAAGTGTAAGTAGAGTTACCAGATTTGGCCTACAAAAATCTGGATGACAAAAACTCTGCTGCCATTTAGTGATCGCCCAGATTTTTTGCAGCCCAAATCTGAGGCCTTAGTACAAACTTCACCACTTTTTAGTAAAAGAATATATGTGTATGAATGTAAATAACTGAGAACGTTATTGAAAAGATGTTAAAATAGCCATAAATAAAATTAATCCACAGAATGGGTGCATTTTTTCACTTTGGCTATCAAAATCTTAATGTAAATTTGTTCTTGGGCCAGCTTGTGAAAATGTACAAGGAAGCAATTTAGCAAAAAGGAAAATGAAATATTTATGGTTCACATTTTAGCTCTGACAAAATTTCTTACACAACAATTCAATGTATTAAAGTTGCACATGCTTCAGAAATGATTGGAAAAGTGTTTTGGATCTTACATAAGCACAGCACCTCTCTGGTAGTCATTAAAGCAGGCATGTCTTTATTTTAGGCTCTGCATGAGCCTGAAAGATAGTGTAGCTACTTTAATAAATCAAATAATTAAATCAGCACATCTTTAATAACATTTATAAAGGTGGTGCTTTGCTTGCATGAAAGACAAAGCATTTTGTCCCAATAATGTTCAAAATGTACACAGCCCTCAATCACAGGTGTCCACAGAGGAATAAATGATAAGTGTGTTGATACCATCATGCAAATGGAGCTACTTGTGTCAGACATCGAGACACATGTACCATAATGGCAGCATTTATGTGACAATGGCATTGTGCACATGTCATCATTTTAGTGTCATCCTGGTTTGCTCTAGATGCTGCTGTCTAAAATGTATATTTCGGCAAGGCCTGCTAAGTTTGGTGGCCTTGTTGCAGAAATTGGATATCTTTCAATGTAATATGGATGTATTTAATAACATTTTTATGTCTCAACTCTGAATGCTGAAAACACATATTATGGGAATCGTTTTCTTCAGTTGGTGTATCTCACTGATCTTTGCAATGGCTTCAGATGTGCACATCAGAGGTTGCCCATTAAAATATCTTAGCTGAAGGCAGATATTATCCAAATGCCTCACTTAGAATATTCTTGTTCCTGCACTATAAAATTGTATGCATCATTTATAAAGAATCTATTTATTTTATTTGTTAATGATACTTTTAAATTGATCTTCTGAAGTGGCAATACTAGATTTTTGAACTACCATCAAGCTATATGCAGTACCTACTCTTTCAGAATTAGCTAAAAACATATCTAGAAAAGAGTAAATACCTCTTTCCCATGTCATGAGAACTATCAACACATACAGAGCCTCTAATCAGTACCTATTAATGACATTATCTTACTATTCATATTTTTAACAAATACCATTATTAATGCCAAACCACATATACGGGAAACATAAAATAAACAAATTTTTAAAAAATTGTCAGAGGTTTTTGAAGTTCTGTGAAAATTTCAGTGATTCCAAATACCGTATTATTAATGTAGGAACAATCTTTAGGCTGTGGTAAAGAATTTTTATTTGATAACATCAGTTAAATAAACTTGTAGAAAAAGTGATTATAAAATTGGTTTATGCTATCAATTTCAGTTTTATTACAACCTATAGCTAGCAAATAACTGCAATTCTAGAATTGTGACTATTTAGTCCTAAAGACCATACAGATAAGGGAAGTCAGATATATGCAACTTAGGAAAAATTACTGGGAAGCATTTTCTAGGTGTTTCAGTTTTCTACGAGATCTTTATCATTCTATTAGCATAATTGTTTTAGGGGAAAGTGATTACCTTTCTCCATGATGTACATCATATTTTGCATTGAACTATCTCTAGTGAGTAACACGTTGTAATAATTGGTCTAATCTTTATTAATTTCTTCAATGTTCATCATCGTAACATTAATCATTAGCTGCACTTTTGGTATTAATATGAATGTCATACATACCAACTCAGCAGCTCCACTATAATTTGGGATTAATTAATTTACTGTTCCTGCCAACTCTGATTTAAAAATTAGACTTACAGCACAAATTCACCTTGACGCTTGCTTACTTTTTGAAAAACATACTTTGAACTCTGATGTAAATACTTAGGATAATCTTTTCTTGAGCAATTCCCATTTCAGTGGGAAAGTTAGACCTCAGAACAACATAAAGATCTGGTTGACAAAGCTCTGGAGTAAGAAAATACATTGTTTAGCAAATGCTTTGTTTATATACTGCAATAAAAAGCCTTTGTTGATAATTCAGGATTAGCACAAGGGCAGTGGTGTGAGGAGGTGTTGTCACATAAGGCAAGATGACAGTCACGACAGTACAATTGAAACCTCCCTCCTTCGCAAATGTGTGCAGCGTCCACACATGGACAAAAGTCATGGGGCTTTGATCGCACTGCCACAAGCACGACCTTGCTTTTTTGACCCACTCCTGCAAACATCGTTGTATAAGGATAAATATATTCTCTTAGGAAGTGTAACAAGACATTATTAAGGGGTGCAAAGAATGAGGCTGCCCAGGTTAAAGAGTTTCTGAGAAGAAAATAATGTCCCATAGGAATCCTCATTATACTTTAGCATGTTCATCTTTCATATTTTTCTCTTCCTACTTTTCTCCTTATTTTCCCCCTCCTGGCATTATCTGTGTTCCTTTATCTCCATTTCCAATGGACTTCTTTCTATTTTTCCTCCTCCTTTCTTCCTGACCAGGGAGCAATACCATACTTTTTCTTTCTTTAAACTTCATGAAGATATGATGCAGAGAAAAGCTATGGTAACCGTGTTTTTCCAGAGAGCAAAATGGTAAGAAAGTGGAAAGAAAGATGTAGGATATAAATTTTGCTAACTTTTTAAAAATAACATGCCATATAGATCTGCTTAATGTCTTTCTGCTATTACCTCTATTAGTTACTTCTCCCATAGTGAGCATTTGATACCACCTTCAACTTGGAGTTCAGACTAAGGTGCAGCCCTAGTTGCATTACTAGACTAGAAGATGAACTGTTCCCTTGATTCTCATCATAAACCAAAGATTGTGACTTTCCCAGGACATTCTCCAGTTTCTTAATATCACGGCCTTATTGAACCCCTTTGAACTTATTTTGAGCAGAATCACCAGGTGATCTTGAAATGTCCCTTTTGATCTCAGTGTACACAGAAGTTGCAAGAGTGACAGAGAGTCTGCACTGAGCAACTATCACAGGATGTTCAAATAAAATAGAGTCTGGGCAGGCCATGAATGTTACTGCCAGCCTCTATGTTTACTAAAAAAAAAAGTTAATAGAGTCAAGAATGAGCTTGAGAAAAACAAGTATTTCCAGTACTGACTCTTCCACCTTCAGGGAAACATTAGCCAATGGAGTCTTTGTTCAGCCATGCGTAGACACTGAGCAAATATTTTTCTTCTTATCAGCAAGATCCTTGACTCAGTGATGACTTATTTGCACCAATAACCTTCTTTAACCTAGCATCCTCTAGATTTGTTGGCTACAATTCTGACATTCCCCACTTAATGAAGTCACTGACTATATATAAGCTAAGTATCATTGGAATTATAGCCCAACACCAGATTTTTCTGGATCTTAACCTTAGAGGAAAAATATGCATTTTAGACACATGCCAAAAAAAAAAAAAAAGTTTCAGGAAAATATTTGTGTTAATTGCTGCAACTCTCATTCATGATGTGTTTCATCTGCAAAATTATTTCACATTCTTTAGTATTCAGATTTGTTTGGTCATTAACGTTAGCCTTTGGGTCCACCATTCTTACTTCCTTAACTGGTTTATAGTATTGCTGGCTCCAACAGCACCAACTAATGAAACTGATGTGTGAAGATGCTTCAGATAGCCATCATTTGTATAATCTGCAAATTAATCTGTTAGGGGACTTAACATACCTTGTTGCCTTTATGGTGGAAACAAACCTTGTCAGATGTACCTGCCAAAAGTAAAATATGGTATTAAAAAGGGGAATGAGGAAATATTTCACACAATTGTTATTGTGATTCCATACACAACATATTCTTTGTATCTATTTGATCCTTTTCAGTGTTAACTTCAGGACAAATGCAACCCTTTCAGTTGAATTTTAATCCAGAAACAACACATGTAAAATGATTAATTCTGTTTATACATAAAAAGAATGCACATATTCTCAGGAATCACTTTTTCTAGAGCAATAAACATTTCCAAAATAGATTTCATTGCACCTAGTTGTAGCAATCTTCTTCCTCTTACAACTGATAGGATCTGAAAGTGCTCAATCATTATTAAGTCTTGAATAGTATCCAACCAGCAGTAACAAGACTGAAAATACATTCTAATCATCTTGCATTACACATACTTATACTTGAGGATAAGGTAACAGGGATCATTCCATAAGGACAAGCTGGTGCATTTACAGGCAGATTATTGAGCAGTTCACTGAAAAGGAAAAGGATTGTCCTGAACATGACGTAAGAGAGAAATGAAGCTCTGCAGGACAAGCAATGGAAATAAAGAGATCAACTCAAACCTACACATGGAAGCCATGTGACTTATTAGAGCATATTTGTCCATGCAATGGTAGTGAATTAGTTCAGCAAAACAGTGAAAAAAAATGAAAGCATGTTAAAGAAAATTGTTTCTGAAAAGAGAGAACAGAATGAACTTAAGCTTTATTTGTACATCAAACATGTATGGGATTATTTTAGATTAACTTTTTGTTTGTTTGTTTGTTTGTTTTGGTTTTTGGCATCTGTGTTGAAAGCTTTTGCCTGTTTCAGGGCACTCTGAAAATTAAAATATAAACTGTTACATTTATCTCAATAAAGCATAGCTAGGGGATTTGAGCACTGTATACTTGTGAAAACATGAAAGATTAAAAGGGGACACATAAAAGAATGTCATGTGATTCTTGAGAAAGAGAGTAAGGGAATATATGAAAAATTATTTCAAAACAATCTGACTCATCGCTCGTACTAAATACTCTGTTGTGACCTAATTCTTTCTGAATGAAGCTAGGAAACCTTGTAATTTTTTCTTCTTCACAGTACCAAACAAGTAAATCTTAGCATGAAATCACAGTCTCTGTGTTCTGTGTACAGTTCTGTTCATATTATATGACTAGCATGAGAGATACAGGTGAAACTCGAAAAATTAGAATATCGTGCAAATGTTCATTTATATCAGTATGGCAACTCAAAAGGTGAAACCAATATATGAGATAGACGCATTACATGCAAAGCGAGATATCCCAAGCCTTACTTTGGTATAATTGTGATGATTATGGTGTACAGCTTATGAAAACCCCAAATTCACAATCTCAGAAAATTAGAATAGTGTGAAAAGGTTCAATATTCTAGGCTCCAAGTGTCCCCTCTAATCAGCTAATGAATCCATAACACCTGCAAAGGGTTCCTGAGCCTTTCAATGGTCTCTCAGGCTGGTTCAGTAGGAATCACAAGCATGGGAAAGACTGCTGACCTGACAGTTGTGCAGAAAACCATCATTGACACCCTCTATAAGGAGGGAAAGCCCCAAAAGGTAATTGCAAAAGAAGTTGGATGTTCCCAAAGTGCTGTATCAAAGCACATCAACAGAAGGTTATGTGGAAGGGAAAAGTGTGGTAGAAAAAGGTGCACAAGCAGCAGGGATGACCGCAGCCTGGAGAAGATTGTCAGGAAAAGGCCATTCAAAAGTGTTGGGGACTTTCACAAGGAGTGGACTGAGGCTGGAGTTAGTGCATCAAGAGCCACCACACACAGACGGATCCTGGACACGGGCTTCAAATGTCGTATTCCTCTTGTCAGGCCGCTCCTGAACAACAAACAACGTCAGAAGCGTCTTACCTGGGCTACAGGAAAAAAAAAAAAAAAAAGAACTGGTCTGTTGCCCAGTGGTCCAAAGTCCTCTTTTCTGATGAAAGCAACTTTTGCATCTCATTTGGGAACCAAGGACCCACAACCTGCTTTGATGCAAAAATATTTTTTTCTAGAATTTTGTGCTATCCAAAAAATGAGAAAAATGAATAAATTTGCATATTTTAAAAAATGTGGAAACATGCATTTTCCTATGGGAAAAATAAGCCTGCAGAAATATGCACTTTACTAGAATAAAAGTGCACACATTAGGAGAAATATTCAAAAAATAATTAAGACCGTTATGAAACCTTTTCTGATTTTTTTTTCCTAAACAATGAAGCCAAACAGAATTTGTGATGAAAAATAAGAAATTTGGAAAATACAGAAGTCAGAACATTGCTGTTCCCTTGCACAAAGAGTAACAAGTTTACACTATTATAGGAAGGCAATTCCATGCACTTTTCATCAGAAGCAAGCTTTGTTGTGTTTAGTGATGCTTACTCCCTGGTATATGTGTTCAAAGTAATAGGCTTAGATTGCAAATCTCCTCATGTCTAGTCAGAAGTAAGCCCATTTAATTCAAGATTACTGTATCCAAAGAATATATTAGACTGTTTTTTCTGAGGCTGAAGTCCGCTCTTACCTCTGAGGAAGAAAATCATTATCAGAGTCCTCATCCTGCTACAGTAAACAACCTCCAAGCCTGAAAAGCTGAAAAGGTTCATGTAAAGTTGTCAACAGAAAGGTGGAAAGAAATTTAAAGTCTAACAACTCCTTTACTACATCCCTTGCTCACAAGCTGATTTAGAATTTCTACTGGATTGATTTAAATATATTCCTTCCCATTTCTAGTAGTAGAATGTAAAGGGATGGAGAAAATTTGCTGGGCAGGAAAACAGTTGCAAATATTTCTCTTTATTTAAGTTTTATCCTGACGTCTTGTTGCTAGCAAGGCATAGGAAATCATGAAGACTTAGCCCAATATGAACAAATCACCAGTGACAGTCCTTAATTCAATAGCTATAAGATGCTTGGACAAAGAAATAGCTCACTTTATATTTTTAAGGAGACTATAAGCATTATATACATTTTAAATTATATACATTTTAAAGAGATTAAAAGTACCAATATTTTGATGCCTTTCTTATAAGACAAAACAATGCTATCCTCATAACATAATTCATAATGAACTGACAAATATTCCATAAATCATCAGCTTATAATTTCTAGATGTGTGATACTATTTAGAAAAGAAAATCAATATTGGCATGAAGAAATAAATGGTTAAAATGTTTGGGTTCAGTTACCTTAGTGGTTGTCCTCCAGGCAGTTGTTTTCTTGCTGAAAGAGCCTCTCAATCATCAATCAGAACCAATGAGAAAATGTAGAGAACTTTCTAAAATCCCCCAGTACTTGATCAGACATGTCTGAAGTGTAAACTTCAGAAAACAGGCAGAAAACTGTCATAAAAAAGCTTCCCTATTATTCTCCTGAATATGGACAGCAAATGAGCATGAAAGCAAAAATATGATAGACAGTCTTTCTACTAGTTTTTACTGTTGCACACCAGCTGATCAGAATAATTGGACTGCATATTTCTCCTAGCATAAATGGTCATAAACAAAAATGTATAATACCTGCAATGATATGAATACAGACTATTACTGAACAGACAATTATTTAAAAGACTGAATCAGAATAAATATCTGTACTTTCTGAAAAACTTCATTTCCTAAGAAAGTAACATCAAGGATAAATCTGTCAGTTACTGAAGCAGAATTATTCACCTTTCCCTTCATCTTAAGTACAGGGATAGGGGCAGTCCTCTGTCTAGCCCCCCTCCAATTTCAACTCTTAAATATAAGACTAATATGCAGAATATAACATTACTTACTGTTTGTTCTAATTTTCTATCATGATCATTGCTTAATACAGGTGAAACTCGAAAAATTAGAATATCGTGCAAATGTTCATTTATGTCAGTATGGCAACTCAAAAGGTGAAACCAATATATGAGATAGACGCATTACATGCAAAGCGAGATATGTCAAGCCTTACTTTGGTATAATTGTGATGATTATGGTGTACAGCTTATGAAAACCCCAAATTCACAATCTCAGAAAATTAGAATAGTGTGAAAAGGTTCAATATTCTAGGCTCAAAGTGTCCCACTCTAATCAGCTAATGAATCCATAACACCCGCAAAGGGTTCCTGAGCCTTTCAATGGTCTCTCCGGCTGGTTCAGTAGGAATCACAAGCATGGGAAAGACTGCTGACCTGACAGTTGTGCAGAAAACCATCATTGACACCCTCCATAAGGAGGGAAAGCCCCAAAAGGTAATTGCAAAAGAAGTTGGATGTTCCCAAAGTGCTGTATCAAAGCACATCAATAGAAGGTTATGTGGAAGGGAAAAGTGTGGTAGAAAAAGGTGCACAAGCAGCAGGGATGATCGCAGCCTGGAGAGGATTGTCAGGAAAAGGCCATTCAAAAGTGTTGGGGACTTTCACAAGGAGTGGACTGAGGCTGGAGTTAGTGCATCAAGAGCCACCACACACAGACGGATCCTGGACATGGGCTTCAAATGTCGTATTCCTCTTGTCAAGCCGCTCCTGAACAACAAACAACGTCAGAAGCGTCTTACCTGGGCTACAGAAGAAAAAAAAAGAACTGGTCTGTTGCCCAGTGGTCCAAAGTCCTCTTTTCTGATGAGAGCAACTTTTGCATCTCATTTGGGAACCAAGGACCCAGAGTCTGGAGGAAGAATGGAGAGGCACACGATGCACGATGCTTGAAGTCCAGTGTGAAGTTTCCACAGTCTGTGTTGATTTGGGGAGCCATGTCATCTGCTGGTGTTGGTCCACTGTGCTTCATTAAGTGCAGGGTCAACGCAGCTGTCTACCAGGAGATTTTGGAGCACTTCATGTTTCATTCCGCAGACGAGCTTTATGGGGATGCTGACTTCATTTTCCAGCAGGACTTGGCACCTGCCCACACTGCCAAAAGTACCAAAACCTGGTTCAATGACCATGGGATTACTGTGCTTGATTGGCCAGCAAACTCGCCTGACCTGAACCCCATAGGGAATCTGTGGGGCATTGCCAAGAGAAAGATGAGGGACATGAGACTGAACAATGCAGCCGAGCTGAAGGCCACTATTGAAGCATCCTGGTCTTCCAAAACACCTCAGCATTGACACAGGCTGATAGCATCCATGCCATGCCGCATTGCGGCAGTCATTGCTGCAAAAGGGGCCCAAACCAAGTACTGAGTACATATGCATGCTTATACTTTGCAGAGGTCCAATATTGTTCTATTTTCAATCCTTGTGTTATTGATGTCATGTAATATTCTAATTTTCTGAGATTGTGAATTTGGGGTTTCCATAAGCTGTACACCATAATCATCACAATTATACCAAAGTAAGGCTTGACATATCTTGCTTTGCATGTAATGCGTCTATCTCATATATTGGTTTCACCTTTTGAGTTGCCATACTGACATAAATGAACATTTGCACGATATTCTAATTTTTCAAGTTTCACCTGTATGATGAAGAACCCTGCAGTTCATTCTACTAGTTTACTATGCAGGAACACTGTCATTTAAGGAAATAAATTAGTTACAAGAGCTGACAGTAAACATAATAGGGGGCAGGTGTGCTGGATCTCAATGCTGCATCCTCCCTGTTGCTGATTTTGACACTCCTGTGCAGGTTCCCCTAACCTCAAAGAAACAGGGAGTCCTGGGATCACAATTATCTCTGTTGACTTGATCTGTCTGTGATCAAGTCAACAGAGATAATTGTGATCCCAGGATTCAGAAGCTTTCTAGGTCAAGCTAGGGCAGGATAATCTATATGATAATTCTCATGTTTCCGTGATACAGTGAATTTTTTGCAAGACAAAGAGCCTGGAGTACCCTTTTCTCTGTATTGTGGTTTTTAGATAATTTGTGTTGTCATCTCACTCATGATAACTGGATGTTGCTTTTTGGCATGTGTAGTCCAGCACAGCTAGAGAGCATCAGACTGGGGAAGCCTGGTCTGAAATATCCAGTATTCCCTTAAGTATGTATAATTATCCTAGAGCACAAATCCATATGTTTTAGAACTCATCCTTCTTTTAAAGGCCTTCCATCTTTCACCTGTTGAACATAAAAAGCAGGTAATTGAGAAACAATATAAGCAATGGTTGAGATAAGTATCTTTCATGCATATCTTTTTTATTTATTTTGTTTGGTTTATTAATTTATGGTTCAGGACCAAAACTGTGGGGAAAGCCCCAGCTGATTCCTATGGGCTACAGATAAAGATTTTGCCACTGCTCTTAATACATTTAGAAATTAGTCACTTAAAAGGAAAGCAGTGATCTCAACATGAAGACATTAAACTTTGTAATAACTGGGATTACAATTTTTAATTGCCATTGTCAATAAAGTGAATATTTGAATAGAATATGGGATAGAGATTCAACCTTTGTATTTGAATATATACAAATATGATTTTCATATGGAAGGTTGAATTATTTTTCAGTTGTCACCCTGATGAGTATTGCATCAACCTGGGCCAGAGAAAAAAAGCAGCCTTTGCAAAGCATGCATGGCTTTAAAACATAACTAGGGAGATTCCAGTAGGACAGGGCAATTCTACTATAACCAAGATGGGAGATTTTGCCGTCTCTGACTATCTAAATCTAAACCCTCTGTTTGAGTTCTTCTAAAGTTTTATTAAGGCCTAAAGTAAATAATCCTGATATCAACAGACCACAGTGCATTAGGTCTTGATCATTTTGCCAGTGCAGTGTGGATATAACTCTATTGTTCAGAGTAAGATGAACAAAGGAGGTTTCCCAAGGATTTACTTGCCTACGATCTTAAGCAGCATAATCTTGCATGGGGTTTGAAAAAGATACAGTCCAGTTTCAATTGTGTTACACCACTAGAGGTTGAGTGAGGAATGCATGCTATTGTTTTTAGAAATTTAGCTTGTATGGAGTTGAAGATGGAGATCTTCTTATAGATACACACTTGGGATACCAAGAGCAATACACCCCAAACCTTGGCACTGAATAGCTTAATGGCAGCTGGGACAAAATTATTACCATGCTGGTTTGCAAATGCTGTAATTGCAAAAGATGCTATTTGAGTCCTTGTAGCTAGTACACTTGCTTGGTTATTCCAGCAGGTAGAAGATTTGAAGCTGATGCCTAAATATTTGAAAAATGTTACCAGCTCAATAAAACTTCCATTTATCAACCATCTAGCTGGGGGGGGGGGGGGGGGGGAGGGCAGTTGAAATGTTTTCTTGAAAATACCAGTAGTTTTGTTTTTGAATGGTTTATTTTGAAGTGTCTCTGTCTAGGCAGATAATACTCTAAGAAGACACCTATGCAGCCTAACTGTTGATATAGGGAAAATAATTGCATCATCCACATATAATAGAATATATATGGGGTGATTGGCAAGAGAGGGAAGATGAAAATCTGGGTTAGCAGAAACCTCAACAATGTCATTAATATGCATATCTTAAATACTGTATGCAGAGAACATAGGATTGAACATAAATCCTCTGGAAACAAAAAAGGTGGGAACAACACTTTGTAGAGCTGTTGCCTTTATCTTGAAAGCTGAAGCAGAGGACAAAAGCTCAGACTCCTAATTATGAAAGCCAAAGGCCATCTATACCCATTAACCCCCTCTTAAAATTTAAAGGAAGAGCAAATGATTGGTCTTTAAGGGGAAAGCCTTTTTTTCCCACAAAGGGGGATATGGTAAGTATGCTTTCTGAGCCTATGATATAAATGATAGCTCTGTGGGGACTCAATGCAAGTCCACCTTGGAAAGAATTATCTTCCAATGTTACTCACTGTGCATCAGTCACTCTGTGCTATCAAATTTTCCTAATTTTCCCCTCTAAAGCGGGGAGAGTAAATACAGACTTCATATGAAGTGCTAAAGTGCATTTTCAAGGAAAAAATTCCGCTCAACAACAATTTGTTATATATATTTTCAGGCCTATTTTATTGTTTCTACCCAGATTATTTATTTATTTATTAAATTTCTATGCCACACAACTCCCAATGACTCTTGAAGGTTCTCAAGTAAACAACTAGGTTGAGAAAGAATATTTGCTTAAATATAATAGTGGTAAATAGCCTTTCAATTTGTTGGTCCTCCAGGGAATGGACATCCTGGTGTTAAAGTGGACCTGGTGCTTTGTATTACTTATATTCTAAAAAAACACATCATAGGAAAAGTTTCCACATAAGCTAGAATATGCAAAATGTGGATATTACAGGTTAGATCATTTCATCAGTTTATACAAAAGTTAGCACTTCAGTGTATAGAAGTATTATCCTGGTTTATACTGTTGGAAAATCTGGCATGTATGAACCAAGAAAGAGGATTCATCTTCATTGGATATAATAATTTCTCCAAATACATTTTCCCAGAGCATTATGTTCTGTTACCCACTTTGATTCTGTATCTCATCTATTATTCAGTTAGGCTGTTTAACAAAGTAGCTAATATTGTTGCAGACTTTCTTGTCCCTTTTCAACAGAAAAAAGGTATGTTAGATTTTACAGTCTGGAATTTCAGATTCACTCCTGCAACTAACAGAAATGATAACAAAATGCCACTTGATTTAAATTTCAGGGCTTTCACTGAATACAATGCTCTCTTTTAGCCTTTAAGCACTATACCATCTGTGTCAGGCATATTTAAACAAATTGTTGGCCATCTTAATGTTGTATTGAACATTGCAAACTGCTGATGCAGTCTTTATGGCTTTCCCAAAGCCCTTAGATGAAAATGTGTTTGTCTATATAGCATTTAGTTTCATTCTTTAAAGACATGGAGACCCATTTTCTTCTTGGCTTTCAAAACTCTCTGGCTATCTTTACCATCTAACTTTTATTAGCAGTTCTTTTCCTGATTGTTTATTGGGAAGTAGGAGATGAAAGAGGGAGGCATTGATTACTGAATATTCTACTGTATGGCTGAACAAATGAAGCTGAGTTCTTCATAATGAACTGTGTATATGAAGATCTCTCACCTGCCAAACAGATGGTTTGTAATGTCAGCTTGGACAGCCTCAATCACTTGTTGAGGATACCAACCAAACCGGTGACTATTCTTGTCAAAGCTAACAGCACCAAACATCCAAAAAGCAGAGCACATAGTACTGTGAACATACTTCTGAGAATAGTTTTATATATTTATTTATAGTTTTATATAGTTATATAGTTATATAGTTATATAGTTATATAGTTATATAGTTATATAGTTATATAGTTATATAGTTATATAGTTATATAGTTATATAGTTATATAGTTATATAGTTATAGTTATGGTTATAGTTATGGTTATATTTTATTTATTTATTTATCAATGGATATATATATATTCTCCTTGAACCAGATCCTATGGTGCTTGTGAAATCTGATCAAAGAGCTTGCTTCTTTTCTCAGAAACGATCCTGTTGGTCTTTTCTAACCTGGAATTAGAATTTGTATTGAGAAGAAGTAATAACATGACATTTAAATATGCAAATATATAATATTCAGGCAACAGTTAACTTTGTGCATTGAAATAATACTATATTCTAGCTTCTTTACTAGGCTTTACTTGTAGGAATATTCAAGTACTTCAGGAAAGTTAAGTAATAGGATATATGTACAGAGTTTATTTCTAAAAGTGACTCATGTCAAAATATATTTCTGTCCCAGCTGAAATCATGGCAGAATCTATAGAAAACTAGACAATGGGAAAGAATATAATAGAGGTCAAGTTTTCCCATATGTAGATAAGTTATGCACAGCGGGAGACAAATGTCCCCTCCCCCCCAATGCACTAATCTAGCAAATTAAAAATGCATGGTAAAAGTTCACAAAGAATGAATTATATTTATGCAAGAACATATTTCTTGTATGGAGAATCCATTACTCTCTGTTGTTGAATGCTTTCTTTGTTTCATATTGTATTCATCAAAATCTTTTTGACTTGCATTTATTCACTGTAATTTGTTCTGAAAAGCTTCATTTTTCTCAAAATGTCCAGGATGTTCTATTCTGGGATGTTGTGGCAAAATACATACATACAAAGAAAAAGAGAGAAGAGAAATGGTCAGTCCCACTTACTACACTTTGAGAATATCAGCCAATGTCAGAACAGAACAAATGGACATGAACAGTATTTTGAAGGAGACTACCATTGTGCCTATCTGGTTCCACACAGACACCCTCACAATACACATTTTGGGATTGTCTCTGTGGATGTTGAGAGTTGGGTTTTGTTTTGTTTTCCTGAAAAATGGAAAATCAGTTTTCTATTTGCCTTGAACTGAATGTACATTCCTAAAATGTATACATTGTCCACATGAATGAGAAAAAAACATTATTCTTAAACATGATTGGTTTAGGCAACATTTACTACTTCAGAATGTGAATTGTAGTGACATTTTACTTAAGGTAAATGACTTTCTTGATGGTTCACTAAAGTCGGACCATCAAGCAGGAATTAGCAAAGAGGAATTCATTAAGCTAAAAAACTGAGGTCGTGTGTCAACATACAAGGAAGCAAGCCTGCTGAATTTATATTCTTTTGAGAAAGATTTTGTTGAGAAACTGAACAGCTGAATTTACAAAAAAAAAAAAGAAAAAGAAAAAAGAAAATCTGATTTAAAGTTGATTAATGTCTATGCATTAACAAATCAGTAAAACTCTAAAGAAATATTAATATTACTTTTCTTCTTCAGAGGCAGATGAATTTTAATCTTTTCCATCAGATAACCCTTGTTCTTTGAAACTATTGAAATCAGGAAGACAATTGAAATCTTACATAAAATTATGCATAATTCTACAAAGAAATCTTGCAAAGAGCAATTGTAGACCGGTAACATACAGGAAGTGGAACAGATTAAAGAAACACATAAAAAAACTATTATGAATGTGTTGCTTCATGGGAAAAATTCCAAAATTTATAGCTGCATTATATTTTTATTAGAATCAAGCAAAATGATACAAAAGAACACATAACATTAACATTTCTGCAATCTTCAGAACCATTGATCAGGTGTTACAAAAAAAGTAGAAAATGTGGGGGGTGGGGGGATGAAAAAGAAACAAGAATATCAGCCAAATTAGGCTGCATATTTCAGCCATGATATTTGCAGTCCAAAGTTAGCTGGTAGATCAGGGTTCTCCAAAGTGGTTAATATTGAACCCCCAGGGGTTGATGGGACTATCCAAGGGGTTGATGTTATTGTTATTGTTATTATTATTACTCATAGTACTATTAGTTAAAGTACTATTTATTAAATTATTTTCATATAGTAAATGTTTGGGGATTGATGAATGATCTGAAACTTTATGAAGGGATCAATGAGCTGAAGAGTTTGAGGACCCTTGCCCTAGATAAAAGCTATGGACTAAATGCAAGTTAGTGTTAAGTACTGTTGGCATTGTTGATTTTTCCTGACAACTCTGAAAGAATCCCTGCACTATATTTATAGAGTACTGCATAAGGGTTGAGAGAGCAAGATGTTCTCAGAAAAGGGTTTCTGCTGGGCAGGGTCAAAACATTTAAGATGGGAGATGATGGGTGATCATTTAAGATGATCACTATGTGATCAAAGCCCCACCCCAACACATGCAAAAAAGGGGTGAGGGTTCAATGGTACAGTCCCACTTGCCATTCTGATCCCCCATGGACACTTCTAATTTTGGCAAGCCACACCCACACTTATGAACGCTTAATTCCCCAATATCTCTCACCCCTCCCTCTTAATATTCTTCCCTTTTAACTTTCCCTTTCTCTGTCTATTTCTGAGAATCAATCTCTATGTCTCTCTCCATTCTTTCCCACTCACTGCAGGTGCAGTGAAGAACAGAGAAACAGAATGGGTAAAGTGGGAAAAGTTACCAATAGGCCTAGAAACCATAGAATTCATTCATACCATGAGGATGCTATTGATGCTTTTTGATAAGAGAATGAGAGAGTATTGTAACAAGGAGCAGGGAGAGGCAGAAACAAAACTAAAGAAAATGGGGAGGTTCTGTTTTCTCCAGCAGCCAAAGCAGAAAGGGCCAGAGAGATGGCTGGTCCAATGGGATCCCATATGAATTAGAATGTTAAAAATATGAGGTTATATTGCAGTTTTCCTAACAAAACCACCATTTTCCTGTCAAATCACTTTGATCCAGCTTCAGCTTGCCAGTAAGCAAGCTATTTCATGGTTCCATGGCAAGGATGGTGTGTGGATGAGACCTTAATAGTTCTCCTGGGAAGATGGAATTGATGGATAGAAGTACATAGAAAGCTGGAGAAGATGATCATGTTATCAGCAATGGATAAATATATTGAAGTTTACCCAGAATACCAACAGATTGAAGAATGGAAGCCAAAGCATGAGTAGAAGCCTGTTTGAGATATGTCAGGTGCCAATCCAGCCTAACTCCATTTGCTACATGGATGAATGGATGAACTAATTCATTGACTTGGGTGAGTTCCACTTAAAATGTCTTTTTCTCCTCTGGGATTTAGCAGAAAGGTAATGAACAGCTTCTGCCTCCCCCTGCTTCTTGTTACAATACAGTCTCATTCTCTTATCAAAAGGCTTGCCATTCCTTTCTGCCTTTTTGGATATACTAACATTAAACATTATGCTAAGATTATTGTTGCTATGGTAGAGATGCATAATCTGGAGCAACAGTGCTCCATATGTCCCCCAATAAAATCATGAATTTGGCGTCCAGTTACCATCAAATTATACATTTTAATATAATAGTGAGAATTATTAAGCACATGCTGAGTCATCTTTTAAACTATTTTAACTGATTTAATTTTAATTAAGCTAGGGCTGCTGTTATAGTACTAATCCTCTAAGGCTGTGGGCGTACTGATTGCCTGGATGTTGTTTTAGGGCTGGTTTTGGAGTTCCCAAGACTTTTAGTTTTGGGTAATTTCAACCTTAATGTCCCAGGAAAGAGTCTACCAGAATATATGAGTTCATGGCTTTCATCGTGCATCCACAAAACACATGGAAGGGCAAACACTAGACTTGGCCTTCACTTCACAGCAGATGAAATGTGAACTGTGCACTTCACTTCCTTATCCAACTGTGAATAATGGATGCCATGGACCTCTACCATCTGTATGATACATCACATCATTACCTAGGTTTGGAATTTCTTACAATAGTATTTTATTTTTATTTATTTTAGTATTTTATTAATTATTTTAGACCTTATTATATTTACTGTTTTTCTGTCATATATACATTACTGCTATTATTAAATGTTTTGACTGTATCTGGCCTTAGGGCTGTAATAAACTTCATTGATTGCTTGATGTCATGGATCTCTGGATGGATGGCCCTTTAGAATGGTATGCCTATTATATGCAGAATGAATATAGAAAGATCCAAGTAATAGACCTCAGGTGGCTCCTGGATTTACTGAGGAATTGAAAGAAATAAAGTAACTTAGAAGCTATCTAGAATGATTATGGCAGAAAACCAGATGTGGATAGAATCTTTGTGGAAGACTGCTGAGAAAGTGATAGGAATCAGGTACTGATAATGGCAGAAGAAACAGAATATCTGAATCATGCTCACTCAGGATTTAGGGGGAAGTGTTCAAGCCCTTAGTTGCTCCAGTATGTGGTTCTGCAGGGCTTCATGCTCTCCTTTATGTTATTTATTTAACATATTTATGAAACTACTGGAATAGGTCATCTAACAGTTTGTATCAGTATGTTAAGGATACTAGTTATACATCACTGTCCAGGCCAAACCAGAGATGCATTTGGCTTTAACTGGTGTCTGGAGGTTATCAGGAACTGGATCAACTGGAACAAACTCAGATTAAATCCTACAAAGATGGAATTACTATTCATCAATAAACATCTGGTCAGTCTCATAACATGAATCTCAGTAACCTATATAGGAGTTGTTCTCCCTCCAAAAAGTTGGTTCATGACTTACAGGTCTTTCTGAACTCATAGTTTCTGCTATGAGTACATCAAGTTGCAACCCTATCTAGACCAAGCTACCCTGTCAATATTAACTCAAGACTAGATTATCACTCAAGTTGGATTACTGTAATACTGTCTGTGTGGGGTTGCTCTGGAGATGACCCAAAGCTGCAGCTGTTACAAAAGATAGCAGCAAGGCTGTTGGCAGATCAGCTCTGCTGTTGCAGAATAACACTAGTCTTAAGATTGTTGGACTGGTTATTAGTATGTTTCTGGGCACAATTCAAACTGCTGTTTATCACTTATAGAGACCTATATGATATACTGGTAGCACCAGAATATTTCATGCACCATCTTACCAAGTATTAATATGCTTGTCTGGTTCAAACGTCTAGAGAGGCCTTGTTACATGGCAGGCTTTTTCTATGGTAGACTCCATACTCTGGAATATGTTCCCCCAAGAGTTATGTTTTGCTTCTTCCTAGCTTACATATCTCAAGATGTAAAACATTTTACCCAAAATGATTATGGGAATCCATCTTGTGTATGTATATCTCTTGTATTTATATAATTTTGTTATGGTTTGGTTTCTGTTTTACCCTGCTCTGTTGTTAACAGAGTCTTTCACTAGGGCAGTTTATAATATTGTAAATCAAATAAATAAATAAAACCAATTAATTAAATAAATAAATTTAAATTAAATCTAGGTTTGTTTTGGTCCTATTCCATTCACTTATTTGTTCAGAGTGCTCACAGCTAAGTGAATGCCATGGGTCATCAAATGTTGTACATTTGTATGCTACAGCAGTATTTCATTTGTTCCAAAAGTATATACACATACACACACGCATACACATATATTTCTGTATTAAAAACAACATTCAGGAAAAAAAATTACAATTAACAGTGCAGTACAAGGCTCACAAGGAATGTAAAATGTCTGCAAATTTATGCAGTAATTTGGTATATGATTTAGGTTTACTAAGTGTTTGTTGAAGTTTCCCTGACTTCTTAATGACTACAATGCTGAAGTACAGTGACAAATTAAAGAATTTGGATTTGCAGCATAAGCAGTAGTCCCATAAACCTTCAGAAAGTAGGGTACCATTAATTTTAATGGGTCTTCTAATGTGATATAGAACTCTCTAAAAGTTAATTGAAGTTGCACAACTATTGCTGTGAAGCTTGTGAAAGTTCTATGATCCTGCTATAAAAATATGTCTAAGTTATGATTGCAAATGTAAAGTCTTTGCTGCCATTAATTGTAAATTATAATAAGAATCATGGTTTACAATTTTTGCAGAATAGAAACCTGAGATAGCTCAGGTCATCACTGGATAGCATTTGACCAGGGAATTTATATGACATATGCCACAAAATGCTGCATATAGTTTGAAATGATATGCTCTGAAGGTACAATTATTGTATGATCCCAAAGTACATAACCTTGTACAGTGCAGAAGTGTTTCTCCTATGGACATAAAGAAAAGAAATTCATCAGCAATGACTTTGGAGTGATGATTTGTATTTTAATGCACAACTCCCACAGACAATCCAGATCATCACTATTTGTCATGGAAACATAAAATAAAACTCAAAAGTTGATTTGAAAAAGATCCAGCAAAGAACATTATCTCTGAAAAAAAATATTACAAATCAAAATGTATTAATATAGTACATGTAATTCTTGAGCAGGTGGTAGCTGAATAGTTTTTCATTTCTTGGATTCAGCATTGTATTCCAGGTTGAGAAATCAGGAAAGACTTTTGTCTGAACAAGGAAAACAAAATGTTTCCACTGAGAAGAGTGAGGTTATAAAGCACACCTGCAAATATTTTATATTGGATAAAGCACTTAAAATAAGAGAGATTGGATTAAAAATAGTACACAAGATATTTTGAAACTGCTCTAAAGAACTTAGCCAGTGCAGGGGGCTTTTGGGTGGAAAACATGGTGGACTGGCAAAACTGGGGAAGATGCCAAGGCAAATACCAACAGCTGGGCATTGTGCCTGAGCTAATGAAGTTTCCCTGGATAAGGGGAAGCTGTGATATCACCCACCTGAGTTCCAAGGGACAGCTGTTTAGGGGGAAGCCTGCAGGATCTGGAGGGAACCTGTCAGCAACTCCCAAGTAGAGCACCTGGAGCCTCGGAAGGATGCAATGCACTCGAAGCCTCGGGCGAAGCCTGCTTGAAGGACACTGGTTTCGACCAATCCACTTTCTAATGCACATTTGAAAAAAGGGATTTAGAGCAAAAACAGACCTTCAAATCAACAGAGCACCTAAAGCCACCTGGGTGAGTGCACCTTCCAACCATGGGAAGGATTACAGTAAAGAGGGGGGAAAAATGGCTAAAAGGATTTTAAAAAGCAAAAAGCTTGCTGGAAGTTTTGAATTTTGAAAGTTTAAAATGAACTAAGGGGACAGACTAATTTGGAACATTACTGCATTAATAAAGTACTTCTGAAATAGTTAAGTAAATAAAACATAACTCCATGGGAAAGAGAATTGTTTACATTTTCAAAGAAGGACAATTGTCTGACTTTGTTAAACAGAAAAGACTCAGGGAAGATTGTGTTTTTTTATATGGTGACTGCAGCAAGATTATTATATGCACAGTGATGGAGGAATACTGAAATTCCCAAGGTGGAGGAATGGATTGTGAAGATGACAGAACTTTGAGGCAAATAGACATTGACATAGGATACAATAAGAGGAAATCATGATGCATGTCTGAGGAAGGACAGTTCCAATGTATAGTACCTTCCAGACCTGGTTTGGGGTGACATCTAACCATCCAGATTTCTTGGTTCATCAAGGACATGCAGACTCACTATGCTACACTAGTTCTCAGGGGAATGGCAAAAAAGCAGAATCTTAGCTCAGAAGGAGCCAGGTCCTGGTTCACTTAATGGCTATGATAGTTTTGGAGAAGGAACCACCATAATAGAATGTAGAATATAATAAACTATAGCTCATTTGTTCTTTATATCCTACAGGTCTGAATTAAGTCGTTGAGCCTATTAAACCAATGAACATAGGTACATTACAATATAGGTGTAGCAGGCATTTGTCAGTTACAACAAACTTTGCTGTTGTGAAAACAATGGCATTAGGACAACAGTAGTACATGAAGCCTTCCCCAACATCATGATTCTACTCCTTGGACATTGTTGACACATTGACCAATTTCCAAGCACATAAACAAACAAAAAAATCTTTTTTCTCTCACCTACTATTTGCTAGTTATCAATTGGACAGTTCAACTGTTGAACTGATTTCATGCTAGTTTATAGCAACAGTGTAGATTATAATTGTTTAAAACATGTACATTCAAAATGGCCATTGTAGTGAAATTTACATTCCAGCTTGAGAAAAGAAGACAAAATTGATATAGCCTTAAAATGCTTATTGCAAGGCAAGCCACCTGAAAATATGAAAGCTGCTGCAATATTTTAATCTGAGGACTTTAAACAATAACTGTAATGTTTTCAAGTATATTCCAAGTAACATATGTCAAGGCCAGCATAGGAATTGTATACGTGAGCAGATTTATCTTTTTTTCTGCTATCAGTTTTCCTTTATTCCCTATACTGACTGCAATCAAAACTGAAATCAGTTTCACCAGCTTCAGGGCATTAAATGTGTGGTGGTTCCACTTTGTATTGAAGGTGGGAACATGCCTACAGGGACTTTACACTTGGGAGACTTTTCAGTGGGTTTAACACTCATCTCATGGTAACTCTTGAATGGCTATTCCTATATTTGACTGCAGTTCTGTCATGTAAGTGAGGTGGCATATCTGAATTTATATTTAAGCTGCTGCTGTGCTCCTCTTGGTTTGACTTTAAGCTGATTTAAGAAACTCTGTCCACTTCGGCAACAGTCTGTAAGGTATTCAGTCTAGACAGCAGACTACCACATCTTTCTATTGGACAATTTCCCTGTTGCTCTGCTCTCCCAAGCAATTGCTACTTTCTTTCCAGTTTTGCTGTGTATGTGTGCATACTTTTATATGTCACACATACAAAAGTATACACACACCTACACATACATATATGTGCACACACACACATGTACACAGGAATAAAAATATATCTACATAAAAGTTTATATACAAATTAAAGTATCAAAATGCACATATACTTAGGTACATACAACAACCACCTTTAAACATTCCTTTCTTGCCAAATCATTTGCACTCTGGAAACCTCTAGTACCTCCCTTTAATATTAGTGCCAAAATAATACATTGTCTACAAGTTTTGCTTTGTAAGAAGTAGCTAGCTTGAAGTACAGGAAAACTTTTATTATGACTGTATTCATTTTCTTTCTTCTGCCTAGCCTTCTCTATAGGGTTCCAGTATTTCATCATTTCTCCAGTCACTTAATGTAAAAGAGTTTTACACAATGTGATTATTTTACTTCAAGTAACTGGGAAAGCAAGGAAATGCTAGAACCCTGTGTTTATTACTATGTTCTTAAGCTGTCAGCTAGCTAGGAAAAGCTAGGTAGATGAAGCAAATTATATCTCATAGTTCAAAATCCATCAGGATTTTTCAAAATCCACCAGGATCCACCAGGACCCATGAGGATTTTATAGTTCAGAATCCACCAGGAACATACAAACATACATCTGTATGTATATTCCTGGTGGATTTTGAACTAGCAACTTCTTACATACAAGGAAAAGTTCTTAACCACTATGCTATTTTAACACTGACAGCAATTTATATATTTATATTAGGACAACTCAGTTTCTTCCTCCACCAAGCAGTCGATCAACTTCTGGGATTTGTCTGTAAGGAGGCTAACTGATCCAGCTGAAACAGATAAGAATGCTCATATCTTATCTGTTTAACATAAGAACACAGTGTTTTCTTAACATAAGAAGAAAAAACTATTTTCAAACAGCAGCAGTAAAACCTGACAAAACATTCAATTTGTGATGGGAGATAGGTGAATAAAACCTGACATCACCTGTTTCTGCCTCAAAATATGCCTGCTGCCCTATTCTGGGATGCAGCATCGGGCAATGTTGATAAGCCTTCACTGAATGCAGGAGGAGCGAGTTTTGTGCAGAAATGCATAATTTAGTACTGCAAATATACTACAAAGTACAAACAATAATGACATTTGCAGTTGATGCCATTGGTATGGATATTTTGTTTTCTGAGGATGTTTACCCAGTTCCTATTTTTATTTTTAAATAATCCCCTGTTTATTTCTGGTGCATACTCACATTCTCTAAAAAATTCTAGTGCTTTATAATATACAAAATAAAGTCAATAAAACAAATATATAACATTATTAAAGCTAGTAACAATCAGTCCACCTCTGTGTCCATTATCCAAATGAAAACCCTTAAAATGCAATATTAAAAGCTCTCCAAAAATCTCCATCTTAACTGACCTCCTAAACACTATTACAGAGGGTATCATCTGAATTTCCAGGGTATCCTGTCCCAAAGAATGGAGTTCCAACTAAGAATCATAGTAGTGTAGCTCTCATTGCACAAATCTCATACAATGGAGGAACACTCAACATATTACTTAGCGTGAATGAACTGGAGAGATCTATTCTACTTGAAGGAGAAGACTGGAGATACCTGGAAGCTAAGCCAGAAAGGACTTTATAAGTAAAAGCCAACACTTTGACTTGTACTTAGAAGCCTATAGAAACCAACAGTGCCCAAACACTTGTGCCTCATGGCTGTAGGAGCTTTCATCAAACAGGAGGCAGGTGATATTTTGCACCAAATGCAGATTACAGGTGGTTTTCATAGGAGGGCCATTTGGCACATTAAGATAATGTACCCAAGAGGTGATGAAAGCATGAATTACTGCCAGCAAAGCCTCCTGCTGCAGGTAGGATGTCAACTGGCCAAAGTTATAGTCTTTACCTGCCTATTTAACAGTAACCATGAGTCTAGGATTACCCCCAGGGCATTCTGCTCCTTCAAGGGGAGTGCCATCCCATTCAGAGCCCAAGCAAAGCAGGCTGAGAGCCAGATGGTTTCTGGAAAAACAGTATTTCCATCTTGCAGGGATTTATCATCAGTTTGTTCATTCCCATCCAATCCCTCATAGCGTCCAAACACCATATCAAGACTTCTATCACATCCCTGTCCTGGCCCAGGGTAGAGATATATATCTGAGTACTATCAGCACACTTTGCCCTCAACTGATAAATGACATCTCCCGCTTGCTTCATGTAGATGTTAAAAAGCATTAAGTCTTCTATTTTTTTTTCTGTTCTATTAATCCATATATTTATTTATGTTGGTTCATTGATGAATTTTAATGTGCTTTTATCACTGCTATAAGCCAATCCATGAACTTGACAACAGGATGGCATATTTTGATAGACATTAAAATAAATACATATCTGGCACATGGTATTTCAATATTGATTCATTTACTTACAGGATTTATGCTGTGAAATTCTAAGTGATATTGCTGAAGACAAAGAAAAGCAACATTAATAAGTGACTGCTAATGTTTCAGCAGCATTTTCAACAAATAGGCAGGAAAGTGTTTGACCAAGATCACCTACAAATTACTGGCCATTTGCTTTGCTTTGAACAATTTTTCCCTTCCCCAAACTGTTGGTCTTATATACGTTATGACTACAACTGATGATATATAGCCATTATTGCTATTATTGTAATAACTGAATCAAACCAACAAGAAACAAAAACAAGCTGGATATTTTTGGAAAGAGAATAATGGCCTAGTTTTACTTCCTGACTCTAGGCAAATGATTGACATTGGAGTGGATAGTGACCTGTTTAGAGTGGTTTAGTGTGCCAACTGCCATCTAGCTTTATGTCACTGGGCATATAATGAAACTGACTAAATAAGGCACAGCTAGCCTAGAAAAAGACATCAGAGCGGAGTTATATTTTTACGTTGATTTCTTTTCACATAAATTTAAATATCAGCTGCAGATTTGCTATGAAAGATTGTTCAGGGTTATTATGGTATCAGGGAAGATTAAAGGCTCAAGTTGTCTACGATGCATTTGGGGTTTGTGTAATTGAATGCCTTGATTTGAGCTTAAAATCTCTTGTAAATGAGGTTTCTTTTCTTCAATAATGCATAATTCAAAAGATGAGTCTTTTTTCCCTCTTGAAAAACAATTAATTTTGCCTCAGTAAATGCAGACAAAAAACTGTTTTAGCAGGCAACGTCTGCTAAAGCAGAAAGCTGCTTCTGACTGGCAACAGCAAATAGTACATCTATTTTGATTAACATAATTACTGGATTTAGTTAGATTGGATTTGCCCTGTCCAATATAAACAGATTTTTAAAATCAAAGTGGGTTTTTCAAGAGAGCTCAATTCTTATTGTGATGGGAAAGTGTTGATTTTCTAATTATGCATAAGCAAGATGGTAGCTACCACCTTAACTTCTCTGATTGGCCAAGGCTATTGCACATTTCATTCCAGAAATGTGCTATGTAGGTTTGTAAATAAAACTACCACACATGAATATGTCCTAAGTTTGTTTTTTCCCCTCATACACTACAACTGATTGAGATAAGTTTTGTGATAGCACCACATAGATTACATCCTGTCTAGAAGCATTCCAAAATCAGCTCACTAAGATCAAAAGAGATGTGTATATGTTGTAAAAGCATCCACTCAAGAAGTGACATAAGTATGCTCCACATTTCACTGTATACAGTTACACACAAATGGATTGTTTTGTGGAAATAGAAAAAAATAAATAGAAAAAAAAATAAAACTCTTCTACAGTATTTTAGAAGTGGACAGCCTATCCATGGGGCTGGGTGTAGCTTCTGGGTTGTTACCTTGAACTCTTGAAGCCTTCTCTGATCAAGCTGCTGAGTTTCGTCACTGGATTAAGAGAACAGTTTGTTGCCAACATTCACCAACAGTGGTTTCTAATAGCATTCAGTGGCAAATTACAATTTAAGCAACCCTTTATTTCATTTGGAAGGGGAAGTAACTCGGTTGTTTTTTATTTTTTTATTTGTTTTACTTCTTATTTTGTGGAGGAAGTTTAAACATGTTATTTTTTTCTCCTTATGATCAGTATATTCAGAAGAAAATTAATGCAAAGGCTGGAAACACACATGGATGTCTTATATGTAGGTCTGTATTGACCTGCCACTGTAGGCCATTAAGAAAGAAAGAAAGAAAGAAAGAAAGAAAGAAAGAAAGAAAGAAAGAAAGAAAGAAAGAAAGAAAGAAAGAAAGAAAGAAAGAAAGAAAGAAAGAAAGAAGGGAGGGAGGGAGGGAGGGAGGGAGAGACGGAGGGAGAATACTTTGGCTTCTAAAGACAATCTCTTAAGCACTGGTAAAACATATCAAAACAAAACAGAGCACAAATCATAGTCTTTGGTTATGTTGCATATAAATTGCCTGCTATTCCCATATACACTTAATAAGCCAAAACATATTCTGTATCCAAGTTGTGAGATGTTAGTCTTTGAATTAATTCTAACATCTCATTACTTATTACTTATACATACTCAAGGTATGAAAGTTGAAGCAAATAAAACAAAAACAACATAATGGCAAGATTAAGATTATGGGTTTATTTTTATTTCAGCCTTCTGCAAATTACCACAAAACAATTCACTTACTGTTATCTCTAGATAGTACAGCTCCACACAAAATTATTTGTTGAATGCCAGGTTATAGATCTAACAATACAGTACCTTCCAGAACCCACCAGCAATGATTCCTGAGGATCAGGGTATTCTGGGATAAGTTATATAGCAAACAATTACTTTTTATCACTTATCACTATGGGAACATAGTGAATGGATTTATCTCCTACTTGCTTCAGTGTGTAGAATAGTTAATATCCATACTTAGGACAGTAGAGTATGTCACTTAGAGTAGTAGTAGTTTAGTTCCTTTATTTAAAAAATTAATAAGAATAAAATACCAATAAGCAGGTTTTGATATCACATATTGGTTTCTAAGTTCTAAACCTTCCATCTATGATTAAGCTTTAACATTTAAATATGATTTAATCCACATCAAGAATATGCATAGTCAAACTCACTGAGAGCACAGCAATGCAGAAAGGGTGAGATGGAAGTCATATTCTTGATGCTTGGTCTCTGTATGCATTTGTGTCTATTTTCTATTTTAGTTGTGTTTAAATCTTTCTACTGGTTGTTAACTAGTAAACACCTAGCTGAAAAGGTCTGTACATAAAGATAATCATAAAAAGTGCCTTCAGAAAGTTTAACCACAAAGCTACTTCAGAGGGCCTACCCAAAGGTTTTCTGAGGACTTTGCTCATATAGCTCCTGGCTCAAACTGAACAAGGAAAACTTATTTGTCTTTCAAAAGTCCTGTGTCTAAGTCATTAGTCTACCCCTAGCTGTTAGTGATCAGAAAGTTCCATTGGTGCTGCTGATAATACACAAGTATACATTTGTTTTAGCTAATTGCATTATCATCTCTTTTCCTAGAATGCTAGTGTTTAATAATGGCTGATATAATTGTCTTTTACAATTAACTTCTAACAAGAGATAGACAACAGAAGACGCATGGCTATTCTGCTCTGGAAATGTTTGTTATTATAGGTAGAATAGCAATTTCTGAATTCTGATTTATAGATTCTCAACTTGGAATTATAAATGCAGTTGGAAGCTAGAAGCCTTTAGGCTCATAAGGATATTCAAACTGATTGCTGAATGTATCATTCAGTCAATTGTATTGGCATATCCAGTAAGTGTTCACTTTAATAAAAATGTGATTCATTTTACTGTCTCATGGTTGTTTTATTTGATAGTTTGTTTTTCTATACTTTTTTTTAATTGAAAATAAATACAAAGTAATGGAAAAAAGCTACATAAATCCAATAGAATATATACAAACCAAAGCTTATTAAAATACAACAGCAAAATGTGGATAACTTCTAATTTTAGAAATGAGTAGTAAATATTAAGCCAAATAAAAATTAACTTTTTATATGAGAATTGAATAAAAAGTTATGCTTCTACCTCCTTACTTTTGTTTAAATATATATATTTTAATAAATGATCAGGAGACATTATCTTTGAAATTAGCTCTTTTGTTGTCTGCATTTACTTCACTTAATCACCACCATGCACCACACTATTCTGTCAATGACGGACACCATCACTTAAAGCCATCACTTCAACCAAGTCCTTACTCTTTTCACCTCTTCATTTGAGTCAAATAGATGCCGTTGAAAGTATTCCTTCAATTTTAGGAAAAGGTGGAAATCGCATGGCACCAAGTATTGACTGTATGGCAGGTAGGATACAGAAGAACTCTGCTTAATTATTTCAGTTTTCAGTATTGCAATGTAGTGCTTAGAGTTGATAGTGGTGCTGAGTTTAAGGAAATCCATTTGAATAGCACCATCTGTGTTCCAAAAACCTGTAACCATGAGTTTTCCTGACAAATCTGGGTTTTGATTTTTTTTTTTAGTTGAAGCTTTGTGATGATATTCCATGGACTGATGCTTCTTTTCTAAGTCATGATGACAAGCCCATTTGTGTATTGTGTGTATTATGAAGCTGTATAGAAATTTATCACCTTCATTCTTGTAACATGACAAGATGATGATGATGCTATCCATTCAATCATGTCTGATTCTCAGCAATTCTTTGGACCAGCACTCTCCACATTTTCCAATCTTGTATGGCTTCTTTCAGTTGTTTTATGCTCTGGTTGGTGCTGTCTTTGATGATGTCTAGCCACTGTGTTTTTGGGTGACCTTGTTTCCTAATACTGCTGACCATTCCAAGCATAACTGCCTTTTCTAGTGAGTTTGATCACATAACATGGCCGAAACAAGGCATGAAAATTTTGTGATTTTGCCTTCCAGCAAAAAGTCTGGTTTTATATGCTCCAGAAATTGCTTGTTTGTCACCTTTGCTGTCCAAGGAATGCGCAGGAGCCTTCTACACCACAGCTTGAATGAACCAATTTTCCTCCTGTCTAGTTTTTTCACAACTGTAGCTATGGGAAACACAATAGTGCAGATTAATCTGCATTTGGTTGCCAGGCTGATGTCCTTGCTTTTCCATATTCAACTCATGCTCATCATTGCTGTGTGACCTAATGCGATTCAACACTTTATTTTTGACTGCATTCACTACTTTGATCAATCTGTGATCCTAGGAAAGTGAATTCTTGCACACATTTGATCTCTTCACCATCAATTGCTATTTTAACATTTCCATTCCTCACAGTGGTCATAAGCTTGGTCTTTCTGATGTTCAAGAAGAGGCCAAATTTATCACTTTCTTCTTTAATCTTTTTGATCAGCTGTTTCAGGCCTTCTTTGATTTCTGAGAGGAGAGTTGTGTCATCAGCATATCAAAGATTGTTGATATTCCCTCCTCCAATCTTTACTTTGATTGTTGATTCTTCAAGTTCCAGCTTCCTCATGATCACTTCAGCATACAGGTTGAATAAGAAAGGCGAAAGAATGCAACCTTGCCATCTCCTTTCCCTATTTTGAACCAATCAGTGTCTCCATACTGACATGACAAGAACTACTGGAAAATTTCAATTCTTCAAGCTTTAATCCTTGCTGTCAGCATGCAAGAATCGTACCTTGCACAAACCTTCTGATATTAAGGATTATCAATAATGTGACCTGTGTTTCTTGAAAGCAATTTCCATTTAAGTAATCTGCTGATAGTCTTTAATCAGTTCATCAACCTATCTCATGTAAATTGATCAGCTGCTGTTACAGGTTGTTCCCTTTATTCTTGATCATACACATCAGTTCTTCTTGGTCCACCATCTTTCCCTTATTTGGCCCAGTGACACACAGTATTCATGTCTACAGTCATCACCATAAACAATATGCAGTCAGCACTGAATTTTAATTGGTGGGACTTCTTTAGCAGTCAAAATTCAATCACAGAGCATTACTTAAAGCAAACTGATGAATACTCATTTCAAGAAAAATAGCAGCACAATCTTTCCTCACAGCAACTCTCCACCAATAGAAGTGAAAAAAACAGATACTAAAGAATACATCAGAGTTTGTAGCAGGTCAGTATTGACATCCCTTTGTGACATGGAACATTGGAGGCATTACTTTTCATTCAACTCTTGTATAAATTCTCCTGTGATATAAAATAGTTTCCTTCCTTCCTTCCTTCCTTCCTTCCTTCCTTCCTCCCTCCCTCCCTCCCTCCCTCCCTTCATATTTTTATTAGGATCATAAAGTCCTATTTGAAAGTCTCTTTGTTGGCAGTATCTCCTCAAACAAATGATTAATCTAATTAAGTAGCTGGAAATAGTTGCTTGGCTTTTTCCCATTTAATATGAACTCTTCTTGTAACTTTTCTTTCTTCAGGGATCTTAATTATTTTGTTGGGAAGTCCAAATGGACATTCTTCTCACCTCAAAGGCATGGTCCAGTTGACTAATAAATTTTATAGAATTAGTTGTGATTCTTAAAGCCTGCTCTTAAAACATTATTCTTTTGTTTCCATTGTTACTATACAATCTATGTCTATTTACTCTGAAGAAAAGGACCAATGTGTTCAGTGGGACTTATTACCAAGTAAGAAGGAATATAGCTTATGGATAAAATAAAGATAAAAATAATAATCATGTAGTAAATTTTTAAACTCATACTTGGATTTGATTATTTCAGTACATGTGTACATAAAAAGGTCATCTTCTCATTTTGTATATCTGATGTGACTACACACACATTATAAGAGTGGGTGGCACAGTTTTGCACTGGTTTTCTTCCTTCCTCCAAGGTCGATCCCAATTTGTGTTGATTGGGAGCAAGAGGTACTGCTCCCGCGGCCCCTCCTTTGTGGGTACTGTCTTCCCTCTGGTTTGGTACTCTCTCCTCTCCTTTTTAACATCTAATGAAGCCATGTAAGATCATTCACCACCATGGGATGAGGTATCATCAATATGAAGATGATACCCAGTTATACATCTCCATCCCAGGTGACGTGAATGATGCTGTGACCATTCTTTTGCAATGCCTGGAGGCTGTGGGGGTCTGGATGGGGGGAAAACAGGCTTCAGCTGAACCCTGGTAAGACAGAGCGGCTATGGATTGGAGGCCGCTCTGTATCCGAGGATTGACCATCATTGGATTTGAATGGGGTTGCACTGCCCCAGACAGACCCGGAGCATAATCTGGGGGTCCTCCTGGACTCACAACTCCTGCTCGAGGAGCAGGTGGCAGTCATGGCCAGGAGGGCCTTTGCCCAACTTCATGTGGTGTGCCAGTTACACCCTTTCCTGGATCAGGAGGCTCTCTGGTCAGTCACTCATGCCCTGGTCATCTCTCAGTCAGACTATTGCAATGCACTCTACACGGGGCTACCCTTGAAGAATATCCGGAAGCTACAGCTGGTTCAAAATGTGGCTGTGCAGACAATCTTGGGTGTCCCAAGAATGGCACATATAACACCTTTACTGCGGGAGATGCATTGGGTCCTAGTTTGTTTCTGGGTCCAATTCAAAATGTTTATTACTTTTAAAGCCCTACATGGCATGGGCCCAGGTTACCCAAGGGACTGTTTCACCCCCATCACATCAACCCACCCCACCTGGTCACGCAGAGAGGGCATGTTGCAGACCCCATCAGTGAGAGAATGTCGGCTGGTGGGGCCCAGGAGGAGAGCCTCCTCTGCCGTTGCCCCTGCCCTTTGGAATATTCTCCCCCCAGAGAGGTGCGGCAGGCCCCTACCCTCCTGGCTTTCCGGAAAGGATTAAAGACCTGGCTGTGCCAGCTTGCATGGGGTGATAAGAATCTTACCCAATCCCAGGAGTGGCTGGTGCCTTGATGACACTCCCCAAGTGTGATGGAATGGACTTATGAAGGCCATGCTCAGAGAGATAAGCATGTTCTTAGCCCCCAACAGGGAAGTTCAAGAAGGTGAGGCTGGCACCTCCCTAAGAAATTCACAGTGTTGTGGCTAGCTGGCTTGGGAACTTGGGTTGAGTCTGGTGAGATTGATGTCAGGTTCAGCCCAAAGAACTCCAAGAGACAATGCAAATACAGTTCTGTTGTGTTTATTAGCTTCCACCTCAAGACAGAATGTCACCAGACTGAACCCAAGTTCCCAAGCCAGCTAGCCACAACACCGTGAATTCCTTAGGGAGGTGCCAGCCTCATCTTCTTGAACTTCCCACGCTCCTGTTCGGGGCCTTCATAAGTCCATTCCATCACACTCGGGGAGTTACTGCCAATTTTAAAATCTATCCTTGGATTATATTTATTTTCTATTTATTTAGGATTATTTTATATTGTAATTTAATTGATGTTAACTGCTTTGTAAACAAACAGTTGTTTGTTAATAAGATGGGCAATGACAAATTTGATATATAAATAAATAAAATAAATATAAAAAATAAGATTATGAAATGCTGCAGTATCTTTTAAACCCATGCCTTTTCCTGTCCGTCACAATAATTTCAACAGCTTTGCAGTAACTTCAGTATTTTTTTCCCCAAAAGATAAAAGATGAAAATGGTTGGAAACATGCCAGGAAGTTATTAAAATAATGGAAATGCTAGAGGATTTCATCTCTGTTATTGGCTACTGTAACACATTGCTAAAGGAACTGAGAGTTATTAAAGAACTTCAGATGACTGTACAGTTTTTTTTTCTGGTTGCTACTTTTTATCATTTGTATATTTATTACAAAATGCACATGAATTATTACTCTTAATAACTACATTTGCAATACAATACTCCAGAGTCTTGTATTTTAGTGATGCAATAAGATGCTTTAGACAGGAAAAGCTGGATTCAAATTTTTGATGAGCTATGAATTAGCAAATTATCATATCTCATCTTAAACTATCTTGTGAGACTGTTGTAAGTATTTTATATATTTAATATATTCCTTATAAAAAAGAAGGAACTTAGAAATATGTTTTATCTTTTTCCAAATTACTCAGTTCCCATATTTCAATTTGGTAACATCCAGGTATTCAGATACAGGCAAATCCTTATGGAAGCTTGCTATCAGAACAGGGGGAATTATTTGTTTATTGTAAAGAATTAAATATTCCAATTAAAAATAGATACATCAAAATTATGAAAATAAGCTGATGTATCAAGTTTAATAGATTGAGCATTGAAACCTGAATTTATTGCACTGAATACATTTCTTGAAAAATGAAATTAAATATAGCATTAATGACTGCATAGTATAATTCAATATACTATATTCTTAGTGTTTTGAACCAAAATAAAACCTTATGTACATTTTAAGAAACTTTAAAATATCAACAAGTTGCACTCTCAGATTATTTTAAATGTAAAAAAAATCCCAAACAAAATGCCTTTTAAAACTAGTTTATAGGGTTTCTTTAACATATTTCCTTGTAAAATGTGCACTATAAAGGTTTTAGTTTATGTGAATCATAGGATAGTGACTAAATACCAGTTCTGTGCTCAGTAACAAGTTCTATTACATTATTATAAGGATGCATTTATGCATGTAGGACAAGGTTCACATGTGTAATATTAGTGAAACAGTAAATTGTACTACAGATTACAGGGGAAGGATGAACAGAAGTCTGCTTTAGTTCTGTATTGTTTATAATAAGGAGCAATAAATTGTGATCTTTGAGTTGGTGGAAAACATTTCTGTTCACATATTCATTCACCCATATATCTGCACATCTCCCATAGTGACTTGACTTATAAACTAGCTTGCAACAGATTGGGTAACTGTTGGTTTGTTGGTAACTTTGCTTAGCAGAAAGAATGAATTTAGAGAGAAGTTAGTAATATTATTTTTGTAAGAAAGAATTCTTAAACTAGTGCTTGAAGAAAGGAAAATAATGATAAGTTCACTTAGGAAATAACATGATGATGAGAAAGCCCACATTACATAAGCTGATCTACAGCTAAGAGACAGTAAGGTTTATGCATTACAGAGAGACAGATGGAGGTCAAGGGAGAACCTAAACAGCATAAGAATCAGAAGAGAAGGAGGACTGAACTGATCTGAACTGAGAGAGAAAAGAAAGAATAACAAACCTGAAAGGAGATTAAAGCAGAATAGTACAGTTCAGAATTTGTTTGCTATTTCTCTATTGTTGATAGTGACAGTATATTTATAGGTACAGAAAGCTGATGTATGCAAACATGATTCCAAATGTAATGACCACCAGTTGAGATGGTTGAAAAGGTACTAGACAGATTCATGGAAGATCAGGGTACTAGTCTTAATGTTAAATCCTGAATCACAGGCAGCATCTGAAATATAAACTGCTAGGAAATCATATGGGAAGATGCCTAATTCTGTTGTGTGCATGGTCATGAGCTTCCCAAATAGATCTAACTAGCCACTATGAAAAACAGAATGCTGGACTACTTGGGCATTTTGTTTTATCCAGCAGGATTCTTTTGATGTTCTCACATTTTTATGATATTCACCCACTTATTCCTCCATAAACCTGAGGGAACCTCCAGGAAAAAAAGAAAAGAAAAAGAAATATATGAAGGTTGAAGTAGAGTGGAACACCACCACCAGACTCACAAAAATTGGTTTGATTTGAAAAGGTAAAAACACTTTCTGCTAAGACAAAATCACTTTTGTATGTAATTGCATATTAAGCCATAATTCTACACAAGCCTCTAACAGCCATAAGTATTGCCCAGAGATGATTGGATACAAATGTCTGTGTGTGAAATCGGACTGTTCTGAGAAGGTGGGGCTACAGTTGGTATGCTAGCTGCCTAGCTGTACATCAGTCACCAATCACCAGGTCTTGGATCTCATCTCAGATAGGAGTTTCTGATTGGATGTCAACCTCCATGTCCTGGAGGATCATTTTAATGCAGCTCATGAGTTCATTGCCTACATATCAACCATAGGCTTGTCACAAGTAATTGCAGCCCTGACTCATGTGAGTGTGTGCCCTAAATCTGGTCATTACATTGGAACAGATGAGACATGAGCTGAATGTGGAGGACACTGACAACAGTCCTTTGCTGTAGCTATACCAATTCCTTATCAAACTGCAGGTGATGGGTGCCTTGGACCTGCACAAGGGCAGAGGACTAATTAGAACAATCCTCCCCAGACTTTTTGATCCAGATGGTTTCCAGAGGAGACTTGGGGAATTCCCTGGAAATGAGAGTGGTCTGGCAAGGTGTTTGTCCAGTCACTGACTCCAGGTGGCTTGTTGGTTTACAGAAATTTGAGGAAAATGAAGTGACTGAAAAGATGCCTAGAGAAATGTTAGTGAAAATAAATCCTTCCCACTTTGTACTTTCTTCTTCCAAATACTATAGGGCTTTAGAAAATGAGAATGATAAAAGAAGACAGGTGAATGGCATTTTCCGCAACCATAAGATTATTCCATATCCTCCAGATCTATAACACACAACATATAAACTGTAATCCAACTGTGAATATACAGGCAAGCTAAGATTATTCCTCTGTAGACATTTAAAAAACAAGAACACCACTGTAACCCTTGTTATCACCAATTAGTTTGGTAAAATTATATCCAACCTACTACTCCTTTTCCTTGTACTTATCCAATTACATCTCAAGACTGCAGATAGAGTCTTGGCTGCTTGGGAAACATTCTAACTGTTCAAGATATCCTTTTTATAATGTCATAGAATCCTAGCATTAAAAAATCTTAATTAGGGTAGCAAGTCCAATCCCATTAGTACAAATTAAAATATCCCTGATCTCCACAGCCTCCACTGAACACATCCAGTGATGGAAATCCATCACTCACCATCTCTGGTTACTTGCTGAACTGTTCTTGTAGTAAAGATTTTAAAAATATATTTTATTAGAATTTGCCTTCTATCACTTAAACCCATTACTCCATATCCTGCCCTTTGAGATAATGAAAAATAAGTCTTGATTTTGTTCTGATGTCATTTCCTATATTTAAATAATCCTATCATATTTCCTCTCCTTTTCTCAAGGCTAAACATACTAATCTCCTTCACTCTTTCTAGATACATTATCCCTGATCATTCTCATTGCCCTTCTCTAAATCTGTCCCTGTTTATCTAAAGTACAATGCCTAGAACTGAACACAATGCTCAAGGTAGAATCTGACCAATGCAGAATAAAGATTATTAATTCTGTAATTAGGAGGTTATACTTCTGTTGGCCTAAAATGGCATTTACCTTTTGTAGTCATATCACACTGCTGACTCATATTCATTTTGTAGTCAGCTATTATTCCAAGAATTTTTTTACTAGTACTATTGTCAAGCCACTTAGTACACATCCTATACATGCACATTATGTGCATATGATTCTTGTTTCCTAAGTGCATTTGTCTGTGAAATTTATTATTAAGTACATTTCTCTGGATTGTTTCAAATTTTGTTTTTTGTCTCCTAGAGGATTAGCTAATGCATCTGCAGATTCAATAATCATTTTCTCTACCTTTTCATTCAGGTCATGTAGCCCTTTGAGGTAGTACCAATAGAAGAGAATATGTGTAGCTCAGCGTTGAACTGTGGAGTCCATGGGGTTCTCTGAGCTTGGTTGTTTGCTTGCAAACGTTTCGTTACCTGGCTAGGTAACATCTTCAGTGCTCGTTTGCAAGAAAACAACCAAGCTCAGAGAACTCTCAAGGACTCCTTTGAGATAGTCCAGACAAGAAGCACAACAATGAATATTAGCTCTGTCTTTATTGTAAAGTTAAATTAACAGAATCTTGTAGGTCTCAAAGTATTCTTCATGAACACATGAGTTCACATTCAGAGTTTGTGGAGCTCAGCAGGAGCCATGGTGGCAGTAGTTTCAGCAGCAGGAGTGGGGGCAAGGGCAGAGGACTGGCAGAGTTGAGAGTCTGAAGTGCAGTAGATCTCAGCAGCAGCACCAATCCCCAGCAGCAACACTGACAGCACTGTGTTGACTTTCCTTTTACTCTCTGGAAAACTAGGGAGGATCCCTTCTAACATGCTTCCCATGTCCCCTCTGCTTCTGTGGACTGAGATACCTTTTGCTTGATGGTTACCTAGTCTGCAATTCTTCCTCCTGTCTCCCAAGGTCATTCCTACATACCATTACATGTATAAAAATGATGAAAGAATACAGGACTCAGAATCGAAGACTGTTGCACTCTAATCAATACCTCACTCTAGTTTTATGAGGAACCAATGAAAAACACTCTGAGCATGAGTTTTAAAGCCAGCTACGTATCCACTTAATTGCCATGCCTTTCTGCCCATATGTTACTAATTTGCTAATTAGAATGCCACAGGATACTTTGTCAAATACTTGGTGCAAATCAAGACATATTACATGTACATATTTCTACAGTCTACTAAGGAAATTACCCAATCAAAAATGAAATAAGGTTAATCGGGAACAATTTGTTTGTACCAAGTCCAGGCTGATGTTTGATAATTACTGCATGTTTTCAAGGTGCTTACACACAGATATCTTTTTCCCATAGCATTTCTCCTCTTGCAAGCTATGTAAATGCAAAATATTGTTTCCATGAATATATAAACTCTAAGTGAATTTTGGAGAACCTTTTCAAGAAAAAGAATTCAATTCTGCTTAACAGTTAGGTGGTTGTTTGGGAATACCATCCCATGTAAGAGTCACTCTAAACCTCCCAGGAATAATTAAGTGCTTCATCTCCACACACACTTCACATTCAAAAACCCTTGGGGGCTTCAATGCACACAGTCAAATGATTAAAATAAAATAAAGGGAAGTGGATGAATAAAAATGACAAAGCCAGTAAGTTTTTAAAGCATAAATGTCTAATTCTATGAAAAACAGAAAACTGAAAGCAAAACTATAAGTATGTTTCTCCAGAAAATTTGCTGTGATTCAGTTTAGCAAATTACCAGCTGCCAGGATTCTCCTAATTTCTTTTGGCCAGTATTCAGGTTGCCAATGGACAAAATAAAATGCCATTAATCTAACTGCTTTCCTATCACACCTGTGCTACAATAGTAAAATGATCTTTGTTTGCTACAGAGCAACATGAAAAATGCAGAGTTCTAATGAAATATTACAGTGACTTAGGTGGTACTGATAATAGCCTGAGCTAGTAAGGTGAATGGAAATGTTGATGCTATGTCCCCCTTGCTTATTACCAGCAGTTCACATGTGTTGCACACAGTATGTTAGGTTTGCAGGAGGATATAAGCTGCTTAAATAGAACTGTGAATTTTTATTACAACTAAGATTCTGATTTAAAATTTCTGTCCCATGTTTCACCTAGTCTTTACAACTTTTTTTTTTCAATGATAAATTTATTTTTTATTTTATTTATTTATTTGTCACATTTATATAGCCATCCATCTCACACAAACCAACTCTGGGTGGCAAATTCAAAGTATTGCCCTCAAGTAGTATCCAGAATGCAATACAGAAATAAAATTTAAATGCTGTACAGCTTGAAATAACTTCTATTATCTGAAGTACTTCTGAGATTTCACAATAATGATTTTACATGAAATTATATATAGGCTAAATTATAGGAGAGAATATCAAAGCTTCCTGAATTATTTATTAGGCATCTCTTGCATGCAGTAGCCCATGCAACTGACTACTAACAAATTAATCAGATGTTTGTCCATTTCTGTAAATGGCATGTATACATTTGGGTACATTTGTATTATGTTTCCTGCTTTCCACTCTTTTCTAAGGAACCTTTCCTATAATTTAAGTGGATTTACATTTTGAAGTATTTTGTGTGATAAGCACTCTGATAATTATAAGAATTTTGTATTTTTTTCCTCAGATATTTCCCAAAACTCAGGGATTTCTGCAGACTTAGAGAAAAATTCAGACACTCTGGCTTACTGTTGATGTATAGGTTATCTTTTATCCTACCTTGAGACTTTGGCTTTGGAATCTTTTTTTTTTTTTTTTTTTGAGAAATGAAAGCCAAGCTACAGGCTTCAAGAATGTTAGAAACAGCACAATGATAAAGGAATGCAGCAGAGCAAGAGCATCATCATTGGTGCATTTCCCTTACTGATGTGATTTAGGGGGGATATACTTGACCCTTTCAATAATTAGGTTGAAAGGTATTGTTCCCATAAAATTGCCAGTTATCATCCAGCAAATCCATGAAGTAGCCTTTAAATTAGCCAACTTTACGTTGGCCAATCCTGACTAGAAAAATAATCCAACAGGAGGGCAAGATCATCACCAGAATATTTGTTATACACAACAATTTCCTTTTGTATTTAACAGCCTATCTTTTGTTAAACAGGCTATAGGAGTGGCATCTTTAAACAACTAGCACAACACCTCCTTCTCCTCGTCTTATTGCTGGATTTTTATTGAAGACCCTACCCTTGTACTGACCTCAGCATAATTTGAGTGGACAGTGTAGGTGTGCATACGTTGGGGGGAATCAAGATGTTGATGAGTTTAATTGATGTCGAAGATGTAAGAGCAGCAAAACCAGCAAAGATGCTGAAGACCTGAGGAAGTAAATGGCATGCTGAGTACATGTGGGCCACAAGAGAATGGTTGGCACATGAGTTCATATTAAGGAAGGTGGACAGAGTTTATGGAGCTCAGCAGGAGCCATGGAGGTAGTAGTTTCAGCAGCAGGAATGGCAAAGCCAGAGTACTAGCGGAGTTGAGAGTTTGGAGTGCAGTAGATCTCAGCAGCAGCACCAATCCCCAGCAGCAACACTAACAACACTGTATTGACTAGCCAGCACTGGTAGTAAATTTCCCCACCCAGCAAAATGAAGTTCACAAAGGTCCCAATGGCAGCATATGCCAAATGCAACCAATCGTGCAACTTGTTTAAGGTATGTGAAGGTGAACCAATGCTTGATAATGGGAAGAATGGCATTACTGTTCCCCTATACAAGGAAAAGTAGCAAAAGGGAATTAAAACACACACACACACACACACACAGAAACTAAATTACAAAGAGGCATTAACTGACCTTGGGAATGTTTTTGGCTGAATTCTGATCAAAAGTCTATGAGAGATGACAATAATCAAAATTTGGAAAGAGTAGTACAACTGTATACCAAGGAAGGCATGCACCGATCATATTTGCCTTTCAGCAGATCATATAGATATGTATAAATGTGAGAAAAAATTATGGTACATATATTGTTTTAGAGAAAGTGTGCTGCTTAATGGAGTAAGAGTGATATATAATATACATAGCATGTGTGAGAGTAAATCAAATGCTTAATGAGTGGTTCAACATTAGGTAGGAATGAGACAAGGATGTGTGATGTACCTTTTGTTGTTCAATGCATTTATGAATAAAATTATTGAGGTGACATAAGAGATGTGTTGCCTTGGGACATGACAGTGCATTTACTTTATATGCAGACAATAGTGTGTTGTTGGCTGAGAACCCGGATGATCTGCAGTGAATGTTAGATAGATAGTAAGATGCAAAGAAAAGCATGGATCTGAAAATGAATGTATCAAAGACTAAGGTAGTTGTGTCTGAGAAAATAGGATAAACATTTGCAAATTATTCATACATGACAAAAAAAAGTCTGGAGCAAATAGATGAATTTGTGTATCTTAGTAGAATGTTTGGGAAAACAGATGGAGAATGCTTAAGTTCTGCAGATGCTGGTAGAAAGATATATACATACACATACACATACATAGAGATGAAAATGCAATAAAATCAAAAGTAGAGAAAAATATGAAAGTGGTTTGGTCATACAGAGAGAATCAATGATCAAATGACAAAATAAATATATGAGGCAAAAATGAATGCATAAATATATGAGGCAAAAATGAATGCATGGAGAGCAAAGGGAAAGCTGATGATGAGATCCTCAAAAAGAAAGCGGGTAGAGTTTAAAGAATGACAGTCAATGTATGAATTGTATATGGAGATGGTGGAAACAAGAATAGAAAGTTATGGAAGAGAGAATGGGTGCACCACAATTTAACTTTCAAACACAGCTTTTCAACATAAATTTCTTCTCCTGTTAATTTATTTGACTATCTATCCAGTAAGATGAATTGTTGACTAACACATATGTAAAATTATTTTCCTTTTAGCTTGCACATATAATTACAAGTTGATGAGATCAATATATGAAAGAAAAACATTTTGCAGGGGCACAATATAATCCTAAGAGGTACTACTAAGAAGAAAAAGTGTTATTTGCTGAGACAAATGGTGTTCCCCAAGATGGTAATATTTGTACAGGTGGTATATTAATTATTGCAGATTTGCCTGTATCTGTACATTACTGCCATAATTCAGGTCCAAGTAAACTTTAACCTAACCCAAATTATTGAGTTATCAATGAAGCTCAAGTGTACTAAATGTTCTAATAAACAACAGACTGTAATCTTACCAGTGTATATATTATTTATTTATATTTTGACCTGTGAGTATATGGCCTGCTGCTTTACATGAAGATAGCTAGATAGGAGCCATGTGTTCCAGTCCCACAATAGTAGTACATACAGTGGTGCTTAAAAGTTTGTGAATCCTTTTGAATTTTCAGTATTTCTGCATAAATGTGTCCTAAAACATAATCTGTTCTCCATACAACTCCTAAAACTAGATAAAGAGAACCCAGTTAAACAAATGAGTCAAAAACATTATACTTGTTCATTTATTTATTGAGGGAAATGACCCAAAGCTACATATTTGTGTGTGGCAAAACTATGGGAACCTCTAGGATGATCAGCTCATTTGACGGGGAATTAGAGTCAGGCATTTCAATCAATGGGATGATAATGAGATGTGTCCTGCCTTATTTAAACATCAAAATTCAGGGTATTCACTATTCAAGTCTGATCCAACACAGGTATGTGGAAGTGTGTCATGGCTTGAACACGGGAGATTTCTGTGGACCTCTGAAAAACAGGTGTTGATGCTCATCACACTGGGAAAGGTTACACTAATTTTCAATGAGTTTGGACTCCACCGGTCCACCATCAGGCAGCTTGTGTACAAATGGAGGCAATGCAGCACTATTGTTACCCTCCCCAGGAGTGGTCGACCAACCAAGATCACACCAAGAGCAAGGTATGTAATACTCCATGAAGTCTCAAAGAATCCCAGGATAACATCTAAGAAACTAAAGGCCTCTCTTGCATTGACAAACATCAGTGTTCATGAGACGACTATCAGGAGAACACTGAACAACAATAGTGTGCATGGCAAGGTTGCAAGGAGAGAGCCACTACTGTCAAAAAAGAACATTGCTGCCTGTCTAGTTTGCGAAAGACCATGTGGAAAAGCCAGAAGACTATTGGAAGAATGTTCTGTGGGCAGGATGAGACCAAAATAGAACTTTTTGGCTTGAATGAAAAGCATTATGTTTGTTGAAAGGCAAACACTGCATTCTAGCATGAGAACCTTATCCCATCTGTGAAACTTGGTGGTGGCAGTATCATAGTTTGGGCCTGCTTTGCTGCCTCTGGATCAGGATGGCTTGACATCATCAATGGAACCATGGATTCTGAACTGTACCAGCAAATTCTACAGGAAAATGTCAGGGAATCTGTCCATGAACTGAAGCTCACGAGAAAGCAGGTCATGCAGCAAGACAATGACCCATAACACACAAGTTACACAACCAAAGAATGGTTAAGGCAGAAAAAAATGTTTCAGAATGGCCAAGTCAAAGTTCTGACCTTAATCCTACAGAAATGTGGAAGGACCTGAAGCCGGCAGTTCTACAAGGAAGCCCACCAGCATCCCTGAGTTGAAGCTGTTCTATGAGGAGGAATGGGCTAAAATGCCTCCAAGCTGATGTGCAGGACTGATCAACAGTTATCAGAAACATTTAGTTGTAGTTATTCCTGCCCAAAGGGGCACACCAGTTACTGAAGGCAAAAGTTCATATACTTTTGTCACACACAAATATGTAGCTTTGGAGAATTTTTTTCAATAAATAAATGAACAAGTAAAATGTTTTTGACTCATCTCTTTAATTGGGTTTTCTTTATCTAGTTTTAGGAATTGTGTGGAGAACAGTTCACATTTTAGCTCACTTTTATGTAGAAATATTGAAAATTTAAAAGTATTCACAAACTTTTAAGCACCACTGTACACGGTTAATAGTGGCATAAACTTTAGTTATAGAATTGCATGTGGATAGATGAAATCAGCACTCATATTTGAATAAGAAATTGATTTGTTTCAAATTGTTTTGTGCATTGACACTATTTTTGCATGCAGATATGCTTCTAGGGTTGAAAGTATATAATCTACCAAGGCAAAGCAAAGCAAAATATAAGCATTTGTTTTTATTTATTGTTTTGGGAAGTTGCTTATTTCTTTTAGCCATTAAAAAATAGATACATTCTTTACTTTGAAAATATTAGGTGATCTCCTGTACCATTCTTTTCTACATTTTTGCTCCAACTAATATACATATTAGTGGCTGCAGCAACGCCTGCAAGATCAGGGAGACCAGAATGATGAAAGCAGTGTCTTCCCAAGCAGACAAGCCCTGCCCCCTTTTTAAAGTGCATTGTTCCTATTTTACTCATTTTGACAAAACAGCAAGATCCTGAAGATGCCTGTGATAGCCAATTCTTTTTAAGTTCTTAGTTTCTAGACTTATTGCAACATCCAGAGCCAGCCTCAAACATTTTGCAGCTTGACACAAAGGTGAAGAAGTCCTCTTCCTGTTCCTTAAACAGAAGTTGACGGACAGTAGCTTTCTCCTGTAAAACTGAAGCAGCAGGTTACTTTAGTGAGCTCAGGACAGTCATTCGCCATACATCATAGGGCTGTGGAAAGCATTTGAAAGAGGGGTTTGTAAAGTGCATTGGCCTGGCTAAAGCACATCTACATGAAGCATTTAAGTAGCAAAGTCTTTTAAAAGGGTTATGCCTTGAAAGCTATTCTCAATTGTATGCATGTGCATATACAAGCCACACTTCCACTGGGATCATCAGTGAAGCAAAGTGGCTGTGCATGATTCTAGACACCTTACAATCCATAAAAACATAGCTAAAAACAGAAGTACCCTTCTCTCCCCCTCCCCCCAGGCACCAGCCAAACAACCTCCCAGCTCAACCCCCGTCCTAGCCCAATGCTTGGGGGAAGAGCCAGGTCTTCACTGCTCTCTGGAAGGCTAAAAGGGTAGGGATCTTAGGTGGAAGGCTGTTCCAAAGGGCTGGGGTAGGACAGGCCGATACCCTCAGGGAGAGGTGGTACTGCAAGAAAATTGGCTCTGTAGGGCTTTAAAGGTGATAACCAGCACCTGAATTGCACCCAGAAAACAACTAGGAGCTAGTGCAGATCATGCCGCAGTGGTGTTGCTCAGGTGAGCCGTGGGGCACCCAAAACTCTGCATTCCGATCCAGTTGCAGCTTCCAGATGGTCTTCAAGGGCAGCCCTATGTAGAGCATATTGCAGTAATCCAAATGAAAGGTGACTATGTGGGAAGAAAACAGTCCAGACAGTAGAGTGATGCCCAGTACTAAAAATGGGGTTGGGGGAGGGAGAGTTAGAATATGTGGAAGCCCCCAGTAATGAACTCTTAAACAGAAAGGAACAGCTGAATAACTCAATGATTTCTGCATCCCTAGATAAATGCACCGAGCAGAGAGAACATCAGAACATAGTTATATAGGCATACTGAATTTCAGAACCCATTTAAAGAAGCTTAGAGAACTACTACCCAGGATCCCATGTACATCATCATCAGGTCAAAGGGAAAATAGAAGAGTTGGAAACTTCTCCAAACGAAGATACTTGAATTACAATCATATACCATTACAAAGAGGGAGAGAGAAAATAAAGGGAGACATTTTGGGAAATTGTTGTGGATGCATAAGGAGGTTTTGGCTGAGCTATGGGTTAAAAATGATATGTATATGAAACAGAAGATGGAGGTAATCCCAAGGGAGGATTAGAAGGTTTACCAGCAAGTAGCTAATATCTGCAGAAGGCAAATTAGGAAAGCTAAAGTGGAAAAAGAACACTGTAAGTGAAAAAAAGGACTGGCTTGCTGCTAGGAATGCTAGTATAGTTATAGGCAATGGGGAAGAAGGCAGAGCTGTTCAACTCCTACTTATTTTTATTTATTTATTAAACCAATTTATATAGCTGCCCACCTCACCACAGGCGACTCAGGGTGGCACACTTCAGTGTTTTCCATAGGGGAATTGTGTTCAAACAGAGCTACATAAAACAACTGTCAAAAGGAGGGAGTGGCAACCCAAGGTAAGTACAGAGATAAATACTAAGAGCAATTTGCTAAGTATTTTCAACAGGAAATGCGTTAGAAAGCTTGGTTTTTATTAGTCCCAAAATACTATACTAATTCAGTTTACTGGGACCAATACTGTTACAGTAAACAGAAAATCAGCTGATTAAAGTACCTTAGTGTTAAGTAAACAAATATACTTGGTTGACTCCATGTGATGCATAGTACGCAGTAGAATTACTTGCCTGCTCCAATTCAGCAAGTATTACAAGGGTTTGTATGTTTCCCTCTATATGGGATTTATGCATGACTGAAGTATTATTCTATAAGAGGGGAGATTATGGTAAATTAAGAATTATTGTTTCGTTGCAAACAAAACAGTGCAATCAATAGATTAAGACTACAAATTCAATGCATTTTTTCATTTATTCAAATTTTCTGCAGGAAGTAAACACTGAAAGAATTTAAAAAACTTCACACTGCAATATGTACAGTTTTGCGACATTACATGAATAAGTCATGTCTTAATAAAATGAGATTAATTTTTATTTTTTTAATTAGTGAAAACTTCACAACAAAAAGGCTGTATAAATCCCATAATTCTTATGTATGTCAATGCAAAACAATGTTACATTATCTGAAAATACTGTGATAGAATTTCAGTGGCTTTAAATGGAATTAAAAACTTAACAATATTTGTGATTGGGGGCAAGGAGAGGATATTTTTGTTTAAAAGAAGGTAGTTCTTTTTCCCCAGACCCTTTCATTTGAAGCACATTCCTTCACAAAGCTGAAATACCATAACAGAAGTCATGTCCACAAACAGAATACAGTGATGTTGGATAATCTGGTTTTGACTTTACAATTTTTGCCATTGCAGAGATGCACAGGGTCCCCCATGCATTTATCATGCAGCAATAATTACAATTTTAAATAAAACATTTCTATACATTCCTCCAGACTTGCACTGTATACATACATGCAAAATGTTAATATTTACATTTATTAATACATGGAATATACAGAACAAAATGATTAAAATGTTAATTTCTTTGCATTTGATATAATACAAAATATGTATTTTAAAGAAACCACTATTTACATCATAGCTTTTAGAAAAAAAATTAAACATGTTAAGAAGTCTACATATTTACATATGTATACATATATATAGATATAGATATAAAATATAACTTGCCAGTTTACTCAACTAGGACGTAGCAGAGAATTAACTGGTAATATTTTGCTCTAATCAGTGACAGCCCTATCATAATTGAATGATCCAGTCCAGGGGAAAATGAAGTATAAGAAAAAAACACTTATTTCTTGTTATAGAAAGTACATAGTTTAAGGCAGTGTTGTCCAAACTTGGCCACTTTAAGATGAGTGGACTTCAACTCCCAGAATTCCCCAGCCAGCCATGCTGGCTGGGGAATTCTGGGAGTTGAAGTCCACTCATCTTAAAGTGGCCAAGTTTGGACAACACTGGTTTAAGGTGGTTGAGTATACCTCAAAAATCAAGTGTTTCTGATCTTGGGAAATTACAGCAGCTCCCTGCTATTCATTAGAGCAGCCTGGCAGGGTTTTTTTTTTCCAGATTTCCGCAGGAGCCTGAAAAAAGGCGGTATTGTGTTGAGACTCAGAATCCTTAAAGCGGTGCATCTTTTTTCAGGTTCATCTGGAAACCTGAAAAAAGTCAGTCTGCTTTAGTGAATAAATGGACAACACTGGTTTAAGGTGGTTGAGTATACCTTAGGTGGTTGAGTATACCTGTACAAATTCTGAATAGTATTTATTTGTATGTATGGATTTTAGTTGTGCAACCCAATATTATGAATAATCACTTGCAAGTATGCCCCACCATATTCGTGTGGAAAATAAAACTTTTTTTAATTGCAAAAGAGAATGCCAGATTTTGGGGAACTCTCAATTTATGTTTGCTTTTCTAGAATGGTGGATGAGTGAGATAAATACTACTATATTATTACTTTTGTATACATTTTTCTGGTAACCTTGCAATTAAGCTCTGACTCCAATTCTGTACACAGTAGTCTCAATTATATTTTCTGTTTCTGTAGCTGAATTTACACAGGAGATTCAGATAGGATCCAGAGGGAGAAAGCAAAATAGAGGCAAACAGAAGGAGTGGATAATCCTTAGCTCCTAAAATAATTTTTAAAGCCAACTGGCTTTTTGTTTCTTGGCTCTCAGCCATCTCTGAAGCCAAACTGACACTAAACCACTTGCAGGAGTATGTGATTATACATACATACATACACACATACATATATAATACACACACACGCATACATACATACACATAGTTCCCAGCATCTAATGCTTAACTGCATTACATGAATCAAGTTAAGGCAGGTGATTTACATAACTGAATTTTAACTGCTACCCAATTCTGAGGTATGCTGTGTCAAGGAAGTAAATGTTTGGGTTGAGACACTGAAAGTGGTATTTTAAGGTTTGCAGTTTGAAATATTTCTAATATGGTCAGAAAATAGAGAAAGGTTCACATCTGTCAGATGTGAAATATTTATATAAATAGTACCTAATTGAAAACAAGCTGTTAACAACAGAATCCCTTTAGTGTTTGTGTTGAACAGGCCACAATTCATTAAAGCCTCTTATGACTAGAGCACAAAATACTAAATGTAACCCTAACTAATGATTATCATGAAAATAATACATGTATCTGAATGATGAAATGGCAAGAAGAGTAAAGCAACTAAATACTGTGATATCAAAAAAAGATGCAAAAAAGGTTTTAGTCAGATTTTCATGCCAGTCTGCATGAAAGGTAAAGATGTATCTAAGCAGGGTCATTTGAGCTTGGTATTTCTTCCTAGATACAAATATTTGATTCATAATTACACACACTGATTTAGTAACAAAAGTCTGCAATAGATCGCAGAAAATTTTGAAAGGCCCAATAATATATTCTCTGAGACCCAATAAACTATTCAAGCCCATCAAACATGATCTCAAATATAACTATTAATAGTTGAAAAATGAGATACTGTATTAGAATGGCTAATTCTAAATGCTGTAAGGCAAAAACAAAACAAAACAAGCAAAAAGTAAGCTGCTCGCCCCATTTGTATATGAATAAAGTCTACTGAACCAAAATAATGTTTGAGAAGACATTTTAAGACTGCACCGTAATAGTGCATTAATACATGTCTATTAAAACTTGCAGAACATTCTTTGCATGAATCATTCCATGCACAGAAAGTTTGTTTCTGATTATGTTCCACCCAGGCCAAAGTGTGTGTTGTTGGAAGGGGGAGAGGAGCCAGTGGGCAAAAGCAAAGGAAATAATTGGTGGACAACAGCTAGAAAATATAAAGGAAGGGGTTGCAAACTGTTGCCAATGTCTTTGGCTTCAACACTGCCTATCCAACTAGCATGCGCGCCCTCTGAATCTTCCCAAGTCTTCCTTTCCCTAGTTGCCTTTAGCTGCTGCTGATGTACAGCATAATGAGAAGTAGGGAAAAGATGGCACTGGAAAGATTGGTGAATGAGCTGATGCACAGACCATGTAGAAGAGAAGGGAGAAAAGAGCAAGGCACACCAGCTTTGCACTACCCCTCTTGTAAGAGACCTCCAGACTTCAAAACAACCAAAATATTCTGGGTTTCAGTTCTGCTGCATCATAGCCGCCTGGAATAATTCAGCAGAACTTCCAAGGCACAATGTGTTTGTTTTATTTAAAAACAAAACACATTTTCCATGTTATACATATCCCTAACTAAAAAGTTTAATTTAATTTGATTAGTCCTTTTCTTCAAATAATGAGCATAGGAGTTGAACCTCAATAATATTCTTAGAGTTGAAGCAAAACTCATAACTGTAGTTTGCTCCTACTAGTATATGTCACCAATTTGTATGGCTGTAATGAGGAATTAGGCATGGCACTTAGATATGATGGCTAACTTCTCAAGGAGCAATGGTAGTTTCTGGAAAACATAAATTGGAGGATGTTACTCTATTTATATTTTGTTCATGAATCATCTGATGGCATATTAATCATTGCGGGAATAAATTTCTGGATTTATAATTAGATGACCTTTCTTCTTATCTAACCTCAGCATAACCTTTCTGTTTTTAAGTTAAAATGTTGTCTAACCAATGATATGTATCTGTTTATATATAACAGTTTAGTCAGTCACCAATAACTTATTACACACACATTTTCACCATAGCTAAAGCTGTTGAGCTGAGCTGCAATAAACTTGGCTTTTTGTCCTTAAACAGATGCAATTTCCCCCAAAATCTGTGGAAGACTTGAACGGATCTAGATTTAATTGCAATGAAAATTGTTACCAAATAATGTGATGAAAAGAAATGCAGAAAATTATATATAAAAGTATATAACCTTGGGTAGTTCAAAATTATAAATACATAGGATTTGTGGTTAATCAATCCACCATTTCTCCAGAACTAATCTTCTAAATTAAAAAACTGTTGGCTATTATTTATTTAGCCTTGAAATTTGTTTAACATAAATTTCATATCTAGCGAAATAAATTAAACCAAGAATTCTGAGGATAATAAAATTATTATTGAGGTTTCTTGCCACTTTCCTCCCTACAGGTCTTCTATGAATCAATAAAATAAAACCTTTTACACTAGTGACTGCTTAGAATTTTTTCCAGTTCTATATTCAAATTCAGAGTTTATTTATTTTAAGGCATTCAAATGTTAAAATCATTCAGTTCTTCCAATTTACAATTCCTTTGTTATTGCTGGGATAGAAAAAGCTAAAAAAAATGACCATGAGCTGGTTTTAGACCATCTGATAATTTATACATCTTTCATCTTAGCTATATAAATCTTTTACGTATATGAATTCATGAAAAAAACAGATTACGGTGATGGACTGACTATTATATATATATTTTCTTTTTTAAGCATAAGTCAGCATTGGTTCTGGAAACTTTCAACTTTATTCATATGTTAATTTTACTGGAAAGTTTGAATAAATGTAAATAAAGAAACAACTGAAAGTGGTGAAAGAGACTTGTCTTTTACTGCCAGCAATTTATGATCCAGCTTCATTATATTTTTAAAGTCATAACCTAGATTTTAATTTATTTCAGCTGAGTGTCTAGGGAAGGCAACTAGAGAAAAGACAGTATATTTCTCGTGGTTCTGTCAGATTACCAAAACACAATTAAAAGCCATTTGGAAGCACTAGAAATTTCATTGTGCACAATTCTCTAGTTAACACTGATAAGGATTACAAAAACAACAAATGACTTGGTCTGAATGACGATCCATTTATATATATAAAAATATTCTTCACATTTTATAAATGAGCAGACAGCACAAGATGTTACTAGCCCAGTGGTGAGAGAAGAGAAAATGTATAATGTTGAGTGATGCATTTCCACCTTATACTTAAATTATACTGCATTACATGAGTAACACCAGTACTCTTAAACACGATCCTGTTTGTACATATCTTACTGCAATTGCTTCTGCCTCTAGTTATTCCTGCATTCGTCCAGGTATATATAAATAAATCTGCCCATATGATTTCTTTGCCATGTATACAAATCACATACAGCTGGTTTGAGAAGTCTGTGATGTATCACTTGCATGGCTTTGAAACATATAAGGAAGATATATGGGTTTACATAAGCACATATTTATGTGCAAGGACAGTAATAGCAGTTACTCACTGAGTACAATCCAGTTGCAAATTACTAATGGACATTTATATAATTAACAAGTCATGATGACATGTATTGTGATAAATTTCCTATAAAGCAAAAATAAACAACAAAAGCTGTATGCATTTTAAATATCAGCAAAAAATTTCATCAAACAAAACTGTAGCTATACCATGCTCTTCTCAAATCATGCTAGATTTACATTACTTTATTCAAAGAAAAGATTTAAACCTGACTGTAAACACCTTGTAAAATTATAACTTATTCTGGTTCTTTTTTTATGGTTAATACCTTTTCTAAGAGTCCATATACTTGTCCATTGTGTTGAATGGATACCTTATTATTTGAATGGCTACTGTATGTACTTCTATTAGGAAATGTTTTACATTCTATGACAGGAGATAATTCTTTCTTCATTGTGACAGAAGATGAATTTTCTATCAATGATTTATCTCTCCAAGCAACTTTGCTATGTGTTTCCTGAATATTGATAGGGTTTCCCCCCTTTTGTAACATGTAATACAATATTGGATTAGTTTGGGTCAGTCTTGGGGAGTCTCTCTCATGTTCATTTTTGTCAGAATCAGTGATGACCCATTTTAGAGGTCCCCTTTCATTAGGTACATGACAAATGCTAAACTGGTCACATTCTGGCTTTGATGATATTGTGCCTCCCAAATGTTCAGTGAAGGGAGAACTGGCAGGACTCTTCATAGCAACTGAATATTGAAATGTTTGGTAGTCCAAGCAATTGCTTGGTTGCCCAGGGTTCCCCACTAGTGTATGTACAGGAGAAACACTGAATTCAAATTTGTCATTATTTCTTAGGTTATGTTTGCTGCCTTTCTTTTTGCCATCAGTTACTGATAAATGATTTCTATGCTGAGACATATCTTTTTCACAATTTTCTGACAGAAGCAGTTGCTTTAGTACATTAAATCCTTTACTTTCTCTAGACCAGTTTATGTTTTCACTTTCATTATTTGACCCATAACCTGAAGAATATTTTAATTCAAGATCAGTTCTGGTGAACTTAGATTCTTTTTGGTTAAGACCACTCCCATACAAAGCATCTGCAGTAGACTTATGATTGTTTGTGACATCAGATATTCTACTTTTGTCACTTTTTAGTATTTTTAAAGGACCTTCTAAAGATTCAAAATGCAGTTTTCTCTTTTTGGGGAGCATACTGTGACTTTTTGATTCCACAAAAGTCGGTTCATGGTTTCTCCTGTCCAGAATATCTGCAGAGCAGCCATCTTGACTCTGTCTCAGCAATCGACTTAGGAGGCCATTCTTCGAAAAAGAAAATTCTTGAGATGCAAGAGAGTGGGACTGAAATTCTTCTGATGCTGTAGAAATAGCTATATCTCTCTCTAATGAATTAGCCATTTCTGGAAATTTCTTATTAATATTTTCAATTGTTTGTTGAGCATTTGAATTCTGAAGGGCACTGGATTCTTCCTCAGAAGGTTCAGCTTTTATTTTTACAGTTAATATTTGTTCATTCAAAACTTTTTCTGTTGGATCTTGTATGCTCTCTTCTTTTAAAAACATTTTCTCTTTTGTTTCGCTCATATTTTTGTTGGAGGTTCCCAGAAGTAACTGGAGTACAGTGCGTCGTTCCAGCAGATTCTGGATTTCTGAACCAGGAAGTTTTTGTTCTCCTGGGAGAAACTGATTAGTGAGCATTCTGTTTTCTTCAAGTGTACATGATGTGTTAGGAAGTAGGGAAGTATTTAGTCCATCTATCAACCCTACTGGTTTCTCAGTGTTAAGAGTCATCAGTTGTTTGCTTGTTTGTCTTTGGTTATCCACTGACATGGAAGACTGCATCCCACATTGAGCTAAGTTTTGCAATAGTTTACTTGCACTGAAAGATGAAGATGTTTGTAAAGTTTCTTTTTTGTTCTGTTTACTTCCATGAAGTTCTTTGTGTATAGTAAGATCTATCAAGTGTTTAGAAGCTGGATTATTTAGTCTCTCAGGCTGTATGATGCAAGTGTATGGTGGTGAATTACATTTTATCATTAAAGGAGAATTGTGTGAAAGGTTGATAGGTGAATCTGCTTTTGCAGAAGTTAGTAAAGGAGGAGTATGTACTGGAATTATTCGATTAGTACTAGAGGAGTCAGTGACAGGAGTTCTGTTACTCATTGGAAAATTAAATTTTGCCACATCAGCTGGAACTAATGTTCCTTTGGTTTCTTTAACTTTTGCTGTTGTGTCTTCATCCTTATGGCCAAGTAATAACTGGAGTAAAGTTACTTTTTGATGTGGATTCAATTTTGTGTTTTTAGAGGGATCCTTTTCTTCTATATTTTCCAGACATGGGACTTTTGATTCCCAATTATGAAATAAGGATTGAGTTAAATTGTCTAGAGAAGCTGATTGCCCTGAATCTTGAGTATTTGTTTTTTGTTTGAAAGACAAATCTATAGGAAGACAATTTGAATGGGAACTTTCATCATCACTACTATCATCTTCTGTAAAACTTGGGTTGTTGTCAGAGTATTCATCAACAGTAGTTGGTGTACTGCTTTCCTCAAAAATGCTGGACCTGTCATTTTGTTCGTATCGCTTATTCTGCTTAGTAGCACTGTGATTTTTCAGGAGGTGCAAAAGTAAACTACTGTTGGTAGGTGGCTTCATATGACTTTTTTCCAATGTCTTGTAGCTTATAATTTTAGGAGATGAATGAATTATGCCCATATGACTCTGAAAATTTGTGATATTGCTTTTATTGGTTATTGTTTTGTTTGAAAATCTTGCCTGACCATTCAGATGGCTTTCCATTCCTTTTGATAGTTTAAAATGACCAACATCTTTTGGAACAGTTTCTTTTAACCTTGCCATAGCTGAAAGTCTCTCACTTGCAATTTGATTGGCATTTTGTGCTTTTAGAGCATGTTCCCTGGAATACTGCTGCAAGTGTGCTTCACTTGAAAGAAGCAAAGCAAGTTGGCTACAGGCAACACTGGGTTTAGGAGATGCAGCAGGACTAGATCTTTTTTCTACCATGCTTGCAACAGCTTGTAATCTTGCGGCACAAGAAAGTGATTCATTCATCACTTTTGAACCACTCTGTCCTGAATGTGTAGATTCTTTAAACCGATCTTGAACTAGGTTAGTTGTTAGCTCTGGCAGACCAGTCTCCAGTTTTTCATCTTTCAATTTGTTTTTCTTCAACAGAGTCTTCAAGTGACTGGATGCAACACCATAGCACCTCAAGTCTTTCTCCATTTGCAGAGAATCATCGCTGAGGGAATATCCTTGCTCCTTAAGACTCTGCCTAATTTGTTGTGACAAAGCAACACTCTGCAACCTAGAGCTAAATGACTGTAGTAAGGAAGCTAGCAATGTGCTATCTTGCTTGCTTTTAGGCACATTTTCAACCATGCCAGCCAACAATGCTTCTTTTTTCTCATTTATATCCACAAGAGAATCAGACAATCGCCCTTTGTTTTCAGCAGTCCAGTCTTCAGAAGACTGTAGCAGTCTTGCCTTTTTATGATGCAACATGCCAGAACTTCTATATGTATGTGTATTAGGAACACCATCTCTCTGACAGCTGGGAGATGCATTTCCAGAAACACTGAAATTCTGATCTTCAGCATTACTAGTAGGCTTTTTGTCAACCACAGAACCCGAACCTCCGGCTGTCTGATGCATTAGTAATCCTTCTAAGTAAGTTAGAACAATGGAATCCTGGTGCATCTCAGAGACAAGATCTTCTCCATGAGTCATGTTCAATACAAGTATCCACAAAGGCTCTCTTTTTATTCTGCTTAATGATCTAATTTATTATATATGAACTGAAATTTAACTTAACAAATAAATGTATAAATTTCTTCCACATTTGATGCAAGACAGGTGCAATTGTCTTTTGCAGATCTTTCCATTAAGCATTTGTAGAAAATCGAACGTTCCATTTTTATCAATCTCTGCTTTGATATGCACCATTTATGATGCCAAGGAACTATTTAAAATATGGTGCCAGATTAAAAATGTTCATGTTTTTCAGGGATTGATGACATTGTTTTCCATCTTTTCTCATATTATAAGCACTTGATTCCTGTAAAATAAGAAGAAATAAAATATCAATCCAAAGCAGAAAATAGATTACATTAAATACAAACAGGTGTATTTCAAGATTCTATATACAATTTCCCAAATAATTTTATCACTTTTCACTTTATTTTGAAGAGCACTGGAAGCTGCAATAGGTCCCAAATGCAGTTGTGTGGGCAATTTATGGATGCTTCCACAAAACTAATAAATACATCAATACTATTTAAAAAAACTTGATCAAGATTTTTATTGGATTTGTTAAAAATTTAGGAAAGTTGTAGATTGATCATTTACGCCAAGTGTCAAATTACTAGTTCTGAAAGTTACTTCTGATGATTTTGTAAGCCATGCAATTTTCTAACTTACAGGTGAAACTGGAAAAATTTGAATATCGTGCAAATGTTCATTTATGTCAGTATGGCAACTCAAAAGGTGAAACCAATATATGAGATAGACGCATTACATGCAAAGCGAGATATGTCAAGCCTTACTTTGGTATAATTGTGATGATTATGACGTACAGCTTATGAAAACCCCAAATTCACAGTCTCAGAAAATTAGAATATTACATGACATCAATAACACAAGGATTGGAAATAGAACAATATCGGACCTCTGCAAAGTATAAGCATGCATATGTACTCAGTACTTGGTTTGGGCCCCTTTTGCAGCAATGACTGCCGCAATGTGGCATGGCATGGATGCTATCAGCTTGTGGCACTGCTGAGGTGTTATGGAAGACCAGGATGCTTCAATAGCGGCCTTCAGCTCCGCTGCATTGTTCGGTCTCATGTCCCTCATCTTTCTCTTGGCAATGCCCCATAGATTCTCTATGGGGTTCAGGTCAGGCGAGTTTGCTGGCCAATCAAGCACAGTAATCCCATGGTCAATGAACCAGGTTTTGGTACTTTTGGCAGTGTGAGCAGGTGCCAGGTCCTGCTGGAAAATGAAGTCAGCATCCCCATAAAGCTCGTCTGCGGAAGGAAGCATGAAGTGCTCCAAAATCTCCTGGTAGACGGCTGCGTTGACCCTGGACTTAATGAAGCACAGTGGACCAACACCAGCAGATGACATGGCTCCCCAAATCAACACAGACTGTGGAAACTTCACACTGGACTTCAAGCATTGTGCATCGTGTGCCTCTCCATTCTTCCTCCAGACTCTGGGTCCTTGGTTCCCAAATGAGATGCAAAAGTTGCCCTCATCAGAAAAGAGGACTTTGGACCACTGGGCAACAAACCAGTTCTTTTTTTCTGTAGCCCAGGTAAGACGCTTGTGACGTTGTTTGTTGTTCAGGAGTGGCTTGACAAGAGGAATATGACATTTGAAGCCCATGTCCAGGATCCGTCTGTGTGTGGTGGCTCTTGATGCACTAACTCCAGCCTCAGTCCACTCCTTGTGAAAGTCCCCAACACTTTTGAATAGCCTTTTCCTGACAATCCTCTCCAGGCTGCAGTCATCCCTGCTGCTTGTGCACCTTTTTCTACCACACTTTTCCCTTCCACATAACATTCTATTGATGTGCTTTGATACAGCACTTTGGGAACATCCAACTTCTTTTGCAATTACCTTTTGGGGCTTTCCCTCCTTATGGAGGGTGTCAGTGATGGTTTTCTGCACAACTGTCAGCTCAGCAGTCTTTCCCATGCTTGTGATTCCTACTGAACCAGCCTGAGAGACCATTGAAAGGCTCAGGAACCCTTTGCAGGTGTTATGGATTCATTAGCTGATTAGAGTGGGACACTTTGAGCCTAGAATATTGAACCTTTTCACACTATTCTAATTTTCTGAGATTGTGAATTTGGGGTTTTCATAAGCTGTACACCATAATCATCACAATTATACCAAAGTAAGGCTTGGCATATGTCGCTTTGCATGTAATGTGTCTATCTCATATATTGGTTTCACCTTTTGAGTTGCCATACTGACATAAATGAACATTTGCAGAATATTCTAATTTTTCGAGTTTCACCTGTATGTGAGCCAAAAAAATTTTTCCAGCTTGTTTTAGCCAAAAGGCCTTTAAAATTATGTGAACTATTTTTGTTTACAATACTGAACAGCCAGTAAGGAAAACTTGAATATCTATTCAAATGTCTTAAGTCTGACTTTTTTTATGTTCCACTCTGTGTCTGAATCTAGATTAGGAAATCAGTTATGTTCTTGGTTGGAAGATGGGCTGCACTAATTAGAACAACACTGTTATTGCAAAAGATGCTACTACTTAACATTAAGTTCTTAAAACTTTAAAATGACAAGCATTTAAAGTAGAGATGTTATGGATTATCAAACAATTTTGGTCATAACGCTTGCCAGAAGATTTTACAGTTTTCTTAATGAAAAAAAAAATGATTTGTCTTCACTACTTATTCTATTACTATCAAGAGAGTTGAACAGGTAGTACAATTTGTTTAAAAACCAATGAATGAAAAACAAAGCAGACACATTTGCACATAGCAGATTTCTTATTTATATAATTGTCCTGAGACTAAACATCAACTATTATAAGGTCTTCACACCAATTATTTGCAGAATGAAGTATTACATGTTTTCAATCATTTATAATAACACAGCATATTTAAATCTGATTAATACAAATGATGAGGCAGATTTATGCCAATTTGATTTGAAACAATTGCTGCCCACTGCTTGAGGTTGTTATGGTCTATTGGTTTTATTCACTTGGCAATTTCTTAAGTACCTATGACTTAATTAGTACTGTGTATCCTTGTCCCTAGCAGTGCCTTTGGCTATTGATGATGGGTCAATCTCCTAACCATTGAAGTCCATCAGGATGTTCTGTGTGCCATTATTTTTATGGTTTCCTCTCCTTTGTTTGTATAGTCCTACTGACCTTAAGACTTACCTATGTGTAAGAGATGCATTTAAGCTTGTATCAAAATGTAATAAAGAGAAAGCAAAAGAGAGATTCCTATGTTGCACTTCTGCCAATTCCAGAATTTAAAATAAAAGTGTGTTGCTCCCTTTTTTCTTGTTTGCATGTGCTGCTAATTTTATTAATAGGTTATATATGTCAACAAGAAAAAGACAAAGTGTAAATTATGGAAAAAAATACACTTCAGAACTACTAGGGAAACAATACAAAATAATTGTTGCCAGCATTACAAATTTATTGAACGACCATAAATGGTTCCAATAAAAATCATATAATCTGCCTATTGCTAAAATTGGTTTAACACACGGAGATGATACAAGATAAAGGTCACAAATTAGAAAGAAGATTACAAACATGACTGATGTAACAGCTGGCATCCGATCAAAGTTTCATAGAACTCCCCTTACAAAATACATAGTGCATTTTCTTTTTGATTTCTTAAAAATATCTTATACATATTTGAAATAAGTGATATTCTAAACAGCAATTCTTATCACTAAAATTAACAAAAAAATCCCTGACAGGTTCAGTTTTACCTTTTACTGGTAGCTCCTTATAATCTATATCTAAAAGAAAAATAATAATATTCAAAGTCCAGCAAATTTGAGTTTAGTGATAAGAAGTTTTTTTTCCTGATATTCTAGGAGGGAGATTGTCAGATAAATGAATGAAAATCTGTAGAACAACAGGAATGAACTCTTTAGGGGATCTTTTTCTAGATCCTTTTGCATTTTGATTTTTAAAGGGAATGGGTAACTCTTTTGGTACAATCAAATTAACTTTCTAGGTTTGGAAAGGTCAATATTTCCAATTTTTTTGGATTAGTAGGTTTTGCAGGGGTACAGTAATAATTCTGGGAAGTTCAAAGGAAGTTATGGATTTCTTTTTTTTTTTTTAATGGACAATTATTCCACAACAGCACAAATAAGTCATAAATAATGTTAGAGAGGTAGAAGTAGCAATAGTCTATGTAAAGTAAACTTTCAAATCTGAGGAAAGAGAAATAAGCAACATATGAAGTAGCATGCATCATAATCACAATAGATGCTGAGATGATGGAATTCAAGAGGAATGAAAAACATTTAAGCTTCGAAAGGCACTCAGAGAAAGTTAACTACTATCCATTCCTGATGATCCACATGGGAACAAATTTGATAGTAAGATGAGGTGTTAATTGGCCTTCCAAACATTAGGCATTTTAGAGAGAATCATCAATGTGCCTAATTAAAAAAAATGGCATTAGAAGGGGGAAAAAAAGCAGCAACTAGCATGTGAAAACACTAGGACAGAGAATTTTTTAAAAGTTCTCCATATGATAATTAAGGATTTTCTTTCCTAAGGAAGGAAAAAAAAAATCTGTACTCTCATCACAGATCCCCAAACATTACTAATTACATGAACACCAGTTGGAAAAAAATTATAAAATCCCACTGCCCAATTACTACATATCACACAACGATTTCTAATTGTCATGAACGAATGCTCTATTCATTAATAACTGTGTTAAAAATTATAATTACAATGATATTTAGAAATATTTAGAAACAGAAAACATATCTAACCCAATATAGATGAAATACACTATAATCTCATCACTTTTAGCTACAATAAAGCCTCAATCTTAAATATAACAGCATAATAAATGTTATAGCATTATAAATGGTTCAAACAAAACAATATTTTTATTTGTGGGCATAACAACAACAATCAGGCACATTTAGCCTACTTCCACTTAAAAACTGTGCTGTCTAGTACAAAACAGATACAAAAATTAGCAAGTAGCCAGAACTGAAATAAGATATAATTAGAATGAACCTACTTAAGCAATACCTAATTTAAAACTGAGCAAAAGAGATTAAAGTTGAAAAAGATTCTTAATTTTCAAACTCTTTTTAAAAAATATATCAATAAATTTATTCAGAGCTAAATTAACTGATCTAAATCTGAAAGAGCCCTGTTATCTACATTTAGACTCTGAAATTATCCTTGCTTCCTTAAAAAAAGTCAAATGCTCAGTATTCAGCTGGATAGTTCAATAAAGATGAATGTTCTCTATTTTACTGGGCTTCCTTGAATGTCATCATGACTATCATATTTATTGGCGTATAACACACTTTTTTCCTTAAAATTTGGGGCCGAAATCCTAGCTGCGTGTTATATGCCGATATTCAAGCAGCAGGACTGGGATAGTGGAGCTTTCATTTGAGCCAGGGCTGTAACCGGGGCAGCTTCAGAAGTGAGAGGCAGGCGAGTGAGCGAAAACCCACCGTGTGGGGGAAAATCAGTGCTCCTCAGTGCTTGTGCGAGCAAAAACCTTGCACTCCCCATCTTGTGTGGCACTCCCCATTTCCTGCGAGCGAAAACCGGCATTCCCAGCGCTTGCGCTGGGGAGTATGGGTTTCACTCGTGCGAGCGCTGGGGAGTGTGGGTTTCCCTCACATGAGATGGAGAGCCCTGGTTTTTGCTTGCGCGAACGCTGGGGAACACCAGTTTTTGCCCATGTGAGATGGGGAGCACCGGTTTTCCATTGCATGAGCACTGGGGAGCGGCGGTTTTTGCTGGCACGAGAGCTGGGGACTGCCAGTTTTCACTTGCATGAGATGGGGAGCGGCAGTTTTCGCTTGCTCACCCGCTGCTCACCTCCTGCTCTGCGAAGCTCAGGCACTTGTACAAGAGATGAGGAGCACCAGTTTTCTTCGTTCAAAGATCTGCTTTTTCTTTCATATTACATATGTACCTTATAAGTGGTATAAATATTAAGAAACAAAAAGTTCAGAGCTTCCTTTATTTTGCTTCCAAGTCATTTATTTTAAATTTAAAATTTTTTACTCAAACTTCCTTCTTAAAATTAAGGTGCGTGTTATACGCTTGTGCGTGTTATAGGCCGATAAATATGGTATATACTTTGCACCCAAGGTTCGTAAATTAGACGATTACCTTTTATACTATCATTTTTATCTCTGTTCTTAATTGTCCGACTGTTTTCGTTCCTTTAAAACTTAGACATAGCAAATTCTTTACATTCTAGAAATTTCAATAAGTTATTAAAAAGGTTTTTTACTGGAAGAACAAACACCTAAATTTTCTTTATCTAAATTATTAGTAATTTGGTTATGGGAGTTATAACATTCCTGATTTTCAGTTTTACCATTTTGAATTCTATTTCACTTTTTTAAGTTCTTTTTTAGTATGATGCTACTGCATTTAAAGTATTTCTAGTCTGCAAGGAATATTTGGAAGGTTTGGGGAGGGAAGTGTAATTATGACCCTTATTTACATGATCATCTTACATTTTAGGAAACTTTGAATCCTTGCAGGAGGATGTTTTATGGTAAAATTCATGAGCTAGTAGGAATGCTGTACTTTAGATCAGCTAATGGGCAGTCACGTTTTTAAATAATTTGAGATATTGCAAGAGCAATCTGGAAAGTCCAAACCAAATACAGAGAAAGTGCATTCAAATAAAACAATCTGACCCAGATTCATTAGCAGTAGTTGTGAGTTATTATCAGAACCAAAGTGTGTTCTAGATTATTCCAAATCTACAGTATTTTTTAAAATTAAAATATATTATTAAGATGCATTATTAATTTGGAACGAGTTCACATTATATGTCTTAAAGAATATTCAATATAATTATTACAATCTTAAGAGGATTCTTAATTCAACAAGCTTATTGGATACTTCAAATGTTTTGATTTAATATCAACATCCTAAATTTGTTTGGGATATTGGCTTTTATTCAGACAGCACAAATGTACTGCAGCAACCTGAAACACCAGAAAAAGGAAACAGACCACCTATACAACATCTTCCAACAAATGGATACCCAGTACAGCACAACCAACACAAGCTATGAAAAGGATAACACTACCATACATCAAAAACATCTCAGAAACAACCAACAGACTATTACAACCACACGGCACCACCATAGCACAGAAACCAACTAAAGCCCTCCAAAACATCTTAAGTAAACCAAAAGAGCCAGTAGCCCAGGAAGAAAAAACAGACATCTACAACATACAGTGTAAGGACTGTAACAGCCACTATGTAGGTAGAAGACTAGCAGAGTGCATCCATGAACATCAACTAACAGTCAGAAGACACAATGAAAACCTTAATCTCACAACACATGGACAGACTCAACCACAATTTCAACTGGAAAATTGTGAGCATTCTAGACCAAGCCAAATCCAAAAAGGTTAGGAAATTCTTGGAAGCTTGGCATTCAGACAAATCAGCCGTTAACAGACAACACAGTAATAAACCATATTTATACACCATTCAAAAGAGACAACAAAAAGCTAAGAAGGAAACTAGTAGAGACCAGTAGACATTTGCTCCAGCAGCCAACACCCAGATAAGCAGGGATTAACACCAGACAAACAATCAAGCAGAAAACAATACCCTAATCAAGGAACTACCAAGGAGAAAACCACACAGCAAAAAGCAAAACAGGCAGGGCAAGCTACTGTATATAAACAGAGAGCAAACCCCATACTCACACGTGCTGATGTTACCTCATTAGGTAATGAAATATCTGCAAACAAACAACCAAGCTCTGAGAGCACCAAGGACTCCATATATTGGCTTTGACTTTAGGAAGTGGTTTAAAGATGTGAATGTAGTTCTGAATTGTAGTCCAACAATCTGGGATCTATCAGTGGATGGATTTATCAAATATCAGAATAGCAAAAATGGCTATCCTTTTATAATGGAAAGACAATGTGGAATTGATAATATGTTTACTCTCTACTTATGAACTGTCTCTTTATTGATGTAATGGAGAAACTAATCAATATTACTCCTTGTTTGGTCTATAACTGGATATTTTATTACTCTGAAACTGGACAAAGTCTAATGCTGCTTTTTAAAAGTGCATTTTAAAAGTAAAAATGTTTTCTACATAAAGATTATAATGTGGTTTTGGCCTTTTTTCTTTTCTTTTCTTAAATTTCTTTTTGCATCTTGAAGAAAATAAATAAAGCCTTTATTAGTGGATTCTTGCATTTTTATGAGTCATCTCAACGTTTTTTTTTAAAAAAAAGTCTTGTCAATAATTTTTAGCATTTATTTGGTGCAGACTATCCTTTACATCTATAAATTTACATAATTTACTAAAGGGTTAATCACTAATACTTATACTAAACCAAAACTGAACAGGTAGTCCATAACTTTAAAATGACATGTAAAAATATATATTTATTTTCTTTCACAATGTTTCTATTTACTACTGAAAAAAACAAGCAAACTTGGAACAGCCTAGAAGAACTATCTTTTATAAAATGGCTTTACTACTGAAAACTGCTTATATAGTCATGCATATGAGATGGGTGGCCATATAAAACAAACAAGCAAATAAATAAATAAATCCGATTATGAAATCAATTTAGTAACCATTAAACCAACCTTTAATTTTCTTTAATATTTATATTTTTTTGCACCAAAATCGATTATTTAACATATAACAAAATCTACAGCAAGAATCACAGTAATCATGAATTCCTTTAGCAGTTTCCCCAATTTTAAATGAAGGACTCCACACTTCATTTTCCTATTCCTAATTATTAAAGAAGCTATGAGAACTCCAATTTAATGGAAATGCCCACCTGCTCTCTTTATATACCAGACACGCATACATTCTCTCCCTCCACTGGAGCACAAATGAATTTTGAAAAGAGAAAGAACATGTGTGTGACAGGAAGAGTGTCCTTTAAGTAAAACTTGTGCGTTCTAAATCTGAACAGGAAAATTTACTTTCATATTTCTTCAGGTAGGGAGTTTCCTATACACATATAGATTTTTAGAAGTTTAAATATACAAATATTGAACTTGGAAAAAGCAGGATAGGAAGAGTATTGATGCTTTCGAACATTGGTATTGAAGGACACTCCTAAGAATACCATGGACAGCCAAGAAAACAAATGGATCATCAAACAAATCAATCTAGAGTTCTCACTCAAGGCACAAATGACCAGACTGAAACTGTCCTACTTCAGACACATTATACAAAGATCTATCTCTACTGAGAAGACCACGATGCTGGGAAAGGTAGAAGGAAAGAAGAGAAGAAGAGGATAACTGCAGCAAGCTGGATAGAATCAGTTACAGTGGCTATGAGTGTACCATTGGAAGACCAGGTTAGGCACACTTTGTCATGGAGAAAATCTATGTGGTCGCTAAGAGTCGACAACTTGATGGCACATAATCAATGAATTAATTAAATATACAAAACACAAAGCAAGAAAAAACGCTAGAGTAAAAACTCTATTCTCCCCTTCCCTTCCATTTGTTTCCTAAATGCTAGCCTAAATATTTGTGCTTTATATTGAACAACATTGTCTTTCATCCATTATTTTTGACTGGTCTCAAAACCTTTCCTAGGAATCATATTCCAAATGTCTAACTTTGCCTTGCTGTGTGATGTGTAGTATATAAGGGAACTATTCTTTCTTAAATTCGGTTGGACTTCTATTTTGAATATATTTGGTCATTTTGCAATTGCTGCATGCTGTCCATTTTTGGTTACCTAATATTGAATCATTGGCAGTTTCTATTTTCCAATGTTGTGCCAAATTTTTCTTGTAACTGTCAGCATGAATCTTACTAATTGTGATATTTCTCTGGAATTAACCTAATAGAAATATTTCTGGTTTCAATTTAAAATTGAATTGATATATTTGCTTCCAGTATGTGTGTGTGTGTGTGTGTGTGTGTGTGTGTAATAACAACAACAGCAACAACAACTGAGCAGAAAGGAAACTGACCAAACAGCAGAGGAACAAAAGATCAGATCCTAATTGACAAGATAATTTTGAAAAACTGCAAGAGAAGGAAGACCGACTTGAATGTAGCTTGGCCTGATTACAAGAAGGCATTTGACTCCCTGCCACATGATTGGATAATAAAGTGCCTAGAAATAACAGGAGTCAGTAAAAACATCAGAAGCTTTGTGCAAACATCAATGGCACAATGGAAGACCCAATTGCTGGTCAATGGTGATAGACTGGATGGGGTTAATATCAAGAGAGGAATATTTGGAGACGACTCATTGTCACTACTACTGTTTGTCATTGCATTGATTCCTCTATCAACAATATTGTACAAATCAGGCCATGGCTATCAAACATCAAAAACATCGGCCAGGCTATCCCACCTCCTTTACATGGACAGTCTGAAGCTGTATGGAAAAATACCATCTGAAATAGAACCACTGCTCAACACTGTGCAAATATACAGCCAAGATACTGCAGTGGAGTTTGGACAAATATGCCACCTTTACCATCAACAGGGGAAAAATAGTGAAAACTGAAGGACTCAAGATGCTCTATGGAAATAACATCAAGAGTCTGGATGAAGAAGATCACTACAAATATCTGGGCATCCTTCAAGCTGACAATATCAAGCACACTGAAGTCAAGAAGGTGGTTAGTAGTCAATACAACATGAGAGTGAAGAAGATCTTAAAGTCCAAATTCAGTACAGGAAATACCTTCAAGGCAATTAACACCTGGGCAATTCCAGTCATTAGATACACAGCTGGAATAGTGGACTGGACTCAAGCAGAACTAGAAGCCTGGATAGGAAGACCAGAAAAATAATGACAATGAATCATGCCCTTCATCCATGCAGCAATGTTAACAGACTCCACTTACCAAGGAGCACAGGAATGTTGCAAGTACAGGAGACAGTTAAAGAAGAAAAAAGGGCATTAGAAAAATATCTGAAGGATAGTGAAGAAGATGCACTGAACCTAGTATACCATGAAGGGTTACTGGTGTACTAGTCTGGTCTACAAGAAAGATTGAATGAAGAATAGAAAAGAGGCATGGCAAGGCAAAGTATTACATGGCCAGTACAATCTAGCAGGCAAAATGGGTAACAACAAGACATGGCAATGTCTAAGAGCAGGAAAGATTATTCTGGCTTCACAAGACCAAGCCTTAGGAACAAATGCATACAAAGCCAGAACTGAGAAGACAGCAACAGACAGCAAATGCTGCCTCTGCAAAGAAGCTGAAGAAACAGTGGACCACCTAGTCAGCTGCTGCAAGAAGATCACACAGACTGGCTACAAACAACAGCATGATAAAGTAGCAACAATGGTCCACTGGAATATCTGCAAGAAATACTATTTGCCTGCAAGGAAGAACTGGTGGGACCACAAAACAGAGAAAGTAATAGAAAATGAAGAACCTAAAGTGCTCTGGGACTTTAGAATTTAAACAGACAAGCACCTGCCACATGACAGGCCAGACTTAACAAATGTTGATAAGAAAGACAAAAAAGTCTGGATAGTGGACATTGCCATACCTGGAGATAGCAGAATAAAAGAGAAAGAACTAGAGAAAATCACAAGATACAAAAACCTGGAAATAGAAATAGAATGACAGTGGCAAGAGAAAGCAAAGATAGCACCAATATTAATAGACCCCTTGGGTGCAATCCCAAAACATCTAGAGCACCACTTGAAGACCATCGGCATTGACAAAATCACCATCAGTCATTTGCAAAAGGCAGCTTTACTTGGAACAGCTTACATCCTGCAATGATACCTTTTACACCAACAAACAATATCTGCCTATCCCAGGTCCCTGGGAAGGACTCGATAGGTGGATAAAAATGCCAAATCCAGTCTAAACATCTAAACATCTGGTTGACTGCGCAACCAACAATAAAAAAACGTATAACAACAACTTGCGGGACTGCCTCTCTCTGAGGGTATCTGCCTGTCCGACTATAGGGTGGACATGCTCCAGGTCCCCTCCCTTAAATCTGATGGGACCTCGAAGGCACACCTTCTCAGTAGCCACCCCAGTCATTTGGAACAGCCTCCCACCTGAGATCAGAGGTATCCCTACCCTTTTAGACTTTTGGAGGGCTGTGAAGACCAGGCTCTTCCCCCAAGCACTGGGCCAGGATGGGGTTGAGCTGCAAGGATTTTTGGTTTGGTCCCTAGGGGGAGGGTACTTTTGTTTTAACCATGTTTTTACGGATTTATGTGAGCTGCCTAGACTCACTGTATAACATACCCATCCATATAAGTTCTGCAAATAAATAAAAATTTCCATCAATGATCTAATTAACAGCAGCATATTTACTGAAACTGGGACAATATTAGCATTAACTACTCAAAGCAGATTGAATTTACATGTTCCCATAATAACAACTGAGTTTGAGTCACATTCTCTAGAACAGCTCCTTACAGGAATAAGAAGTTAAGAACATATCACTGTAGTCATACCTGATTTATTCAGGTAGGTAAAGATGCAGTATGGAGGGGTTTCTAGCTATATCTCCAATCAACTTTATTTCAGTACTGTATATCAAGGATACTTAATGTTCAGATAGGGTTACGGCAAAGCTATTATTAAATAACTGGAAAGAATTCTAAGAGCATTGCTGCATGCTTTTTTATTTGTGTGATTTTTTAAAAAACAATTGTTACTGAAATCAAATTTATTTGCAACCTACTGTTACATATACTTTTGCAACAAAAAATATAAATTCCATTAAAAACGTTGCTTAAAAAAAAAAAACCCTACAGAACTGCTTGGCATAATGGTGGTAAGGTATATATGAAACAGTGTACATTAAATGTAAATCAGTGGGTTACAAATAGCAAATGTCTCTCTCTCTGTGTAGTATGTGTGTGTGTGTGTGTAAATAAATAAAATATCCATGCAAGACATGTTAAGCTACCAGGATTAATAACAGGAACATAAATACTGTCATCTAACTGCTGTCCCAAGCGAGACTCTTCTGGCTAAGCAGGTCTAAGCAGTAACTACTTCCTAAATAACCAGTCTAGAAAAAATTCTATGAAAGTTGCAAAATTCTGCTCCATCGCAATCACAACTAGAAGACATTGGACCTACAATTTTCAGACTGTCTCATGTATCTCTATAGAGTCTCTGTTGTTATTGTTGTTTTTATTGTTTTACTTTTGTCTTCTTTGCTTTTTATTGGCTTCTCAACCTACTGCTATTTGTTTTATCTGTTTTTCTAGCTTCTTATTCTTCTTTTGGTCTATGGCTGAAAATTTAATAAATATATAAACAGTTAGTAGCCACTATTTCTGATTAGCACCAAATAGAATTTGAAAATAAGATTAATTGGTCAATATGTGGTCAGGATTTCTTTATCATTGTATGCTTTACTAACTGTTCTCCTTCCTAGAAATTAAAGGTCTTGCTACTAGTATTCACTGCTTCTTAAGATCAAGGTTTAATTATTAAAATGTAATTATTTATGGATTTTCCTGAAGGTGATTTGGAGACTAACTGGGTTTACACATCATGCTTAAAGTTCTATGTGATTCTTAACAAATAGGGTTTGTAAATCATGATCTACAATTTAGTGCAACTACTGTTTACATAACAAGCAATGATTAACAAAACTGCGGATTAACGCAATGTGACAAACTAGCCTGATTCTAGGCATAGGAACTTTGTTAAAGGCTATAGGTCAGTTGTAGAAAGATTTTGCATATAGAATCAAATGGGATACATTCAGCATGCCTGAAGATAGGTGTAAGATAACTTTCAAGGGAAAACTGATACAAAGTGCTATTGTTTGCCTTCCTGTAAATGCTAACTCTTTCATATACATCTTTGAGAATTATATATGAATTTTCCATTTTTGGTCTATAAGCTTTTCACACACTGCATATATTATTTCATTCAAAACCATGCATGGACATGTTAAAATAAAGTGCAACTAAGCATGCCCATCCAAAATCATAAACAGGTAATTGCTGATTCTGATGCATGAGTTTTAGAAATATATATTCCTACCAAAAACGTTAAGATGGATTGGTACTGATAAGCAACAAAGCAAATAGGTTGAAGACAAGTGGTCAATGTATACTTTACTGGTTTTATATTTATTTACATTATTCAAACAGATTTCTTTATATTTGATAGAAAGTTACTTCCATTTAACTACTGTGCCTTGTTGATGAATAGCCAATAATTGATTCACAATTAAAAGCAAAAAAATAAATTTAAAAAATGGGGCATGACATCTATCTTGTACCTCATCAAGTTGTGTTTTATCTGGTTGTTAGTAGTATGTACTCTTATCTGAAAATAATCTCATTAAAATCAGCAAGCCTTTCTTTCAAGTGAACATGGATAAGATTTTGCTATTGATTTAATTTTCATTAGACTAACACTTTTTAACAATTACTGTTATTTTCTATTATTTAAATTTATAAGAGCAACAGAGAATATGTAAATCCCTAAAACATTAACTTTGAAGCTTTATTATAGTTGTTATTATAAAAGAACACATTATTACAGAACTTCATAGATCTCATTTTGACATCAATACATTTTTATGCTCAGCAGGCTCAACTACTCCTATGGTCATAATCAAATACACTTCAATATAAATTCAAAGATACCCTTATTACAAAAAGTATTGAGTATCTGTAAATATTAATTGGACTGTCTAAAGTATTATTATACACTGAAGTACTGCAATTATTTGTCCAGAGTTTCAATATTTGCTAATACATTTCCTAGATTCCTTTTAAGTCAAGCTGCTTAAATATGCATATCAGTTTTACAACATACTTCTGCCAACTTAAAGCTGCAGTCTATACATACTTACCTGCAAGGAAATTCATACAACATAATGGGTTTATCTTTTGGGCTGGTAAGTATAGAATAGGTCTGCAAAAGTTGTAATAGATCTTGATGATGATGATGATGATGATATTGCAAGCTGTTAGTTTGGGTTCTCTAAAACAGAGATACATCACATAAGCTGAACACCTAACCTGCAGCTTAATTGGCTATATTTCTTGCATTACAATATCAGAAGATACGTGTTTTAATGTATTTAAAAGCAAAACTCCAAAGAATTATAAACAAATGTCAGTAGTCCAACAAAACATGAAAAAGCCTGAATCTGTATTAACAGAGTTCCTTATACTTCCTATCACAAACTCAACTAACATTAGTACACAGAAAAAAATAAAATGCATTTAAAGCCTGTATGATTAACTGGTGAAATTTACAATTAAAAACACCCATTTATACAAGTTTTTTTAATTAAAAAAATGTTTTGGTTTACTAAAAAATGTTATACCAGTTGAAAGTGAAATTTAAATCTTGGCATTTATATTTTACCTTATTTTTAAAAAAATCCTTTAGCATATTAAAGAATGCAATATTTACTCTCCCTTTAATTTTATTCTTTGAGTAGTAAGAAATAGCAGTGAAGGGGAAAATAAGTTGATCAACAAAACAAGGTGCACATTCTAACATTTTTCACAACACTGAATGTTAGATTTTTCTTTTGTAAAAAAAAATTATAAGTAATTTCTCCCATCTTAAACTAATTATAAAACACTGCTATACATTTTTGTAACTGAGCAGTTCATATAGGTTATTGTTAGCATTTTATGTATGATACCAATGGAAAATACAAGGGATACTATGACTCATTAGGACTGGTTATATACTTTACTGTAGTGAACAAATACAGATCCCTATTATGAAATCTCATACTTTTTATTCATTTATTTCATTTCTCTTCAACATACAGCATATGCCAAGAAAGAACTTCATATTAAATATTCCTGAAGTGTGTAATATAATAAAACAGATTTCAACCATACCTTTCTTTCACAGCAGTGGTGCCAAGCACAGGTACACTGTAGCAATCAATTTGTTCTGCAGACAGTAAGGCTTTCACAGAATACTAATGCAAAATCTCTTTTCTTTATCCTTCGACTTTACTCCCCAATGCCTGGGTCCCAACCAATACCAGGAGAAGGGTAGACTGTCTTCTGCTGATATACCCCCCTACTGTTAATCAAGCATATGTGTACAAGGACATAGAATTAAGCCTCCACCAAGCTTGACTCAGGTACAGGGAGTAGCTAAACACATGCATGACAAGGTCAGAATACACACATATACACATCTATTTGAGTGAACAAATTCATCATACTTTACTACTGCTGGCTCTTTATCTCAGAGAACTAAAATTACTTTCTAGTGAGAACTAGGATTTAGATATAAATGCAGATTATCTTTTCATTAATAACAAACAGTAAAGTATGATTTATGTAAAGAACAGTTCAAAACAAATATGTGAACATCTGAGATTACATTGTTAATCTGTTTTTTTCTTTAAAAAATGTTGAAATATTATTTAACAAAGTAACAAATCCCAATGTTCAAAGTCAAGTTACTTTAACAATATTTCAAAAATGCCTAAAATTATAACAAAGATAGTACATTCACAATGAACTTCATCAACATAGGAAAATAAGTCCCAAAATATTTGTAAAATATCTGTCACCTTTACAAAAGTATATTTTTATTATTAACTACTTAGATTTGCTTTCATTTCAAATAGAAATTGGATGTTATATTTTAATTCCTCAGAGTAATATACCTCTTAAATACTTAAAAGCTTTGTGACTTACAAAACTTTCACAAGGATGTAAGATCTTAAAATATTCTACAGCAACTGGTTATTTGTAATTCATCAGCTACATTTCATTTTTAAGAAACTGCAGTATTTCCTAGGTAATAAGACTGAGAATTTGAATCATTATTGGCAAAGCTTTATTACACATGTGACCTACATTTAAAGGAACAGGAAAAAAAAATAATATCTATTGGCGTTTCATCTTCTGTAAATTGGCAAAATGCTTTTGAAATATCAGTACTTTCACTGTCAGATCATAAAGGGAAGTATAATCAATACCAATCAGTTTGTCCTTGACATACTGACCATGTCATCAGGCTACTGTCATGTGATATCATTTTATTTTCCCACCTGGCTCATGACCTTGTCCTTTAAATGACCTAAAGCTTTCCTGAAGTAGCAGGAGGCCCCTCCCCACTGTCTCAGCAAGGTCGAATGGGTCAGCATGCCCTCATCTATAATCCACCACCATTTGTCAGCAGGGAGGCCGGAGGAGGCAGGCTTACTACAAGGGGAGAATGCCCAATTAGGCAGCTGTCACACAAAGCATAGGCTGCAAAATTATCCCCTGTCAAAAGAAAGAGCAGCTGCAAGTGCCAATTACAGCAACCTTTCAACCCTTTAGGTACTGGAAACTACACAGAGGTAAATGAAGTATAATTAGTAGCAACAAATCAATAAATTAGGATAATAAATTATAATTTAATATTAGGTAAGCCTAAATCTTATATACTATTAAGGACATACACCCCAGGCAAGGGCAACAAAGTAGATTTCACACTGCCTATCAGTTTTAATTTATATACTGTCCTTTTCAGCATGCCTAGCATTTTCTTTGTATGAATCTCATGAAACACATTATATAAGGAAGTTGCATTTATTTCAGTTTAACCATCAATCACTCTGTTCTAACTCAGTTATATAATACCCATTAACTAACAGACAAATCAGTTATAATTCCACTGAACAAAAAAGTTGGAATGTTCTGTGTACAGAACAAACAAACAAAAATGGTATGTGTATTATGGTTGGAATGCAAAGAACTAGAGCATGCAACTTAAACTTCCTGGACAGCCTAAATGCTGTCTGAGAAATTATTAAAAAAAAAAAAAAAAGGTTTTCAAAAGCAGTTTGTGGGAAGGCATAGGATGGCACCGTTTTTTTGTGCACTTAAGACTGCCTTTTTTAATTACACCTTTTTCTACTGCAAAATATTGCAGTAGACATAAAAGTGCTATAATGATGAAGCAATGTAGATGGAATTTTGGCATATATCCCATCTTAGATGTTTTAGAGATTAAAAGGTTTTACTTGTTCTAAGCCTAATCAAAATTAACACTACAGTTTAGTTTATTTCCCACTGAAATCAGCAAGAAAACAATCTATTTGGTAGTTTACCATAACATTTCAGTAGCATAGTATCAGAGTACCTTTAAAAAGGGGCTTGCAGATTATGGATTTCCTCTCCCAAACAAATAATTAGAAAGGGGGGGTGGGTTGTCAAATTTTTCCAAGTGTAACTGAGCCCTCTGAATTCTAGTCTTTTTTACTAATTACTTACATCTATATTTAAGTGAATGGCATTTTAGACTAGATATTACATACCCAGGTTAAACAACCTTTTTGGATTGAGGGAACATTTTAAATTTTGAGAACATGTGGTAAGTGTACTCAAAAAATGACTGCCATGGAAGATTTATCCATTCATAAATTGTCTGCCACGATTGGCATAACCAATCACCTATCATTCACTTACCATAAATTAAACAAACCTCACAGGACACTTGCTACCAACTTAGTGAGATGTGTCTGTGGCCTAAGCCTTGCCGAAAATAAATAATAGAATCATGCAATGTAAGATTGTAAGGGACTTTGGAGATTATTTACCCTAAACCTCTCCCCAGCTCATGAATGTAGAAGTTAAACATTGTTTTGCAGCATGTCACCTTTTTATTTTTAATTATTAAAATTATCTTTTAAAAAACTAAGAAGGGACTGTCAATCGTGAACGAGAAGCCACTCAGACGGGCTGCGGCCAGGAGGGCCTTTGCACAAATATATCTGGTATGCCAACTGTGACATTACTGGATCAGGAGGTGTTGTACATGGTCACTCACACCCTTGTTATCTTGTTGGACTACTGCAATTCGCTCTACAAGTGACTGTTACCTCTGAAGATCAACAGAAGCTCAGCTGGTTCAGCACTTACAGGTAGCTAGAAAGCCCAAGACACACCACTGCTATCTAAACTGTATTGCCTGATAGTCTGGCTTTGGCTGCAATTCAAGCTACCAGTTGTCACATCTAAAGCCCTATGTGGTTCAGAGCCAGATACTTTTGAGACCTCCTCCACCAGAGTGAATCTGCATGTAAGAGCTGAGAGATAAGGCTTATTAAAGGACACTTCTGGGAAGGAATGCCATCTATAGGGACTTCATAGTCAAGAGACCTCAGCATTGTTCACCTTTTGAAGAAAGGTGTTCAGATTCTCCTTTCCTTGTGGGGCCTCTAAAGAGCCTTGAAGACAGGGCTGTTCAAGACAGCATTTGGAGACAATAAGGATTGACCTACCTCCATTAAATGGCATGGTTATTAGATGTTGTTTTGACTATTATGCTGTTGTTTTAAAATTTCATTTCTTGATATAAGCCACTCAAGGCCATTTGGAATTTAGTGACATACAAGCCAGAGTGAATAAGCAAGCAAGCAAGCAAGTAAACAAACAAACGGCAATTGAGAATTAAGTCTTACAAGGAACAGGATTTCCTCCTAAGAAGCTGGGCATAGGGCTACAGCTTAAAAAAATCCGTTTTTCATATTTCAGGTAACATAAGAATCATATTGGATTAAAGTTTCTCTAATCAGTGGTATGTTCTCACACTCACCATTTATAACAATTCATTACATATAACAAGCATGATACAATAGTATCTCCCTACTCACATGTCCAAGCAATTGATTTTGGCTATGTTTCTATGACTTTCAAAATATCCCACTGAAATTCAGTGGCAAAATAACTGACTGGGGGATATAGGTTTTGGTTTATTCTGTGGTTATAGGATTAGAAATAGGAACTTTTTGTCTCCTGGAAGCTTTGTGTTTCCATTTCCACCCCAAAAACCATCCAAAATAAATCATTCTAATAAGCAACAACAGGGCACTATGTTTTCGCTTCTCTTCTTCCAGTAATGTTAGCAACTCTCTAGAAGTTCTTTTTGGTATTACCTCATCTGCTCCTAGCCCTTCTAAATTAATCCTCCAATTTGGTTCACTGTTTGCACAACCTTAATAGTATCGTCAAGCCATCAGATCAAAAAATGCTGACTGAAGGAAACAGTTCCTTTCCACAGCAATGTTGTATATCCTTATGTAGCAGAATAGAATTTGTAGGTGTGTCAAAATGGCATAGAACCCTAGTCTGGAGAAAAAAGACTGGATGATTTCAATAGCCCCTTCCATGAATTACTGGCATAGCAATTCAAGAAGCAACAGTGAATAAAAATATTAAAAGGGCCTAAGGATAGGTTTTTCAAACCAAGATTGGGGAAATACACTTTTCCACTCTTCACATTTTTTATTGCTAATTGCTGGATCTTGATAAAACAATGGGAGATGTAGCAAAAGGGTAACTGCTTATGGTAATGTTGCCAGAGCCAAGAACTCTTCCAGTCCTTCTATTAGTCAAGAAATAGACAAATAATGTTTAGTGATTCATTCGCTCTGCATAGAAAAACCTTTCCAAGGTGATCAATCTTTTGTACCCTTTTCATTTAAACCGAGGTACCTGGCACTACCTTTTCTTCCCACTTGTTTCTTTATGACTCTCTTTTTTAATCTAAACCACCATCTTTGTCTTCTATTTTTTTCAGATGGGCCTACCTGGACTTTTGTCTCATAGAACAAATCTATAAGAAGGAAAACCACACTTTAAATATTTTTCTATCAATATCAGAAGTCTCTCTATATTACTGTAGAGTGGGACAACTAGCCCTGAACTTTTTCTCTACCACCAGGCCCAGCCACATGGTCAGACGTCTGCTTGTTTTAGACAAAAACACTTTCAGACATCTGGAGCCAGAACCTCCTCACAGACTGGCACTGAGCCCAGCATGTAAGAGTCCTGTTAGGATTCTCCAACAAGTTGGACTTCATAGTTTAGCTCTAAGAAGCTTGCTGGGCCTTGTAGAAGTTGAACTTAACTCCAATAGTTAGGAGGAGTTAAGTTCTTTGGAAACAGTTTTCCTTGACCCTGAAGCAACTCGGCTAAATTAATTTTTATAGTCTGGAAGAGCTAGCCAATTTTATCTGACCAGCTGGATCCACAATCAAACAAAGGAGTGATATACCAATGCCTATCTGTTGAATTGGTCTGAATCCCCTGAACTAGGGGGATTCTGGAACTCTGACTTCCAGAAACCAGTAAGCACATAGAGAGGACTAAGCCAAAGACAAAGGTAAACAAATATTGATAGGGTCCCTGTATCTTCTTTCTCCTGCAACTGGTTAGGATGTATCCAACAACATACCCTTCTTTTTGATAAACTGGAACAATGTGATGTGGGATGGGTGGCCTTACTACTAGATGGGTTTGTGCTACAGCCAACATGTCTAACAACAACAGGTTGTTTAACAGTTCTATGTCGAGATGGGGGGGAAGTATGCAGTGGGATACCTCAGGGTTTCATCCTGGGTCCAGCATTCTTCAACATCTTCATAAATGACTTAGATAAGGGATAGGAGGGACAAAATGTTCCAAACTGGGGGTGGAGGAATTGGTAATGCTCCAAGACAGGTTCAAGATTTTGATAGACTAACATTTGGCCCTATCCAACAAAAGTTCACTGGTGAGAACTGTAAGAGTCTACACTTAGGCAGGAAAAACCAGATACACAGGTACAAAGTAAGAAGTATCTGGCTTAGCAGTAGGTACTTGGAAGAAAGATCTGGATGTCTTGTTAGACCACAGACTAAACATCAGCTAGTAATGTACCTCAACCACCAAAAGCAGTTTGGGGTTGCATCAACAAAGGTATAGTGTCAAGATCACAAGGACTGGTAATACCACACTATATTGCTCTGGTCAGGCTGCACCTGGAATACTGTGTCCAGTTCTGGTCACCACGATACAAAATTACATTTTAGAATTGGAAAGAGTGCAGAGAATAGCAATAAAGATGCTAAGGGTCTTGCTGGTTAAATTCTATGAAAAGTAATTAAAGGAACTTGGTATATTTAGCGTAAAGAGAAGGTTAAGGGGAGACATGATAGCAGTCTTCCAATACATGAAGGGATGTCACAGGCAGAGGATGTGAATTTATTTTCCATAACACCTTAGGGGAGGACAAAAACCAACAGTAGAAGCTTTACAAAGAGAGTTCCTGACTGTGGGAGCTATTAAGCAGTGGAACAGCCTGAAGTTATGGGTGTTCCATCACTTTCAGACGAGACTGGACAGCTATTTATTGGGACAGCATAAGAATTCCTGTCTGGCTGGGGGACTGGATAGAAGACCTCCAAGGTTCCTTCCAACCCTATGATTCTGGTCATCAAACTTTGAGGAACAGAATTGTATACTAAGACTACCCAGCATTACCAAAAAAAAAAAAAAGTTCTTTTTTTCTTTCTGCCTTTCTCCTTCTTCAATCCAGAAATCCTTATCTATAACCTTCTGTTTATTTTACTCTCTATTCCCAATAAAGCAGTGTCTGGGCAAAAAGTGCTCCCATTTTGTGTGTGTGTGTGTGTGTGTGTGCGCGCGCGTATGCTACATCTTTTAAATTTCTTTCCATTTGTTATGGCAAAAAGATCCAAAAATTCTGCTGTAGCAAGAGTCATTTCTTTTTCTGCCTTTTTCTGTCAGGCTTCTCCAAGCAATTTGATAACAGGTAACAGACACTTAAGGATACAAGAACTTATAAGAGGTAAATTTATTATAAAAAATGAAGAAGCCATTATGAAAGAATTTCAATAATTGCTGTTTAACAAATGCAGGCTCTATTTATACTGAAATCAATGTTCAAATTCATTTCCCTGGTCTCTGTGATGCAAACAAAAGGAAACAGTTTTCATCCGTTGTTATTTTGGTAATGGACTAATCTGTTATCAGGCTTTTTTATCATGTGATAAAGAGCTTTATAGCTAAACACTGTATAAAATGAATCACTTCTTGAAATTCCCTCCCACTTCTCCTGCTACTCTCTAAATCTGTTTTATTTTTATCTCACTGAACTAAATAACATGCCAAATTCCTATACTGTTAACTATTACTTATTTGATAGTGTAGTCTCAAATATTCTTTATACTAAACTTTCTATACATTGTCTATTGCTTATTATTTGTTATACTGTATACCATTAGCCTTAAGTATTGTTTAATAAACTGTATTGATTGTTACTATGGTTTTTTAGATTGCCAAATTAGATAAGCCAGCTTAATAACCTATAATGTTCAAAGTCCCAATAGAACTAATGCTATGGCAGGCCCAGTTCATAACTTGGAAATCAGGAGGTTCACTGAGGTTACATCCAAAAATTGTCCACCTCCGCCCTAAAGCAAAGGTTGGAGGTGTTAGAAGTCAAACCATATGACTTTTCTTAGTAATCTACAGCTAGCATGGTTAATAGGCTGTGGAAAGCAAGTGTGGTGGCCAGGATATTAAAGAAAAGGAGAGATGTCATGCGCATCCAACGGGAAGGGGAAGTGTCATGATTCTTGATATCATTTGTGCAACTGACACAAATTACATATTACATGCCAGTTATGACATGACATAATTAACACAGATTATCTGATTCGTGTAATTTGTTCAATAACGTCATGACACATATTACGTCTTGCGGCATCTACCAGAAACCTATAAGAGACATGTTAGCAAGTTGTAAACTGTGTACACTGTATTATCACACACACCTCTCCCATTATCTTTAATTAGTAGGTTTCACTGGAAGGCTAGAACAGAAACATGTTGGGTCATTTTAGCTTGTTTCAATGGCATGGGGGGAAGTTTGAGGGAACAGGAACACTGTGCCTCAAAGAAGATCTACATTCTCTATTTACACCCTTAAAGCCACCTAATCCTCCTCTCCAAACAGGTAAAAACCATACCATTGAAAATAGTCATTTTTTCAGGTAGTCCCCGGGTTAAGAACACCTGGGTTACAGACAGCCCATAGTTAAGAAAGGAGCCTATTGTAGCAAAATTTGAGTTAAATACACAGTGATTTGAGTTAAAGACACAATGGTTTGAGATAATTACACAATACTACTTATACTGTATTATACAATAATACTGTTTGGGCTTATATACAAATTCGACTTAAGGACAGATCTTGGGAACAGAACTTGTTCTTAAACTGGCGACTACCAGTATATCCAGATTTGGCAGTGTGACCTCAGAATACTTTGGGGATGCACATGGTAGAGCAGCTTGCAAGTGATGAGTTGCTCATCCTGCTTTAGAAGATCTACAGCTAGAAACAGCAATGCAAGTTAATGGTTCTAAGTGTGTAATAACTCCTGCTTGTGTTGGCAACTTAATACATACCCGTGAAATTATTCATTTAACAAATACACTAAATTACCCTGCTTCATTTTATTATCAGAAATATGGATCCATCTTTGTTGCTGACCTAGGCACATATAAGGATAGAAGAGAGCCTTCTTACTATTTAGTTATATATAATTATATAACTAAATTATATTTGTTGTTGTTGTTCGGTCGGTAAGTCATGTCCGACTCTTCGTGACCCCATGAACCATATCACGCCAGGTCTTCCTGTCCTTCACTGCCACCCTGAGTTTGCTCAGTTTCATGCTCATTGCTTCAGTGATGCTATCTAACCATCTCATCCTCTGCCATCCCCTTCTCCTTTTGCCTTCAACCTTTCCCAGCATCAGTGTCTTTTTCGAAGAGTCCTCTCTTCTCATTAGGTGACCAAAGTATCTGAGCTTGAGCTTCATTATCAATCCTTCCAATGAGCAATCAGGGTTGATTTCCTTTAAGATTGACTGGTTTGACCTCCTAGCAGTCAAACTAAGAGTCTTCTCCAGCACCACAGTTTAAAGGCATCAATTCTTCGGTGCTCAGCCTTCTTTATGGTCCAGCTCTCACAGCCATACATTATTACTGGAAAAACCATAGCTTTGACTATGCTATTTTTTGACTAAATTATAGTTAGTTTTATATAATTAAACTAAACCAAGATTCCACAATCCGTACTTTCAAGCTAGATAGACTTTTAATTTAAAAGTCCACAACCTGGAAGTAGCAAGGACTGCAAAGCTGGACTAAGTAGTACTCAAAGTTAGAGAAGAACACAACATTTCCCTTGATTCACACATAGTAGGATTCTTCTATAGAACAATTTTCTGAGTAGACTTACAACTGATCATTTACTTTCAGAAAACTGAAAGACAGAATCTCATATGGGATATTGCTGTTCACAACATAAAAAATAAATGCACTGTTATTTTATATAACATAAATGCAACTATAAAATATAAAATATTTCCTTATTCCATAGAATTCTAATAGTTATCAGTTGGAAAAAGCAAATAAAATGTTATTTGGATTTTCACTGTTTAGATATGCTTAAAAAAATGGAGGTTATAAAATTGGAGACTTTGCTGAAAATATGCATAATTCATTAATACAAATTGGAATACTGTTCATTAAGGTTTGATTTGGGAAAGTATATGTAACTACAGTGAATCAGTTAACGTCTTTAGAATTCATTCCCATCATATGTGGGTAACTATCTCTTTAAATAATTTAAATCCTCTCCATCAACTACAAAGCTGTTTTGAAGCCATTTAGCTTTGTTCTTTACATGTGTTCTAATTAAGAAATGACCTTGACATCACACACAGAGAATCCTGGATTATTTCCTACAGCAATATCTACCAAGTGGGGGAGGAGAGAAAAAAAGAAATAGAAGTGGGGAAGCACACCCTGTATTTTTTTATAGCAAGGAATCAAGGAAGTTTTGGTTGGTTGAATGCTGAAATAATTCCACTGCATCAGGTTTGTTTTTTTTTTTCAGTTGTTGTTGTAGAATGTCACAGGGCGGGTTAGTGTGACCTTGAGCTGCATCAGCAGCACAGCAAGGGTCGAGATGCCTGCAGGCGCCCTTGTACTGGATTTGCAAGACAAAAACCTTCAAATTGGCTGAAGGACATCTTAAATCTCTTCAAAGGGTTTATGAACTAATCTGGGTTGTTCATAGCTGGATCTGTGCTAGTGTGAGAGGTAAAATTAAAACCAAGGTCTTTGACAGGATGCTATTTCCTTTTAACCCTTATAAAGCAAAAGGAAACATATCTTGGGCATTTAAAACAAACAATTTAATAACTAACTGAAAGACACACAGCTGAAACATTGAAGCAATGTTTTTCATAAAGAATAATATAAGCAAATCTTCAGAAAAGAAGAGGATTGCTATTAACAATAAACAGGAAGCAGCTTCATTGCACATTTTGTTTCCTTATTCTTCAACATAAATTTGTGTATTTCTTCTGCTTTCCTTTTTTTCTACAGAGTGCCATAAAGGCAGTCCTAAGGTCAAGTAAAATTACAGTTCAGCATTTTATTTGTAAATCAGTTTGCCTGAAATACCACAATTACACCGAACACTGAATCCTAAAATGCAAGACCTAAGTAGGAATAATTTTTCAGGATGCACAATATCTGTGCTCTGCTTTTTCCTACTAGTTTTAACCAAATCAGTATCCTCCTTACTAATTTACTTTGATAATTTCAATAACACAATAAAATCAGTATCAGTATTTTGTATTTGATAGAAAAACAGCACCCATTTTCAAAGTGAGTTTGTAAAATGTAATACCACGTTTATCTGGGGGAAAAAAATCTGAGTATAATACTGTTATATTCTCCTCCTCCTTCCCAAAAGAAAGATTAAGGCAGAATATGTCTCTCTCTCCGTTCATACACAGATACTTTTTCACAGAAGTCCAACTAAATTAAATGGTTTTACTTCCAGGTAAACATGCTTAGAACTTTTATTTTTGTTCAGCATATTCTGTCTAAATGAATAGAGAGTTTTTCTGTCAACTGATTGAGGATCCTGACTTTCCAGGAATAAACAGCCTCCACTGATATAGGAGGTTCTCCATTGCAGGCAGACATTCACCTTCTACACATGAAGAGTGACAAGAAGAGAGGCATACAATTCTGAGAAAGTTCTTATCTTTCTTTGTGTAAATATGATATGCTGTAAACGTATTTATATTCTGTGGTATCTGGATCATAATTAAGGCAAATGGAAAACAATGTATACAGCCATTTTCTGGTAGTATGGCTATAATAAATTATTTGAATTTGAACAGCCATATTTGTTTTCAAGAGTGCCAGCAGTAGCTGAAGCCTTTCAAACTCTATCAATTAAGGCTGATCCTATGTACTCTGTCTAATGGGTTAGATATGATATCCTGAATGTTAGAAAGTTACACTTAAAGTGTTTCCAACATTAAAAGAGTTAGCATGGCCTTTCCCTATCAGATGGACTTCTAAAAGAGTGGAGGCCAGCCTCATTTTGCTTCTGTATGGAAGCAAGGTAAAGGGGAAAGTTTGCCTAACTCCACCAGCAGCGGGTTGGATATTGAGAATCTGGACAGCAAGATTAGGAACAGTGAAGCTAGTTGTTGTAAAAATTGTTTTTATTTCATGGATTGAGATCCATGCTGTGTAAACTTTGTATGTGTGTGTGTGAGAGAAATTCTGGGGACAAAGAAGCATCTAATACCTGGTGAAGAGTGAATGAGATCAATTTCTTCAGAGAGAAATTGTTTATTCCTTCTTCCTTTTCTCTTTTCAATTTTCTTCTGTATTATATATAGTAAAGATGTAATATTCCTAATGAACCAGTGGTGTTCATTTTTAAAAGGTTTCAGCACATGCCTTCCTACTAGGTCAGGGTGGTAAAGGAATGAGACGGCCTTTTGCCTTCTTTTTTAGAAATTGTTGGGAGAAAATTCTTCTGAAGAGGCTGGTGAGAACATGCCTAGTTGGCTCTCTGCCAGGTGTAATGAAGACAATCCATTCATACCTATTACATACAAACATGCAGACAACTGGGATTCCAACACAATAAAAGTGTGACAGGTATTAAACGACAAGGGAAATATGAAATAAAGTGTACAGAATGTGTCTTCCTTGGTACAGCTGGAAGAGCAAATCATAAACATTCTGGATTTAGCTATGTTAATAATAAAATGTGATTTAGCAGCTATGTTCACATAACACAGTAAAACTTTGCTTATTAATCCAACATCCTGGGTTCATATAATACACTGCATCATTAACTAACCCACCAACTGAGTTTGAATACACTGACCCACAAACAAGCCAACATAGTACAGCCTAATATACTGTCAGAATTTGCCAAGGAAACATATAAAATAAGGAGTAACTGTGGGATGACTGGAGGTTAACTGAAACTGGCAAGAGCAATATGGAGTTGATACATAAATATCTCTCATGAGCTATCTGCCTGATGCTAAGTAAGTATGTAATATAATAGCCTTTCCCAGTCTAGGAATCTTACAAATATGTGGTCAGTTCCTAAAATTTCCCAGCTTGCACGGCCACTACCGAGAATTATGGGAGTTGGAGTCTACATATTTAGAGAATGCCCAGTTCAAGACAATTATAATATATACAATGTAAGCTTCACTCTTTCTGTGATAACACATAATAAACCAGTTATGGAAAATTACAGAAAAGCAAAGGAATGTTTATAGTTAAAAACAGTTTTTCACCCTCAAGCATAAAATGATGACTTAATGAGATGTAATTTGACTCCTGCTGATATCAGGATGTGAGGCTTGAAGCAAATTTGCAAAGAAAAGTTTGTTTATAGCCCTCTAATGTACAGTAGTTCTTACATACTATATTGCTGGGGATATGCATCTACTTTGCAAAACATGATCAGAACTAGATAGCATAGCTGAACAGATTTATATAATATTACCATGTTGCATGGTCACAAAAAATGTGTCCATTCCAACAATTATTTTAAATGTTTTAGGGCCCAAAGTGTGGTTATGCACATGCTTATCTATGGTTGACTATGACTTCTTCAATTATTCTAATTTTCTTGATTCATAAAGCACACTGACCATAAATTAATCACATGGAGTGGCTCTGCACAACATGCTAAACTAAATGTAGTTGGTTAGTTTGTGGTTGAGTATGTTCTGTGAATGTACACAATTAGCCAAAGTTCATGCTGCCAGAGTACACAAGCTAGTGGTATGGGGCTTCTTGAACTGGCATTCATCCTGATTCCATTTATTGGTTACTGCCAGAGTAGCTTTTGCTTAACTGAAAATAGCACCAGCTATGCTTATTCTTGGAACATACAGATCTGGCTGTGGTGATACATGTCTTACTTACATAATAGGGGATTACTGCAATGGCTGTGTAAATATGACACAGTCAATGCAAACTAGCCTACTAAATTTTAGCTTATCATATAGCATCAGCCCAATCCATGTAGTTAATTTGTAGTTCATAATATTCATAATACATTATGAACCCAGAAAATTGGATTAAATGTACTTTGGTTAACTATCACTAACCGTGTCATGCAAACATTGTGGCCAGGATTTGCATATAAAATACATGTACTACGGCTCCCTTAGAGTAACAGCTAATTTTGTTTCCCACTGGTTTCAAGGTACTATTGAAAATTCTCCTGATGAGCTCTGACACAGGTATTATATAGACTCAGTATATGTACGGACTAATCTTATCTCAGGTAAGCCTGCTGTTTTTGAGACAAACATACTGTGATCTTTTACATGTCTTGCCATTCCTACTAGAAATCTAAATGCTTAAAACTGACTCCTTAAAGCAGTTTGACTTATTTTCAGGTCCCATTGTAGCCTGACAAAGAGGGGCTCTTTAATAAATAGCAGAGAGATGCTATCTTCTCCAAGGTCTAAAACACTTCTGAACCATTTTTGAAGCATAAAAACCTTAATCCCCCAAAATATGCTTAGAAAGATAATGGAAATACATGGTCTATACCTAAGCTTTGGAGCTCTATTTCAAGGAAGATGCAGTGTGCATCTTTAATTAAATTCCTTTTTTAGAATACATTTTGTTATAAATTATAGACTTACTGTTCAGCTTTTACTGTCTCTATTAAAAATGTTTCTTGCTTGTTATGATAAAGCACTACTATTTTCATATTCTGGACTTAATGTCATGACACTTTTTAGAATTTATATTTGTTAATGTAACTGCCTTAAGGAAAAGCAGTATATGTTACAAACAAATACTCAGTAGAAGTAAAGTACTTATGGTTATGAAAATGTTTTTGACACTGCCCCCCCCCAGTCTAAGTTAATCTTTGACAGAAGATTCTTCCTAAAAAATTCCCTCAACATTTGTTTATACTGTATCTCTTACAGTATAAAATCAGACTATATTAGTAAACTACAAAACTGCATGGAAGAAAACTTTGTTAAATGCTCTAAATGTTGATATTCAAGTTTATTATTGAAATTTGCTATGTTTAAAAATGATTTTCTGTAGCTTACTGAAATAGCAGAAAAAAATTTACATAATTTTCCTGCACATAGCATTTTAAATAAACTTGAACAAGTGTTATATTAGCATTATCTGGATTTATTATTTATGCTTTACTGGATTTTGTTCATGTTCTTTTCAGCCTTACATTCTTTCTTTAACAATACCACATTTTAATCTAAATACTGCATGAAGTAATCACATTAACCAATGTGCCTCATACAGAGCTTGTTTATAAAATCAGCTAAGCAATTGTTTTACACAGGAAATAACAACAAATTCAAACTTACAATTTTTATATCAAATAACTTCTACCAAGAATAGAAAACAATAACCTCTAAAAGTAATAGAAAGCATATATTGGAATGTTTGGTTTTGAGAATAACCAAATTTGAACTCATTACCAAGAATAGCACAGTGACTTGCAGGGATAGGCAATACAGCCTATAGCCCTGGAAAGCTACTATGCAAAGAGTATATTGAGATATAGCCAGCAAAGGAGGTCACAGCTGAAATGCCACTGCACTGCAGCAATACCCGGTTGTCAAATCAACCTCTAAGTATACATGAAAGCCCTTATAACACTACTTGAACTAAATACAGCCACCATCAAGTTTATGAATAATACAGGGGGCAGAAACAGCAAGAAGTCCAATCTGATTTCCAGTTTTCTAGTAATTATATTAGACTGACTATGGTCAAAGACTAGCTCTACTGAGAAACTGATGAGAAGGTATCAAAGAATAAGAACTGTAATAGTCTGTACTATACAGTGCATCAATTAATGAATAAAAAAACCTCCTTAATATATATAAGCAAAGCAAACCCACAGATCACTATCATAGACCCTAGGAAATGCCTTACAAAGCCACAGGGGTCCATTCATTCTGTTTTCAGTAACAGCAAGTGCTTGCTTAATTTCAGCATTTGATATCAGAGATATTCTACTGTGGAACAAGTAAGATTCCTTAAACTGGAATGGTGGTGACCATTCAGTTATCCAGGAATTTGTCATGTTCAACTGAAAACCATTTGTATCAGTCATTCCTGATGGAAGTTATTCCACAGCTTGCACTGCTTAGCAACTTTTCTCCTTTCCTTCTAAATGTCTACACTCAAGTTACATTAGGTAGCTTCAAGTCTATGGAAAGCCCAATAGCAGAACACTATTGCCATAGCCAAATTATGCTGCTATTCTCAGGCAACTAGTATGCAGAAAAATGCCACCGTTAATGGCTATCACTATGATTACTGGTAGTGAACTTACAGATTCACTTTCAATTCTATGTTAATGAAAAATGTTCTACAGTTCAAGGCTTTTTCACTTTATGATATTCGTTAATTCAAGATAACTAATCTTTCTAACAAATTCACATTATTCTCAATGACCTGCTTAAGAACAAAAAAATGAACTTCACATGCTGGTATAAAACTGCACTGCACTTCCCTAATTTTGCTCCCTGAAAGGGTAACAAAGTGACAATCAGAATTTTGCCAACCATCTTTCCTAACACAATTAACAAATTAATGTGCGTACAGATTTTGAATTCACATTTGCTACCTTTCTCTTTGTATAGAACAATCACGTTCTTCCAATTGTCAGGCAAATATAGTCTTCACACACAAAATAAAAAATTGCACAGCTACTGCATAAACCGACCACATCCATATTTTAACATTTTTCCATTAAGGAGTTACACCTATACACCAAAACTTCCTAAGCAGACTTAGCTGCCATGATATAGGACAGAAGGACATGCTCATACAGACTAGCAGCTGGTTAGAAAACAGTAAACAGAGTAGGAATAAATGAATAAATAAATTCCCCTATTGGCAAGATGTTCAAAGTAAGGTCTCCCAGGAATAAATATTAGGATTTATAAGGTGCTTATTCACTTGTATAACAGTACTGAGGGCTAAACAGGGAGATGGCTATATTTGCTGATGATACAGACCTAATCAGGGTGCTAAAATCAAAAGGGTGTGAAGTGCCCCAAAAGGATATGTCCAAACTCTGTGAATAAGCTTAAAAATGGAAAATGCAGTTCAGTGTAAGCAAATAATGTGATGCAATTTAGTCTATACATTAATGGGATCTGAGAAAGCCAAGACTGAGCAGGAAAGGGATCTAAGAATCATGGGGAAAAGCTTGATTAAAATATCTGTCTAGTGTAAAGCTGCTTTAAGAATGGCATATTCCATGGTAGGAATTGTTAAGAAGTGCCAAAATAATAATGCTCTTATAAAAATCCATGGTGAGATCACACTTAGAATACTGCATATTATTTACAGTCCCTACACTCGAGACGATCCCCCCAAATCAAAATCATGGAGGCAGGAGCAGCTCCTCTGCAATGAAACTTCACAGCATTTAGAGTTCTTTAGTTTGGATGAAGAAGGATAAGGGGACACATGACAGAGGTATATGAAATCATGCGTGCAATGCATATTATGGAGAGAAAAAAAATCTACCTCATACAATGTTAGAACGTGACACCATCCTTTAAACCACAGGTCCCCAACCCCTGGGCTGCAGGCTGGTACTGGTCCGTGGCCTGTTAGGAACCAGGCCGCACAGCAGAAGGTGACCAGCGGGCGAGCGAGCAAAGCTTCATCTGTATTTACAACAACTCCCCATCGCTCGCATTACCGCCTGAGCTCCGCCTCCTGTCAGATCAGCGGTGGCATTAGATTCTCATAGGAGTGCGAACCCTACTGTGAACTGCACATGCGAGGTATCTAGGTTGTGCACTCCTTATGAGAATCTAATGCCTGATGATCTGAGGTGGAGTTGAGGCGGTGATGCTAGTGCTGGGGAGCGGCTGCAAATACAGATTATCATTAGCAGAGAGGTTTGATAGCACAGAGACCATAGTAAATCAATTGCTTGCAGACTCATATCAAAACCCTATCATGTAATGCGCTTGAATCATCCCGAAACCATCCCCCCCCCCCCGATCTGTGGAAAAATTGCCTTCCACAAAACCAGTCCCTGGTCCCAAAAAGGTTGGGGACTGCTGCTTTAAACTAAATGCAGGAAGATCTAGGACCAACAGGAAAATACTTTTTCACACAGTGCATGGTTAAACTGTGGAATTCTCTTCCAGCAGCTGTGGTAAAGGAAGCCACTTTTGTTTTAAAAGGAAAGTGAACAGGTTTATGGAGGATAAAACTATCCATCGCTACTAATACTGGTAGCTGTTAACTTACCTCTGGGATTATAGACAACATGTGTAGCTAGGTAGCAACAGTGGAAAAAGTCTACTGCTCTCCAGTCCAGTCCTGTGAACTTCTCAAATGCAGTTAGCCCCAGAGTAACTCAGAATACTAGAATTAATGGACCTATGCACTTATTTATTTATTTACTTATATGTTATGTTATCTTATGTTATGTTACGTTTTTGAGACATGTCTGCAAAAGGGACCTGCTGAGAGACAAGGTGGCAGGAGAGATTTAGATAAAGACATCACTGCAGGTATTCCTCTCTCATTGTGATGGAATGGAATTATGAAGGCCAGGCTCAGGGCGAAAAACATTTTCTTACATCTCCTGAGGAGCGTGGGAGATACAAGAGGATGAGACTGGCACCTCCCTGAGGAATTCACAATGTTATGGCTGGCATTATTTGGGAGCTGGGGTTTCAGTCTGGGAAGATTGATGTCAGGCCTAGCCCAAGGAACTCCAAGAGACAATGCAAATACAGTTCAGCTATGTTTACTAGCTACAACCTCTAACAAGACTCTTCCCAGACTGAAACCCCAGCTCCCAAGTAATGCCAGCCACAACACTGTGAATTCCTCAGGAGGCAAGTCTCATCCTCTTGAATCTCCCACGCTCCGCAGGAGATGTAAGAAAATGTTTTTCGCCCTGAGCCTGGCCTTCATAATTCCATTCCATCACACTTATGGAATAAAACATATGCTTGTTACTCCTAATATTTATAACATTGGTGAAAATCTGGGTCTTTGAAGAACATTTGGGTATTTAGTCATGAGTGGAGGAATGAGATGGATGATTAGATTCTGCTCTGCAGTATTATGCATTTGACAGTAATTATGGATTTTATGGATAACTCAATTTTGTATATTGAAGTTAATAATTAGGATTGTTTTTATTTTTCTGCTGATACTAGAGTTGTTATGATTGAAGCAGCACAGGAGCACTTAAAATAAACACATAAAATTTAAAAAGCATTCCACTTAGCCATTTTTTCTACTAAGTTAGCTGGTATACAGCACTCAGCACAGACTATAACTCCACAATTTTTGTGATCATAGGTTGAAAAACAACAGAGCAATTGGCTATTTTCAAATCCCTATTGTTTCAGTGGCATTCTATTATGTTGAAACACAAAAAACTCAAGGGATCTTTAAATGAAGTTTTTTGATCTGAAGTTTCAAGCAAAAAGATTTTTTAACATTTTGTCCACTCTACTATGACAAGGTAATAACCCTATCCCATGATTGTACTACACAGGTGATACTGTTCTGATGTGAAATGAAGCAACTACATCATAAAGATGAAACAGCTGACAGTGTTGATTGGAGGACAGACAGATTTCAAATGTTGGTCTTTGCAGCTGGCACTTTATGGAGTGTTCTCAAGACTTGCAACCCTGATAAATGGGCCAGTAACATGCTAAACAAAGTCACCTTATTACTGCTACAATATTTCTGTTGTTATTGTTGCTACAGTTTATAGTTAGAAATAATGATATTGTATTAAATATCATTAAAAGTGTAATTCCATTGTATATTAATCAGCAGGCACTTCTGAGTGTTTTGGCATTTCTGAACACTAGCTTTTTAGCTAATAAATATACTTAGCATAATCTCAGGATATCTTAACTGTATGCCCCACATTGTTTAAACTTATTACAACCACCAATATCTGTGGTATTCTCCAAATATCTTGCATTTTCTATAACATTTCAACAACACAATCCACATGTAACTTCACAAACATGGCCTCTTCTGGCTCTTATTATTAAATCTTCCAACATTAGATATTGTAGCATGGATAACAATAATCTCTAGAAAACTGGTTCCTGTAAGGAATTATTTCTCAGATCATCATGATTACTTCCTTTCCAAAGGCCTGTTTCTTCACAACATGAGATCAATGATTGCATGGGCAGGCTGGACTAGATGATCTCCCACATACCTTGCAATCCTTACAATCTATGTTTTAATCAAGATAGGAATTCAAACTTTCCATATTAATTATTTTGATGTAAATTGAAAGTTAAGGGCTATCATATCCACTATATGAACACACAAACACATTGTAAGAGGAGTGGGCAACATCACAGGGCCCTGAGATCTTGCAACTGAATTTTGGTGGGAAAATTGCTTAATTTTGGCAGCATAATTTTTGTCACTTCTACTTTTTTTTTAAAAAAAGTCAGGGTGAAAACTTTTTTTTTTTTTTAATTAGGTAGAAACTTCTCCTATTTCAATCCCTAATTCCTTCTCCAAACTTCCGCAAATTGCTGTCTTTGCAGTAAAATTTGGACTGTATTATTCATGGCTTTAAGGATAGATATAGAAGTGGTATATCTCAGCCACCCAGTTTCTGTCCCACTCCCACCCTTATACTCTCCATACAAGAATGTCCCCCAACTTTTAGGGCCCCTCCAAAAAAAGTATCACATGACATAATAGCTAGTT